>JAZFAU010000380.1:0-250935 GCA_037178615.1 Dione vanillae
ATGTGTCAGGTATACTAGGAGATCACCAGCCGAGCGACCCTGACGGAAGCCGTACTGATGGTCGCTAAGCAGCTGGTGATCCTCAAGGTACCGTAGGAGCTGGTTGTTAATAATGGATTCCATTACTTTCGAGAGCAATGAGGTTATGGCTATTGGCCTGTAATTGGTCGGATCTGAGCGGTCACCTTTTTTAGGGATCGGGTGCACTAAAGCTGTCTTCCATGAAGTCGGGACTACGCCAGAGGAATACGAAAGCCGAAAAAGGCGCGTTATTGCCGGTGCCAACTCCGGGGCGCACGTCTTTAGAACAATGGGAGAGATTCCATCGGGCCCGCTCGATTTGTGGACATCCAGGGATAGCATTGCTGACCGCACTGCTTTTTGGTGGAAACGGATGTCCGGCATGACAAAATTGCACCGTGGTATTATTTGCGGGTCTTGACCCTTGTCATCCAGGAATGAGTTGGACGCAAAGAATTTGCCCAGGAGGTCGGCTTTCTCCTTTGCGTCGTGGACCAATGAATCTTCTCCCTTAAGCAAAGGTGGTAGAGATGGCGTACAGAAATTTCCTTGGACGGCTTTAGCTAGAGACCAAAATGCGCGAGTTCCAGATGGAAGACGCTCTAGTCGCTCGCCAATCCTGGAGGTGTACAAGAACTTCGCCCTAGCGATGTCTCTTTTGAAGGATCGGGATGAGTGGTTAAATTTCTTTTTTAAGGCACTGGTATTCACATCCTTCGTCGCTGCAGCAGCCGCCCAGGCCTGGTAAGCCTCCCACTTATTGCGAGAAGCAATTTTGCAGGATCGGCTAAACCAAGGTTGGCATTTGGCACCAATAGGGACCACAGAGTTTGGAATGAAAAGTTCCATACCCTGCATCACCACATCAGTAATAGCATCAGCAACGGCATTGGGGTCAACCAGTGCAAAGCAAACCTGACTCCATGGGTAGGACGCAAAGAAGGATCGCAATCCATCCCAGTCTGCTGACTTGTAGTGCCACACTCGACGTCTTCGTGGACAACGTGGTTGCGCTAAGCGTGAGAGTGGCACCACACTCCGGATAAGGCAATGGTCAGAGGAGCCTAGAGGAGCACCGACAGACACGGTGTAGTCTTCGGGGTGGGAAGTCAGCAGAAGATCCAACAGTGAAGGTTCCTGGTTTTCCACATCTGGGATTCGCGTAGGCGTTGTAACCAGCTGCGTAAAACCATAGGTCAGGGCGAAGTCATGAACAGATCTTCCAGCGTGATCGGTCTTGCGTGAACTAAGCCATTCGGCGTGGTGGGCGTTAAAATCGCCGAGTATCACGATCTCCGCGGAAGGGATCTGCTGTTGAACCAAATCTGTAGCCATTTGGACGTGCTCAAGGAGTCGCTCGGTTTCGGCATCACCGCTATGGGACCTGTAGAGGCAAGCGTAGATGCAGGGTGGACGTCGCTATCACACGTAGCACAAGATGAGAGGTCCCTACCTTCACGATCCCTGAGCGCGTGAGCGCTAACATCGCCTCTAACGTACACGCACATACCCTGCTTTTGGTATAAGGAGTGGTTCCAAACTGTAACCAGGGTATGCAAGTAAGAGGGTTCCGCCGGAACGATATTTGCGTCTCGTCAAAAAGAGCAAAGCCGCTTTAACTGTCTCAGGTGGTATGGCATCGTTGATGTGAGAATGTACCCCTGGGGGTGGGAAAAATGTTGCAAACTCCCCAACTAGTGTGCAGGTGGACCCGTTGGTCGTCCGCCTCTTGCCTCGGGATTTTTAGCGCGTGTTGTGCCCCCCCCAGAATTCGTGGGCGGTCCTGGACATCCAGCTCCGCTGATTGAGTGCTGCGCTTGATGTCCAGAGAGGGGATTTCCTCCACGCTTAGCGGGCGTTGGTACCCTCCGGGTAGATTTCTTTAACCTTCGCCATCATAATGGAGGGTGTGGGGGACCTTTTTGCCTCCGGTCAACCCGCACACACGTGACGAAACACGACGCAAGCGTCATTTTAAACGTCGGTTTTTCTGTGAGGCCGTGGTATCGACTCCGGTCGAGCCGGCCCCATTCGTGCAAATGCAAGGCTCTCCCACGGTAGATCATAATATAAATAAATGTATAACATATAATAAATAGATAATTATATAAATAAGACAGTTAAATCTATATAATAATCAATATATTTATAATAAATAAGATAATATATAATAAAATAGAATAATAATATAATAAATAGACACAAACACGGTATATAATAATATAAAAATAAAGACAGTTTTCTTTGAGGACCGTCGTACGGCAGACTAGCGTTCTGTCTGTATACACTAAGGTTGTGGTTTCGATTCCCCACTCGGGAAGGTGAGGTTTCCTATTTCCATTTTTTTTCAGCTCTAGAAAATAAGCAAGCGTGGCTTGTTAGTTTCCCGCCATTCCAACACATAAGCCTCGCGGCGGAGGACGGGGACGGATAAAGCAGGGATTAAGCCCATAAGCTTCTTAACCCAGATTCGTATGGTTTCCTGCCTTCCTCTGCTACTCTGCCCTTTGGCGTGATAACAGCGTGAACTCAGAAAAAGGTTACTTTTTTCCAATTGATTACATATTGTAATAATTAAATCCACGAATATTGATTAATTTGGAACTAGAATTGCACGACACCTAGCTGCACCAAAAATGTTTTCCTTTAATTTTATAAACTTTAAACTGTCCATTAAAAAATAGACAGCTGTCTTTAAGTGTTTTTGTACTACCAACGTTCACAATTTTAATTTGCGCTACAATTTTGTTTACGTAAACTTCAAAACCATTTGCTTCGCGTTTCTACAGCATTAGAGTTTATCTATTTAAATTCAAGAATCCTTATACTTAGTGCTCCTTGAAGCGTTTTAAATTAAATATTATTTTCATAATGTTTATAGTGTTTAATTATCATTATAATAACTACCATCCGTAAAAGTTTGAAAAAGGTAATGTTACTATACTGACACCATTTATTCTTTTATTAATTTCAAAGAATTCCAAGTATTGCCTGTATGTCTATAGATATATAAAAGTATATCTTTTTATTCACTTTCATTCTAACTATTTTTCCATATAACAAAGGTAAAGCGCAGTCTAATATCATTCGTTCTCCCTTCTCTATCCTGAGTAGAAGACATTACGTGGTGAGTAATAAAAGTCTCTCATTTTTCTCTATAATTTTGTGGAGTTTTTTGGGACTTTCCACTGGAACAAATAGCGCTCTCATTATTGCTATTTGCGAAGGACAAGATCGAAATAATGTAGAACACACAAAGGAAATGTACAATACAAAGAGAAAACTTAACACATTTTAAGAATTCAATAGACATCAGCTTAATCATTCACCTATAACAAAATCACCTTCCAGCTCCTTAAAGTCTTAGAGCTCTTAATTTTTTTGTGCATCTCGCTAAGTACTACTCGAATATATTAACTCTAATACTGCGTTTTTCTAAAAATATGGTATTCTGTTAGAACGCGTGACACATAACTTGTATCTCGATTTCTCCCATTTTTTACCCTCCCTTCCTATTTAATATAGTACTTGTAGATGTTTAAACTCCATAATCCCTTATTTTAAGGAACTTCATAATATACACCACACAAACTGTGTAAACGTTATGTGTGACAAAAATATTTGCCCACAGGGCTCAATAAAAAGGTTATCAGTGATTCAATATTGTGTACTTAGGTACCACATAGTTTTTCATGATTAGTTTTCCATGGATAACTTAGTTTTTCATGGATACGTTATTAAAATAGATAAGGAAAAATTTAGACTCTCAATATCGTCTGAAATGTCGTAATTTGTTAAAAAAAGTTATAGACACAACAAAATTTTTAAACATTTGTATTAATTAGGTTATATATAAAAAAGTAGGCAGCAGGATTTAAAAAACCCGCCCGAATCGTGAAGACATATATAATATATATATATATATATATTATATATATATATATCTATATATATATATATATTATAATAAAGGGTTTGAATCAGATATATATATATATATTATATCTATATAATATATACTATAGATTTGATCTATATATATATCTATATCTATATATATATATATATATATATATCTATATATATATATATCTATCATATATATTATATATTATATATATATATATATATATATAATTATATATTATATATTTCATTTTAAAATACAATGTTTAAACATTAAAGAAAGACAGAAAATGTCCTGTCGTTTTCTATTATCAAATAAATAGTCTCAGTTTTATACACACTATATTTTTTCACGAGTCCTAGCATCAGATCGTTTTCTCACTATAACGAAGAACGTTAATAATGATCTACGCGACATTTCCATCTATCACGCTTGCGAGGTTATGTCAGAGTTGAATTCGGCCAATTCTGTGCTGAGATTTAGAGGCTCACTCCGTTATAAATTGTTGGCTCGACCATGTTTCCCATAGACTCTTATCATTTTTTCTTTCTCCTATTGGATTCGTTCTAGAATAATTCGTATATATAGCTTTTCAATTATTTTAAGCGTATTTGAGGGTACAGGTCTTGTTAGCTTATCAAGGCTTCCTGAAACCGGGATGGAATTTGCTATATGGCACCGGTCTTGATCTTAACTTAGGCGAAAGTGTGACGCATTCTTGACACTTTTAAGCCTCACTTCTTAGCCGCCTAACAGGTAGGATTTCTAATTGATTTAACGATTTAACCGATGGAAATTATAAAAGGAAAATAACTTAATTTTGCCGAGCGTTTCTTCTCCTCGTTTTTATTATCTAGATTTAGTAATATAATTATGAAAAATATTAATTATAGTTTAGGACTGTGTACACTGTCTTGCATTTTCCTAGTCCCAAAGCATCATATAACTGTTTTTTTTATTCACAACTAGATATTATTTAATACTGACTAACGCGCCACGTTTTTTTCTCTACCTTTCTACAAAATACCTTTCGACCGCGATAATATTTAAAAAACAAGTGAGCTTTGTAAGTGCTCAGACAAAAAGAATCTTTAATAAGAATATAAGAAGAAAATTTCATATCTGTTGTCGTATTTTAAAATGTAATTCTGTTATCGTGAGAGTTTAGTTTTTCTTACCATTTATAATTAGCAGAGTAAGAAATATACATATTACAGTAGCTAGCGCAGTGAACCTATTCGCTTAGCTCTTCACTCGCACTTAGTTAACTCTACATTTTAATCCGACTCCAGGCTTACGATTCTTTATCAAAAATATCTGAGTATTTCGATTGAATCTTATTAAATAATTTAAATCTTATTATAAATTATGTTGACTTCAATATAAATGTTTTAACGATATGTTAGAAATTATTGCAAATGTAAGGAAAATTTGGGATACCTTTCTATACTTGTTCTCTTCTGCGTACGTCTAATTTAATTAAAACTAGTTTATAGCAACGTGTATATCTTAATTACCAGCAAGTATGGTTTTAGATTTAAACTGTAAAACTATTGTGGATAGTAAACGTTTGTTAGCAAAGTCACTTAATTGCATGACGTACAAAGTTCTCACTATTACCTTCGTTCACCTTTATCAATCTACTAGTTTTGTAATTTCGCAATTAAAGCAATTCCACTTTAATATACTTTCATAACCGAATCCACGAGGAACGTATCAAATTTTTATTCTTAACAATAATTTTATTATTGGTCTATTCGTTTATTATTGAAATTATTTATACATCGGGATGAAACTGTCTGCTTTTTTGTGGTCTGTATAATATTGCTACTTATACTTCCGACTTAATTCCTGACTTCCATTGACTGCCATTTTATTAATGACGTCAATTGGTCAACCTTAACTTGGGGCATCTTGTATCTCATCGAACCTATGAAATGTTAAAAAAAAAAAACAATTTAAAAGAACGCTAACAGCCCCGTTATTATAGCACCTATTGTCATCTTATAAGAAATAGACTCTTGGTGCAATTAATAGGTAAAGTACAAATGATAAATAGTACAAAAGCCTTACCAATGACAATTGTGGCTTTTCATCCAAATCGGACATTTTAACTTTAGTATGTTCGTAGTGAACACTATGAGCCTAATTTTGGTGAAATTAAACCCAGAAAAAACCTTGATACTGAGTTTTAATTACTAGAATAGGTGTACAAACGTTGCGAGTGGCAAAGTTAGAAGTGACGCAACCTAATTTGAATAAAAATTACATTTTTATAAAAGTTAAAAAGGTAGTCCGGTAGATTTAGAAAACTGGTGCGATTATAAATTGTATGCCGAACTTGAAGCACTGCCGTAAAAAATATAAAGCCGGTCTTAATGAGTTTTGGCACTTCACGAATGGTTGTAGGCGCGAACACCGCCAAAGTTTGTCGGATTTGTTCTAATCGGAGCGTCACGCTGCGTAGCAGTGGAGATTTTCTGTCTTAAATCGGGCGATGGTACGAAAGTGGGCAGTCCACGGCCTCCCATAGAGGTTGGACAGGACGTAGGAGCAGGAAATCGTCAGGAGAGTTGATATGGATGTAAAGGGACGAACTGGTTTTAATTAATATGACTCCACTTTGTGCAAAGAATGTAGAATTTCCTCAAATGTTAAAGGAGAATGCCCAGGGCGCGTTTAATAAAAAATTTTGCGGATTTGACCCTGCGTCCCAGATTTCCCCAAAGTGAGGAGCGTACGGAGGACCTAATATGCATTTAATACTGCTCGCGGGGTGCAAATCAATAAACGATGTTGATTATATTTTTTAAAAAAGAATTACCTCCTTGTCAGCTGAATACGAAGTACGACCATTTGTCACACCATATTTCGCACTGCTTGCCCTCGACGTGACACAAAACTCGTAAAGTCATTATAAGCACTTTTGTGTTAGGTCACTACCACTGCTTCTAAATTTATGCATTATAACGTAAACAATAAACAAGCGAATAGCATTTGATTACTCCGCGCCACGCCTCTACGATTCATATGAAAAAAGACCGGCAAGTCGTGCCTACAGATGCCAAAATGGAAATTTAAGGGGACAACACGTGATAGGGTCGATCACCCATTTAGGGCTTAACGTTTTACCTTGATCCGCCTACACCGTACGCACCTAAATTACAGTTTGGCGTGCAAGAAGACGTCTTCCGTGATATTCCAACTATTCCCTAATATTTGCTATAAAAGCTGAGGAACAGCGGGGGTATATTTCATATGTTGATCTTCGAATATTAGCCTTGTTAATGATGTGATGATCCAAAAGAATGGATCTTTTTGATCGTGAAAAATCAGATGCACCCAACCTACAACCGACTCTTTTAGTTATTATCCATCTATAATGGGAGATAAAGACAAAATTTTAGATTTCCCTACTTAAGTTTTCCCTGAATTAAAATATTGTATTCAGGTGGCAAAGGTTGTTTTTGGCAACCTGCACCCACAATATCGAAATGAGTCCACAATTTAGCTCATCAAGTGTTAAATTTCCGTAAGTTTACAGGTTTTATTTTTAAATGTATATATATCGCTTAAGCTATCCTAAGTTTCTTTGCAATCTAGATAATTTTTGATGTTTTCGAATTTTATTACAGGTTCTGCAGTGTAGCTGCCTTTGACATGATACCATGTATGTGTTTTTTATTATATTTGGACTTTCGATAACTTATTTAATGCCCTCTTTTTTTTCGTTTCAGAAGATCATTGGAAAATGCTGTTGAATTCAGACTGGCACTGGACTCGGCTTCATATAGGTAATTCGGACCTTTCAACCAATTTTTAATTCAGAGCGCTGAGTCCCCTGTAGATTAAATCGCAGGATTAAGACTGGTGGGCACTAAGCGCCAGCATACATATGTTGTGGTCTTGAATTTCTAGGACCCCTATTAGCTACATAGTTTAAGCGTTCCAGGATCAACTGGTGTTTAGCCACCCCAGACAACGCTGGAATCGCACCAATGACCCACGATAATTTTTGGATCTTATACTGTTTAGCTACGCTCTATAAATTCTATCGCCAAGTAAAGCAAGCAAAAAAAGCTCTAAGGCGGGGAACGGTACAGGTTTTAATGGTGAAACCTTACTTATCACATAGAAGTCTGACAGTTATTTTGGTCATGTCTTTCTATGGTCCTAACAAAATAAAAGCTCCAAAGCTTTCTAGAAGCGTTGCTGTAGTATGAAATTCTATAGTTTTTTGGAAATTTACCCAATGACCCTTCTCGTATATTTCTCAAAAAGAATCTGTTAAACTTTTTAGTTTCATAGCAAACAATATTCTTGAAAGCTTCAATTTAGTACAAAGTGACGAGCATATATATTACATTTCTAAATCAAATAGAAAGGGACTAACAAAACAACTAGCTCTGTAGTTGTTTAAAAGATTTCAGGCATATTTGAAACTATCACCACCTTTTATCACCATCTTTCAAAGGTACTCCCTTGCAATTTTGGTTATAACAAAGAAAGTCCCAATAAGCAGTTTTATTGCCGCGTTTATCTGACATGCCTGTTAAGATCTTCAGGTGCTATGCTTCTCGCGCGTGCTCGACTAATTCTATTGAACGCTTAAGTTTTTTTTTACCAATTACTGGACTGATGTCTTTTTTCGCGCAAAATGTAATACCATTTGAGTAAAAACAATAAAAATATATATTTATATACATAATTTATGTAAAAGCAAATTTTCCATACTAATTATTTTTTGTATACGATAACACTATACTTTATACGTTTCGATTAATTGGCAATAATAACGAACTTTTCCACTTAACCCTAAAGTTTATTTTCTTTTTTAAAACTGTACAATGTTTGCTACCACCATTATTTTTTATTGAAATGTGCGAAACCCAAGTTAATTAAAGTACGAAATTTTCAATTTTTAATCCTAACTTAACCTTATGAGTGATATTGCCGAGGTTTTAGAGGGATAATAATAAGGTCATTTTTGTTATTTTATTTATTTTATATAAATACAAATTTTATATTTACCTTTTCTCACAGTCCTTAAGCTCGGTAGCTTGTCTGACCCTCTTGCACCTTCCATGCCTAGACTTGTTTTAAAAAATTAATAGAATTTTTAAAACTATAATATTAACATATTTTTATAAATCTAAAGTTAACATTCTCATAGTGAAGTAAATCGTATCTATGATAATATATTTAATCGATGACACTTATAATCGAATCTATACATTATATATTTGCATTACCTTTTTTTTTACATTATTACATTTTTTGTTTTGTATTTTTTACTCTTACCAAAAACAACTAGGCCTGAGGGAGTTACTTGATAATACTTAATAGACAACCATGTTGCGGTATATCGAAAAAAGTAATATGCCGTATGCATCAGCATGTTCCTACCAGCATGTTCACTTTTTGATCCTTTTCATTATTATATTTTTCAAAATGTTACTAGATGCTTTATAAGTTTTTTAAAGTTAGTATTAATTTAAATGTAGTTGGAGCCCTATATATATTTTTATATGTTATATTTTTATATCAATCACGGTAGTCGTAAATTAAAGTTCCACAAGACGACGGAAGATTTACATTAATATAACGTGCTGTATGATAACAAATCAATTTACTATCATTATCTGGTTTACAACATTTTAATATACTCAAAAATATTGAAAATATTAGTACATTTTACAATTTGTATCAATGGCCTTCTATGATAGAAAAGCTCTCATCAAAGCTATTACCAAATTTTACACTGAATGAAGGTTCTAAAAATACCCCCAGTTTCCCAAAGTTTCAAGAAATTTAAGTAAGATTAATTGCATTCAACAACTTATCCGTGCGCATCTTCAATATTAACATAGTCACAGAAACTCGTGATTTCTTAGCCATTTGCCTTCAAAAAACCACGGAGTCTGACTGTAGCCGACGTTTTTGTGGTTCGATTCATACTCGGAAGGATCGATCATTTTCATACTCTTTTAAAATATTATAATGCAATGTATGTATCTCAACACTAGGTTCCCATGGTCACTAGGGTCTATTTGCCTACCCTGCTATGACGGGATACAAGCGATAAAGCTGAAAAAAAATAAACACGTTCACTTTAATTATCTCTCTTTGTTTTGATAAGTTTGTTCATGTCCAGTAGTAACTGACATAAGTAACTTTTGGGTACTATTTTTTAAATTTAAACAACATATTTTAATGACAACATAGGTGTTTAATATACATAGATTTTAACTTTCAAATAATTAAATACTACTAATCTTCAATGTATATAATATTCATTTTTTATTAAAGTAAGTATTTTAATTCTTAGTTAAGATTAATCATGTGTTTTATTTTTTCTGTATATTAATGCGATTACTTCGTATATAATTTATAAGCTATCCTATCATGTAGGATGTATGTTCATTTTTTAGTACAAGCTATCAGTTTCTCAAAGTCGTGGTAGGTTGTATGTACTCCTTAATTGATCACAGCTTTAAAAAATTGAAGCACCTTAATTCTTACTTTAGTTTTTCTGTTATTTACATATTAGCGACATTATTTGGATATATAGTATATGGACAGACTTAAGTTTAAATAAGATTAAGCATGTTTTTGAACTTTGTTTTAGGTTATATTAATATTAATTTTTAAATAATAAACCATGGTTTTCATAGAACATATTGAGTCATCTAGAAGTTGTGGTTTAAGAATTTTATTTTCCCATACAGAATATACAATGTTCACTTAAATGAGATCGAAATTTTACATATAATTTAACCGACAATTTAGGAAAGTATAACGACTCCACAATTCAAATGTACTTAGCTAAGTATTTTTACAATAAGATATATTTTTTCTTAAAGTCTTAAAGGATTTTTTCATTGAAGATTTCATGAGTTCATCCATTGTATAGTGTGCTCCCTCAAACTGCAGAGATTTTAGATTCTATTTCGTCCCCCTGGTCTTGGGTACTTCAAGTTGTGTTTATTTCTATTATATGTTTGTAGGTTTTAGTTTTCTGAACGTTTATTTGTGTGTGTTATGGTTTTTTTTGTTAGTATTTTCTATTACTATGCATGTTTTCAATTTTATAACTTTCACTTGTCTACTACTTAGTACTTATACAATTCCTTTAGTTGCATTGGTAGCTCAGGGAATAAAGACTTTAGCCAATTTATGTTTGCGATCTGAGATGGTTTATATTAGTTTTATATGCACTACCCCAAATCTCAACAAGATAGTCTAATAATGGGCTTTATTTAACGAGTGAATGAATATTAAAATAAACGATTTTGTGTGGTAACATCGGACGACTACGTCATTGCCCATAAGTGAAGTTATTTTTTTCTTTGCAATAGTCAAGTGGCTGCCATGTTAGCTTAGAATCTATGATCAGGCCAAGATATTTTTTCTTCATTTGAATTGTTTAATGTCTGAATCTTATGATTAATGTGTTAAATTTTTGGAATTTTTCTTATTTTTTGCATGAAAAAGCAGGAATGGAGTCTTATAATATTTAGGTATTAAATTATATTGACACCTTCAATGTAATTTATCTAAATCATTCTGTGCTTTGCTAATAGAACTGGTCATAAGAACTTTCACAGTAAAATAAACACGGTCATCTGCATACAGAAATACTTCCCAAATAAACCCCGGTGACTATATCATTTATCATATTAAAATAACAGAGGCCCTAAAATAGACCCCCTGGGGTCTTCCACAGGTAATTCCATTTTTGGTGTACTTTTAATGTTTTTAATCTTAACTATGTGTTGTCTGTGTGAAGTATATGTAAGTAAGTTTAATGCATGACACCCAATGAATACCAAGATTTTTGTTAACTTTTTATCAAAATATTATGAGAGACGTTATCAACCTTTCTTTAAATCTAAAATACCCCCTAAAACTAATTTCTTTTTGGTCAATATTATTTTTATTTTATTTAAACTAAATCTAATAGTTTGCGGATAGGGTTAGAATTTGTTCGAAAACCTATTGCTGTTTGTATAAGAAATCTATATCGTTAAGATAATTCTTTTAAACGTACATGTATAATTTTTCAAAAACCGTCCGATCAGCTGTAGACCGTATCGGGACGGATTTCCAGGATCATGATTTTTACAAACCTGTTTATAATCGGGGCTAAGTTTGCTATTTTTAATAATCCTTAAATACCCTTCCTATCTATCTAAGATATGTTTTGGAAAAGGAAATAAGAAAAATTGACTCATAAAGTTTTTCCTTTCTTGATCGAAAATAATATAAAAAATGTGTCATTAGCTTGAAAAAATAGTACACAAAAGGATTTCGCATAAAACTTAACATAAAATCAACTGGAAGACAACTTTAAATCGAATACGGATCCTAAATTACCTGTTGAAAACATATGGGAATTTTCTCAGGAGTGTTGTAAGCTACTTCGTCTGTCTTTGAATGTTTGAAATAAACCCTTTTTACTTCGCACCGCGTAAGGAAGAAGGGACTAATGTCTTAAAAGCAACGTGCATAAAATAGTAATAGAAAACGTTAAATAGTTTTTTGGGGGGGAAACATTTTCTGTCTATATATTCGTAAAAGTCATAATAAAATATAACTGTTTAAGAAATACACCCAAGCTTTTCAATTCTTCTCATTGGACACATATTTCCTTTCCGGTAACACCGGCAGCTGATTTAGATAAATTTTGTGGACGAAATATTCCAGTTAAATTGTTTAATATTTTCACAACATACTAAAAACCAACACTAATGAGAGTCAAAATGACGTAAATTTCTCTGGCTTCCCTTCAAAATTTTATAAATTTTTCCACTTGTGCCAGGGTCAACTTTTACAATGAGGTCAAACGGCAAATCTAACTCGCTGGGCACAAGTTCGGAAAACTACCAAGATGTTTCATTCGAAATATCCTCAGTACCTCAAGACTATGTCTACAATGTTGTGTGTTACCAGTGTTACGTTTTCTTATAACGAATTTCTTATTAGCAACCTTAAAAAGTTCAAGTTCGACGACTAAATGGATGGTTATGCTGAATTTCCTTCGCGAGATCGTGTGTGAAACGCAACCGAACATCCCCCGCAAACGAACTAAAGTTAACCAACTAAAAGCCCAATTTTAGTAAATGACGTGGCGTGGCAGGCGTCCTACACACGAAACTGACAGCCGCCTATGCAACCGGTTTTCTCAAATGAGACCACGTGCCGGCAAGCTCAGCGTGGGCCGGTCTCCTCCTATAGTTGCTAAACGAACTTGGGTCCAGGCTACAGGCACCACTGGATACAATGCAATACACACGCGCATCTGAGTTGCGTGTCCCAGTGGGCTGCCATTATTACTGACGATTACATTACATATATATATTAGAATGTTACAAAACAATATATATATATATATAATATATAGATATATTTATATAATTATAATATATATATATATATATTATATATATAGAAAAGTCTATAATATAATATATATATTATATATAATATATATATATATATATATATAAATGTTTTTCGTAACAGGTAAACTATCAAATAGCGGCGCTTGAAAAACGAAGCTCTTACACTGTTCCCGTTTTCGTTGTTTTCGTAACAATGTCCCATTTATAAAGAAGTGTAATCAAAAAGTCCCTTTTGGACTCACTAGCTAATATTTAGCCAGCCTGTGAATATACCATGCGTACATGAAAATGTTACAAATGTTTGTTGTGTTGTATATAGAATTGTTAGGTATAAATAATTATTTTGTTTATAAAAATAGGAATACACACCAAATTGTTATTTTTAAATATCGAACCAACTGAGTACAGATTATAGGACGTACTGATGTCCTCATTAATTTTTGTTTGCACTTTCAGTACTCTTATGCGAAACGCCTACTCTTCAAAACGAGTTATCTATGTGATTTACATTTTCCTTGATAATAAAAATCAAAATATAAAATATATAACACGACGTAATAGGAAAGTCATGACATAGTTAATACCACCATTATTTTCAGGTCAGTGAACATGCGACCGCCTCGTCTTAGAATACAATCCTTCAAAGAAGCCAGTAAGAAACGCAATGTAATTCGTTCACATTAATTGACATAAAGAAGTGCTAAATTATTGGAAGTCTTTTTCTTAATAAGATTTAAGTTTACTGTCCAATTAAATTGTAATAAATGTGACTTAATTTTTTTTTTATGCTTCCACGCTTTATCCCGCAATTGCAGGGTAGCGATTAGAACGGCAGGGCCATATAACTCGTGTTAAGTAAAACTCCGTTGCTTATTCCCCTGCTTTTCTCCGATAGATTCCGATCCCTCAAACCGTTCGCGTTTCAGGCAGACGCTTACCCTCTGCGCCACGGACGGTCTCACGTAATAGAATAAAAATATAAGTTTTAATGTAATTATTTCAGCACGAATAGATTACGAAATTTATTAAAGATCTATACATATATCGATGTTTAACGCTATTCTTTTTGGCTTAGCCGTTAAACCAACGTTATTTCTCGTGCCTATCGTATTGTTTATGTCACTTTTAATATAACATTGAATAAGTTGTCCATAATGAATTTCATATACTGGAAACTATATCGCTTTTGTTAAAAACTTCTTGCATACATCTCTTGCTCGATTAATAAATTAATATATGTCCTCTGTTTTACAATAATGAATGTTAATTACATCTTCGCATAAGTTTGTTTCAGTATGAGACATTTTTAATTGATATATCACATTTAAAGAATATCTTATTAAAAGCCATTATGGTCCAGCTAAACAGTAAGAAGTAACTGATATACTGCTTCAATAGTTGTTGTTTTATTGGAGAGTGTTTAGTTATCATAAAAATAATTGTGGCTACTTGAGCAAAATATTTGTATATGTATAAATTTTAAATCTAAGATTATAGTCTATAATAAGAGACTGATTTATAAGACCATATTAGGAGGTAAATAACAAGATGTGGAAAATGCTTAGCAGAGAATTTTAACGTTAGGTTCTACTAACATTCTTTCAACAACAGCGAGCAAATGAAACTATACCATTTAGTAACAATATTCTTATTTTTGAGCTTAAATGTAAAATCACTCACGTTTTTTTATATAAAAGAGATCAATGTTGTTAAATTCTATAAATTTAAATTCAATTTTTCTTTACAAAGAATGTAATACTATACGTAATAACAACGAATTGCTGAAATAAAATATTTCTATACTATCCATTTACGTATCCTTAGTAGACGTACTAATATATTTCTCGAGCGTAAGAATAAAGGCTTATGTTAATTTCACTGTACACGTACTCTTTTGTTTTATATTTAGAATCTAGATATCTACCTCTTTATTTGAAGAGCGTAATCTTTCATTTCAAAATAACAAGTGATGTTTATTATGGCATTTACAAAGTTATCGTGGAGCAGTACGTCCTCATTGGGAGCTATAAATCATTATTTCTTTTGTTCCGGTAATATAAATAGCTAATTTAAGCAATGTATCGTTTATATTCGCTATTTTTATTAACAGAACTAAAAAATAAAACGAGAATGTGAGAAAGAACCGTCTTTAAAATACGTTATTTTAGCACAAATTGCTTGGCAGGACAAAGCGTAAAGTCAATATAAATTAGATAGAAATAAATTTACGATTATTATTTATTTAGAGGACTGTCGTGGCGCAGAGGTGTAATCGCCTGCCTGTAAACACAACGGTTTTGCGGGGCGGACCAAGACACTGCCCAACACACGCTGGAGGCGTGTCCCGCGTGGACCGCGGAGAGGCAAATCTTGGTCGAGCAAATCGGGCGAAATCTCTCCCAGCGAGCAGTCGTGTCGGCGATGCTACGCAGGGATTCGGCATGGGCCGTAGTACTGCGGGGCGGGCTCGGGATAGGGCCGATCCCCCCCGGCGGAGGCGACCTGTGGGTCACCTTCACGGCCTCCAAGCCCCAGTGCCCGGGGCGGAATAAATAGGGCACTCCCTCTGGCCGTGGGTGCGTGAGATGGGGTTCTCATGCATCTGTTTTCATACGGCCGAGTGGAAAACCGCAGTCCAGTATGGCCCCGGATTGCCGGTGTACGCACCAGCGAGGGTTGCGAGGAGGGCGAGACCATCTTCGCCCTCTTGAGAAGGGCTCCGCAAGCCACGAGCGGAGCAACGCACGGGAGAGGCCGCGGACGTGCTGCGAAAGCGATCCCGTAGCCTCTCCGTTTTTCCGTCCTATGGCAGCCATCACAAGGGATTTTAGTGAGTACAATCTCATATAACCCGGCCTCCTCCCCCAGAAGTCGGGTATCTATGAAGATTTTTCCCTGCGTCAACAAAAAAAAAAAAAAAGAAAAAACCCAACGGTTTAAGGGTTCGATTACCACTCTGGGAAGATAGATTTTTCTATTTCCATTTTCTTCGCTCTGGAAACTAGACAAAGCGCGGCGTTGAGGTACCACTCAACACGCAATGTCACGAAAAAGGCGGAAAGCGGGAACGGAAGAAGCGGGGACTAAGCAACGGAGTATCTTAACACTAAATGCCACGATTCCTGCAGTTCCCTCTGCCTACCCCGCCATGAAGCCGCCGGGAAGCTAAATATAAAAAAAAAATAAAAGAAATAAATTTAAAAATACGAAGCTATTACTAAATATGTAAAAATCTTGTTAGTACTTATCTTTGTAATTGATTATTTTAACTAAAGTATAATTTTAACGTGTTTATTATTTGTTTAAATATGTATCATGAATGAAGAATACCTTTTCCAGAATGAGTAAAATAATTAGTTTCGAGGGCATGCCTACCGGAGTTAAAATTAGCTAAATTCATTTTATGTGTTATTTTATACGTCCGAATTGTTTTTAATTTTTTATACTCGATGTTACACTAAATTAGATTTTGTCAATTTCATTGGATATACAAACATATTTTAGTAAAGCTTCAATTTGTATGTCTAGTATTTGTAATAGGAAACAAAAATAAATTAAAATATATAAATGAATTTCATATGCAACATATAATTTCTACATACTTACCTAATATGCTGTGTATATATACGTATAAATACGTGCCCGTTAAACTTTTTTAAGCTTGCAAATTGCATGCACTTCATTAGTGTTAGCAGCACAAGTTAATCCAGTTAGCTGAATTAGGCGGCACGTTCTGCACCTGCCACGACCGCGAACAAATTGACCCTGGCTGCATCCGATCTAACTTCATGATTCCAATTCCACTGACAAATTACAAAGGATGCCCTAATTCTACGACAAAACGCGATGGAAATCGTTTCAGTAAGGCCCATCTAGTACATATACATAATTACCGTTTATATACCGTTAAACCCATCTGATATATCAGATGGGTTTAACTTTTATTATAATATATATTTGAAATTATAAGATATATATTATGTTGAATAAGAACAAAGATTATATTTATATTTTATAAAAATAAATATAATTTTGTTGTTATTTATAATATTCACATTTACTGAGAGTATATTATTGTGTAGATGACAGATGAAAATGTTCTCAGTAGGACTGAGATGTAATATTTTTATTAAAGTAATAATTGATATTCTAATTGAAACTGAAAGATTTATCTTGTATTGTTCTTGCCCTTACCAAAAGTAAATAGTAAGTAGCCGTACTCATAATTTCTTAAATAAATTTAAAATCAAGCTATTTATTATTAAATAAAACGTCAGAGAATTTCATAAGATTATAAACGGCATTACACTACCACAGTATAAGTTAAATTTGTACTTTCCAACAATCTCTTTATGTATTTTATTGTCATTTTGTAGAGCACTTTCTACAAAGTCTATTTAAAGTTGTAATATCATGTGAGCACACATTCATTGAATACACTTTAAAGTTTAGCTATTGTCTTCAGTTCAAGTAAGCATTTTTCTAAAGTAGTTGATATTTCTTCATTCTCTTACTTAATGCGATTTTTTAAGATTTAACTTTATTTATTTATTTACAATGATTATATTTAAGCAGCTACTTATCTAAAGTATGTTTATCATTCAAAAATATTTTACTTCAGTTACTTTTTATTTCTGACCCTTCGATCTTTTTAAGTAAAACATCATTTCGAGCTTGATGACAATGCAATATCTTTCTAGTATAAGCCTTATTTCACTTTATTCAAAGGCTTTGTAATGTGTAATTGCCCCATGAAGGGTAAAGATATACTATTAATATGTACAATAAAACTTCTGTTTATCCGAGCTAATCTCTGCTAAAACTGAACTGATTTTTTGAAATTATATGCCAAAAGGTTCTTCTACGTAGTAAACGTAGTAAAAAGTAAGTCCTGTATATTGCATTTATATAGCTAGCTCATTTTATTTTTTTTCAAAAATACATGTACACAACAACTATTTTATACATTTTCTGAGACTAATATAATATAATAAAATTTTAAGAAGACTATAAATAAGTAAACTTACATTTTTATTCTATACAAGTAAATACATTGATCTGGTGAAATCCCGTAAAGCCACAAACAAGTCGCTAGTCTTATACTAAAAATATAATCAAACTAAAATACGTCAAGAGCTGAAGTGTATAGAAAGCAGATGTACATCGATAGATCACGTCTGTAAGAAGGCACATTCAGAATAATCCTATTTTGCGAGGATCCGGCAAACACGACGTATTTACTCGTTCGCGTTTGTGATCGGTTCTTAGATTCGGGACTGGTATTACTGACATGAAATGCAATTTAGTTCGGAACAAATTGAGATCATTCGCCAAATCTCGATATGCGATAAACTTTATTACGTCCGCGTATCCGATGTAGATAATTTAATGACCCTTATTTTCAAGGGTCATGGCAACAATGTAATGTGGAAATGTGAATTGTGATTATTACTTTGTTATCTATATTGAAACTATGTAAAATATTCACTTTTTTTTTATTATTATAATATCATAATATATGCTTTATTAAGAATCATCTTAAATCAATAAAAATATACCGTCATCATATGATTTAAATTTAACTCTGAGGAAATGAGCAAGATGGTACATGGTACCATATAAAAATTTGAAACCGGTGTGATTTATACCCGTACCTCAAATTTTCCTGTGTTCAAATTTGTATATATGTATGACATATATTTTACACGATAGAGACAGGGGATGAACGTTCAGTAAAAAGTTAAAATAACATTTTATAGCCGTATTTAGTAAAATCAATATGGATTAATGAAATAAATGGTTAACTTTAAAAACACTGAATTTTTTACCGATCTTTGTTTCAATACACTATAAAACAACTTAAAGAGCTATAAATAAGCGCGAGGATAAAGTCCTTATCGGTACTATTCAATGCACATCTAAATTTATTTCAACTCTCTAAAGCTGAAGTGATTTTACAGTATTTGGTAAGCTGATTGTTTGTTAAAACGAAATTTTCAATACAAAATACTTATTTCAGAAATGATATTATATTCCAACGGCTTTGGTATACATATTTTTTTTTTAGCTTCACGCTTTATCCCGCACATGGCAGGGTAGGCAGAGGAAACTGCAGGGACCGTGGGAACTAGGTTCCGTTTGTTAAGACACTCCGTTTCTTAGTCCCTGCTTTCTCTGTCCCCGCTTTCCGCCATTTTCGAGGCATTGCGTGTTGAGTGGCGGAACTCAATGCCGCGCCGCGCAAAATAAGTTTGCCAGAGCGAAGAAAATGGAATTAGAAAATTGGTTTATTTCATATACATATTTTCACTACTAATTTAAATATTAATTAAAAATTGAAAATATTCATATTATATAAATCAAATAACGGATGTAATCTAACAGGTAAAATATCTCATTATAGAATACGTGTTTTTAAATCACCAAAAACTATTGATAAAAAACTATAATTATTGAAAATTAAGGAAATAACATATTAATTTTCAACACACTTGTTTTCGATAATGAATTATTTAGTTATGTAAATCATATGATGACAGTATATCGTGTAGTTAGTTTGTCTGTGTAGCTCTTTCAGAAGTCTTTAAAAATCAATTCCTAATACGGTAACGAACTAAAAGTAATAATAGTTGTAACTGAATGAAATATTAAAGATTTGTCATACAAAAAAATTACATAAGTAAAAAGTAGTGTCTACCGTTATTCAACTTCTTCTTCTTCTTTTCTTCATTAATGGCGTTTCGAGCGTGCCAGTTGAGCACAATTCACTTCGCCAATGTCACGTTGAATGGAGAACACACAAAGGAGAATGTACGGTAAAAAAAAAGATATCATTACACAGTTGGAGAATGCATGTTTAAAAGAGATCCAGTTTAAATCCTTCACCTATAACAAAATCACAGATATCTACAATATATACAGACAATAAATGGGGTTAGTAATAAACAATATATTTACATGGGTGTTAGCTTATACTCTAATATTATTATATTTAATATATTTACACAAAAATTTACACAAAGGACTAAACACAAACATTAACAAACATTGAACATTAAGGGGGCGAGGGATACCGTTATTCAAAATACTTGAATTAATATTTTAACTATGTTTCCAAAATGTCATCAATCTGTTCTATTCAATTGTAAAAATCCAATATCAGATACAATTAAATGATGAATGAAACATATTAGCGACAGCGCCATGAGATATAACTCATTCGGTATTAAAGGGGGAATTTCATCAACACCAGCTTTCAATTTATGTCTGACATATCATTTTAAATGTTATTTTAAGTTCCATTTATGAAGTAATAAATAGTTAGCTATATTAAATAAGTTTTTTTAATGTATTATATATGGTCGTGAAACTTACTGGTTACATTCAATGAAATTAATCAAAATTACGAATTATTTTAGGTTTCTGTAACTTTTAATTTAATTTAATTTTAATATTTATTTTATTTATTTGATTTAAGAGTAAGAAATAAAAACCTTGGTCAGTAAGAAATAAAAACCTTGGTCAAGGAGTTTTTCCAGCGGACCGGTGAAAAAATATTTCAAAATATACAAAGAAAAACATCTAATCTTGTTGTTATAATATTAATCGTATATTTATATTGTATAATAAAAAAATAACAACAATTATATTATGTTACATATATAAATATTATAACAATAATAGAGAAGAAATTATTTAGCATTACATAGATTCATCGTGCATATGCCGGGCCAATCGGGTTGTGAGATGAGGAACTCGGAGTAGCGCTTGGCACTGTTTTTACACATTATTGGTGTAATTATTATTATATTTATTTAATTTTTCAATGTTTTTTATTTTCGTAGGTAAAATCAACTGATAAGCCTAAATTATTTCATTAGTAGCTGATAAAAGTTAAGGAGCAAACCTATATTCAAATATTCCCCAATCTTCTGATTTAATTTACTTTATTTTAGCTTCACGCTTTATCCTGCATATGGCAGGGTAGGCAGAAGGAACTGCAGGGACCGTGGGAACCTAGTGTTAAGACACTCCGTTGCTTAGTCCCTGCTTTTTACGTCCCCGCTTTCCGCCTTTTTCGAGGCATTGCGAGTTGAGTGGCGGAACTCAACGCCGCGCTTTACCTAGTTTGCCAGAGCTAAGAAAAAAGAAATAGAAAAATCCATTTTCCCCGACTGAGGATCGAACCCAGAAACCGTCGCTTTACAGGCAAAAGTTGCGCCTCTGCGCCACGACGGTCCTCAAAACAAAGCTTAATAAATCGCGATGATGAATCTTATATGGGTATTACTGTTGATTTCTGTGACAATCTATACTTATAAAATTTAAGAGGAAGGGAAAAAGGAAGATAGGTTAGGAATTTAATTGTCATTAAAATAAAAAAAATAATTAAAGAGAATTATTAAAATAAATTTATTTTATATTGTTTGAAAAATAATATAATCAAATCTCAGATGTTGAATATTAAATTAAAATTCCTCGTGATTTTTTGTAAATATTAAAAATACCTAATCTAATTTAAATATATACAAAATTTTTGTAAATTAATGATAACTCTAGAAATTCCAATTTTTAAATTAAAATTTCGTCAAAGAATTTATGAAATATTGTTATTAGTATTTTATGCACAATGATTTATTGAAATCTCAAATGACGAATTGTAAATAAAAATGCCACGTGTTTTTTGTCAATATTAGAAATTATTAATTAAGTTTTGTTTTTGAATTCAAAATTTAGAAAAGCGAATTTATGAAATATTTTTATTTTATGGTAAATGATTTATTAAATTATTAAATAACGAGTGGCAAGTTGAAATACCATATGTTATTTGTAAATATTAAAACTACCTAACCTTCAAACCAATTATCATAAAAAATTGTAAATAAACAAAAAGATAACAGATATATTACTTACTTCGAATAATTGCTTGACACAGGACAACATACAAATTTATTCACAAAGTTTTTCACAAAATTTTTATTTATAAAATTCACTTACTGTTTATTCACTGTAGAAGTGCCTAATGATATTGTAAATATTACGCTATGCGACAGAAATGCCATCTAAAGTTCTAATAATTAACTAGTAAACGAATACACAACCAATAGGGCGTGTATTCTTTCTCGATATCCCGTATTCTCTCTCTCTCTTGTTCAATCTTTCTCACTATTTCTCTCTCCCACCTCACACTCCATAGCACTATGCGTGATACGACGTTCGCTCTGTCTCACTTTTTCTCTCAATCTTTCTCACTCGCTTGCTCCCTACTCTCACTCCACGGCTAGTTGCTCATGCTACGTTCGCCCTGTCTTACTCTCTCTCAATCGGTCCCGATCACTCTCTCTCTCTTTTCCGACACTTCCGTTGCATACCGGCGTGACGTTTCATTTGTAAAAATTTTACCCTCATGCGCCTAAAGAAGTTTCACTTCAATAAATCTGTAGAAAGGTCTGAAATGAAATATATTTACAAAATAACTATCGGGGGGTGATTAGTGATCGATACTGATGCCAAAAATGCAATCAGTAAAATTTTTGTCTGTCTGTCTGTATGTTATTTATAGAAAAAAAACTACTCGACGGATTTTAACGAAACTTGGTACAATTATTCTACATACTCCTGAGCAGGTAATAGTATATATACTTTTCATCACGCTACCATTAATAGGAGCAGAGCAGTGAAAGGAAATGTTGGGAAAACGGGAGAAATTACTTGGTTTTTTTAGGTTTCGTCGCGTGTGCAGCCTTAATGGTTAAAGCTACATAGAAATCATGTATAACTGAAATATTCCACATAAAAAAAATTATATAAAAAATATCCCAAGACAGCACATGTCTATCTTTTATAGTTGACTCACAATAACACGTGTAACTCCCGATAGCTTAGCAGTTCAGAGATTTGTTATTATATTTGTGTACTATTACGTATAATATAATACCAATAACACTCACCATCATCCTTAAATATTTAATAAATATATATTAAATAAAAAAATAATCATAGAAATCGGTACAAAAACACCAAACTTATACATGAAAAAAATACCTACGCTAACAAGCCATCGCGCGTGAATAGAGAATAGTTTATATAGAATATTAATAGTTTTGTGGATTGGCATATTATAATACTATTTCCCTTCTAAAATACGCCTGTTACGTCAAAACTATGAGGGAGGACATCTGCTAATTTTTTTTCGAAAAACGACGGAAACGCGGACGAAGTCGTGGGCAAAAGCGAGTTTGTAATAATTCATTATATTTTAGTACAAATATTACATAAATATAATGTATTTTCAAACACAACTATAAATAGTTTGTGGATTTGATCTCACTCGGGGAGAATAAATTGTTTATATTTTTTTCACTCTGGCATCAAGGCAAATTGCGGCGTTGAGGAGAAAAGTGTAGAATAGAGTATATTAACACTAAACTGCTTCTGCCTACAGTTTGCTGTGCCTGTGCCTATTCTGCTATGTGCGGGATATAGCTTGAAGCAGAAAAAAATATGATAAAAAATAATCTGAAGCAATTATAATCTTTTATCTTATCCATTTACGCTTCTCAGGTGATCTATATGCTAGCGAGGGCAAGTTGTCCTAAGTTTTTGAAGCTTTGAAAGCTTGTTTCACGTAGGTTACCATAATAGACGGTGCTGACTATTAAAAGAGTTACTTTTACATACGCGATACTTAGCGACGCAGATGTATTGCGTGTTATACTATGTGAGAAGAGCCACTTCAATCTCTCTTTATAAAGTTACTAACTTGGTTCGTGTGGACTTTTAGAAGTCATTGATATCGAAACTTTTATAATTTGTTAATTTAAATATTTATAAGCCTCCAATTTCATATACCTACTATAACTATTTTATTTAAGCTTTTTACAAATATACTAAAATATAATATTATATGTATGTTATTATATTTTCGTATATTCAAGAGAATGTTTAAAAATGTTTTACTTAATTAATTTAGTGAGCTATGTAGTATACTAGTACTAAAAAACAGTAAATTATACTAGATCTAAAAATTTCATATTTATTTACAAAAAATGTTAAAAATATAAAAAAACAATTTACAGTTATAACGGCCATTTCAATTTGTACTTAATCTATCACAAATATTTTGTTAAATATTTCATGAAATTCATTAGTATATTTGTTTAAATATTTAACACAGCGTAAAATATTTTGATTTTGATGAGAGTCAATTAAAATATTATTCGATATTTAAGGAATAACTAGAAGGATTCGAATAAAACGTTGTTGTATTAAGATTTACACATTTGATATATAATCATGGTAGCAGCTTTTGTTTATGTAAAGTATTTTAAAATTATAGTCGTATTACATCAAATCTACTCTTGCACAGGTTGAGTGACTGATCTCTGTAAAGAGGTACAATATTAATATAATAATAGTATATATATATATATATATATATATATATATATATATATATATATATATATATATATATATATATATATATATATATATATATATATATATATATATATATATATATATATATATATATATATATATATATATATATATATATATATATATATATATATATATATATATATATATATATATATATATATATATATATATATATATATATATATATATATATATATATATATATATATATATATATATATATTTTCTAGATTTTTAACATGTGCGATATGATATGCCTTTCCATATTAAAAGTTTGAAATAAAAGAATAAATAAAAAAAAACAATAAATTTCCTCGAAAAATGTTCTCATTATAAAAAGCTTTCCACAATTTAGCATTAATCGTGAACTAAGTAAATCCATCTGAAAAGAATGAAATTTATTGAAGCTGTAATTTTCTTTTTATTATACCAGCATTGAAATAATTGACTATTATAAAACAGTTTTTCTGACTATTTCTATGGCTTAAGATTGGTTTACGCTGAAGTAGTTTCATTTTTTTTATGTCTTCTCCGCAAATAAAGCAAATGATTACTTAGTTAACAAAAGCATACTTAAATGGATTTCTAATAATGTAGTGATACATAATCACCTACGTTTTTAAAATATTATTTATAAATATATAGTTTATTTCATATAAATTAAGTACATTACATGTACACCCGCGTACATTTTTTATGTACATAAATACATAATAATTTATTTATATTCGCAGATTCAATGTAATATAATAAGCATATATTATAAATATAAACAATACATATGTATCACTAGAAATTTATACATAATATGTTGAAGTAGTAGTATATATTTATGCGCAATTATATAATTCAAAAAGTATAGTACTAGTGTTACAAACATTGGCTTGCCCCTTTACGCATGAACGTAAGTGATCAAAAATTTGTTGAAATGTTATATGAGATTTATATAAAAATTTCAATTATTTTATATTAAATTATTGCATGAAAGGGGTCTGTCTAGAGCTCGCACAACGTCAATGTTAAGAACTAAATTTTAAACATTAAGTAGTATTATATTATATGATATTTTTGTTATTTGGTCATATTGGGCCTCAGTTAAGCAGACCTACATAATCAAGGTCAAATTTTATAATATGAAAAATAAATAGAGGACCGTCGTGGCACAGAGGCGCAACATGTGCCTGTAACGCGACGGTTTCTGGGTTCGATCCCAAGTCGGAGAAGATGGATTTTTCTATTTCCATTTTCTTCGCTCTGGCAACTAAGGCAAAGCGCGGCGTTGAGTTCCGCCACTCAACACGCAATGCCTCGAAAAACGGTGGAAAGCGGGGACGAAGTATGCAGGGACTAAGTAACGGAGTGTCTTAACACTAGGTTCGTATGGTTCCTGCAGTTCCCTCTGCCTACCCTGCCATGTGCGGGATAAAAGCGTGAAGCTAAAAAAAAATAAAAAAAAATTCTGAGATAATAAAAATATCAAAGTTAAACGCAGAAATAGTTTATAGTGTATATGGATATTATAATAATGAACAAGTATTTTTTTTTAATTATACCTAAAAAAATCATTATAAAAGTATAAAATATTACAATTATCAAAGCTTAAAACAAATAATGTATGTATATTACATTAAACTTCACGTTAAGCCTGCTTTTTAACTAAAAGGTATTAAACTTTTTTTTATTATTTCTTAATTAATTACTTATTCTACTTTGTTGACAATAACTTAATTTTGCCTACGTGATTATTATTTCAATTTTATTGAAAAATTACTTATTATACTATGTAAGAGGTAAAAATGGAAAACAATGTATTTAAATTATGGTATGACGCTAAATAAATAAATAATTGACTACTAATAATTATATATATTTTCATTATAATGTACTTAATCAAAATTAAGAGTAAGAAAAATACATCGAATAATATTTAAAAATTTGTGCCGATTTTTCATCTACTCCTTAGTAGACTTCTACGTAACATACTACGAAAAAGTTGTTTCCAGTTACTGTAAACATTTCGTGTTATTAAAACATATTATGTCAGTGTAAAATTTGTCACGGATAGTTACGGATTTGGTTAGTAATTATAATAAATATTTTTGCTGGCATGTCAAAATTTATGAATTTGTTTATAGTTTTGCTGGTTTGAAGATATGTAGACTACAAAAAGCTTCTTATATAATGCGTGTTTGTCCGAAAAACAAGTAAATATATAAATTTTACTTCTCTGCATCTATTGTTGTCAACACATGGAAGTATGTTGGAAAGTAAAGCAATAATATAGAAATATGACCTAAGCTTTAAAAATTAAAATGTTAAATACATTACAAATTTGAGATAGTACGGGTACTATCATCTTATGTAAAATTTTGCTAATGAGTAGAATGTATTCTTTAGATATTAACAGTCCCGTTGACGTTATATATATATATATATATATATATATATATATATATATATATATATATATATATATATATATATATATATATATATATATATATATATATATATATATATATATATATATATATATATATATATATATATATATATATATATATATATATCTAATTTGTAAAAATAATTTACTATACGCGTTTCAACGACAGTTTTTTTACAACCAAGGCTGTAATTTACCTCCAGATCTTTAGTTAGCAGCTTAGATCTAGGAACATAGGGCTCTACCGAGCCATTACAAATATCATTGGGCTTAATAAAAAGTACTGGAAAAGCTTTGAACACTACAAGTGTCGGATTGTTATTTATATTTTGCACACTTGTTGTATATTGTCGGAACTCTCCGACATCCTGAACATAAGTAATGTCCTTAAAGGAGATATAAATTTATACAATACATTTCTGAGATAATTAAAATATCAACGTTAAACGCAGAAATAGAAATAGTCTATAGTGTATATGGATGTTATAATAATGAACAAGTATTTATTTTAATTTTAGCTAAAAAATTCATATATATATATATATATATATATATATATATATATATATATATATATATATATATATATATATATATATATATATATATATATATATATATATATATATATATACACATACATAAAACTACATCAGATGAATTATCTACAACAGATACGCAGACGTAATAAAGTTTATCGCATATCGAGATTTGGCGAATGATCTCAATTTGTTCCAAACTAAATTGCATTTCATGTCAGTAATACCAGTCCCGAATCTAAGAACCGATCACAAACGCGAACGAGTAAATACGTCGTGTTTGCCGGATCCTCGCAAAATAGGATTATTCTGAATGTGCCTTCTTACAGACGTGATCTATCGATGTACATCTGCTTTCTATGTACTTCAGCTCTTGACGTATTTTAGTTTGATTATATTTTTGCTCTAAGACTAGCGACCTTTTCGTAGCTTTACGAAATTTCACCAGATTCGTAGATTTACTCTCATATAGTAAAAATGTATTATAAATTAAAAGTTTGTAAAGCTTGTTTATGTACATGCATTTTGGAAAGAAATGAAAGGAGCTAACATTAAGCAATCGTAGTAAAAAGTTAGTATACATATTGCATGTGGAGCAACCTTTTAGCATATAATTCTATAAAATAAGTTCAGCTTTTGCAGAGATCAGCCCGGACACAAGGAAGTTTAATTGAACACAACTTTAACTCATATTTAGTCTTCATAATAACTTATTTAAAAGTTACGTGTACATAATAGAAACAAACACTTATTAAATATTTTAAAAATGTAAGGCTTTTACTCGCAACATATTGTGTTGTCATTTAAAAAAGTCGAAAAATATTTTAGAATGATTTAAAAATATTTTTCTATGTAGCTTATAATAAATATAAAGAAATTAATAAAGATAAATGTACTAATTTTTTTTTTTAGCTTCACGCTTTATCCCGCACAAGGCAGGGTAGGCAGAGAGAACTGCAGGGACCGTGGGAACCTAGTGTTATGACACTCCGTTGCTTAGTCCCTGCTTTCTCCGTCCCGTCTCCGTAGAGTGGCAGAACTCAACGCCGCGCTTTGCCTAGTTTGCCAGAGCGAAGAAAATAGAAATAGAAAAATCCATCTTCTCCGACTGGGGATCGAACCCAGAAACCGTCGCGTTACAGGCACACGTTGTGCCTCTGAGCCACGACGGTTAAAAATATCGAATGAATGAACAATCATAAACTTTAAAGTGCATTCAGTGAATATATACTTAGACGACATTATAATGTGAAATAAATTTTATAAAAAATGCTCAACAAAATGACAATAAAAATACATAAAGAGTGTGTGTAGACTAGACTTATGTAAAATACATAAAGAGAGTGTTGTGGTAGACTTATGTCATTTATAAACTTATGCGATTCTTTGCGATGATTTGATTATCTGTTTTATTTCGAAGTAAATAGATAAAAATAAAATGATATAAGAAAAATAGTATCAAAATATTATTTTAATACAAAGATTAATTCTTAGTTCCTTAGTCCTCCACAAAACGATACTAAACGTAAATGTGAATATTATAAATAAGAACAAAAATTATATTTGTATTTTATAACATAATTTCAAACATAAATTTATTATAATAATTGTCACAGATGGGTCTAACCCATCTGTGACAAACGGTAATTACGTTTACATACTAGATGGACCTTATTCAAACACACGATTTCCCTCGCATTTTGTCGTAGAATTAGGGCATCCTTTGTAATTTGTCAGTGGAATTGGAATCATGAAGTCAGATCGGATGCAGCCAGGGTCAATTTGTTCGCGGTCGTGGCAGGTGCAGAACGTGCCGCCTAATTCAGCTAACTGGATTAACTTGTGCTGCCAACACTAATGAAGTGCATGCAATTTGCAAGCTTAAAAAAGTTTAACGAGTATCCATACATACGTATATACACATAGCATATTACGTAAGTGTATTGAAATTACGTGTTGCACATACAAATTATTTGTGTACTTTAATTTATTTTTATTTTGTTTTACAAATATTACACAATAAAATTAAAGCACTATTAAAATATGTATGTATGTATGTATATTATCCGTACTAATTAGCAAAGTCTTACTAAAATGAAAATTATAGTTTAATTAAAATAATAATTCGCAAAGATATTGTATTAGTATAAGATTTTTACTAAAATTACCCCGCACGTTGTATGGATATGCATATGTGCTTCGTTTTTAGTTCATGTATGAAGCAAGGTATGCTAAAACAACGTACTTTATAGACGCTTCGTCCACCGATTCGAGACAGCGTCTATGTAGCTGAGCTTATCGGCACTATTTATTTTACCAGAATTTAGAAATTATAGTGACATTGTGGCACAGTGGCATAATGAAGACCGTCGTGGCACAGACGAGAAGCGTCTACCTGTAAACACGACAGTGAGTTCGATTCCCAGTCAGGGAAGATGAAATTTTGCATTTATTTTTCTTCGTTCTGGCAACAAGGCAAAGCGCGGCGTTTATTTCTGCTACTGCAACACGCGTAGCTTCGAGAAAAGGCGGAAGTCGGGAAACGGAGTCTTAACACTAGGTTCCCACGGTCCTTCCTAAGTGCAGAACACAGCATGAAGCTAATAAAAAAATAAATAAGTTTCGTTTCCCCAGTGCTCTACAATAGCCTTATAAATGCCATATTAAACGTCATTTATTATTCTGGAATAAAACATTATACTCTTTAGATATGGAGGTAGCTAGATTCTAAATATAAAAAAAAGAATACATGTGAAATGAAATTAACATCAGCCTTTATTCTTACGCTTGAGAAATATATTAGTACGTCTTCGAAGGATACGTAAATGGATTTCATAAAGAAATATTATTTCAGCAATTGAACGTTATTACGTATTGTGTTACACTTTTATTAAAGAAAATTTTAATGTAAATTTATAAAAGCAAAGTAAAAGACGTCTTTTAAATTGTATTCTAAAACGATGGTGGTCGGATATTCATTAAATTTAAATTATTGGCTTTATTATACTATTTCTTACACTTTCCGTAACTACTTATTTTTATATATCAATAGAAAATCTTTATGGCATAGAATAACTTCGTTTAATGACGTAGCGTTTCATTATTTCTTATGCTACATTACTATGATAAATAAAAGTAGTACAAAATTAATGATATTGCATTCACATCATATCTTCCCATAATATGTAATCTGTTCTTGAACAAATATTTTAAAAATAAATAATTTGTGTTGTATTTCCAATCTAAATAATCTAAATTTTCCCATACCAAATAAATATATTATAAAAAATATCCATATAGAAAAACAAACATTTTTTAACATTTTCATTTAACAGAATTCTTATATTCACATTGCTCGAAAATATAAGACACTGTGTCAAAAGTCTTTTATATGTACCTTTACAATGGGATGTTGTTAAGAACACAATAAAACGGGCGAAAGTATAAGTGCATCGTTTTTCAGCGCCGCGTAAGAGGTTAATATTTTTATCTTTTACTGTAACGTTTTATAAGTAAATACAGACATGTATATATATATATATATATATATATATATATATATATATATATATATATATATATATATATATATATATATATATATATATATATATATATATATATATATATATATATATATATATATATAATATATATATATATATATATATATATATATATATATATATATATATATATATATATATATATATATATATATATATATATATATATATATATATATATATATATATATATATATATATATATATATATATATATATATATATATATATATCACTATCATAGGCATTAAATTCAATAAAAAAAAAATGGTTGCCTGTAAAGTGGGTTTTACGGGCGAAAATTTTACGTGACAACGTCTTTTTCTCGGTAGAATATTTATTGATATGATTAATAATTATAATATAAATTGCACAAATTTTAACTATAGAAAATATATTTTGTTTACTAAAACATTGTACATGTGTCAAGTGATACGCGCGGCGGACCGATCATAGTTCGGTGACAGTTGACACATCGTTACGTTACCTTTTTCATATGTGACTCCGAGCCACAACCTAATTTAAGACGTTGTCACGTCAAAAAATGCCAACCCGGACCCCAGGAACAAGATAAGTAGTGTAATTGCAGTCTGATAAATCCATATATTTTATAGACCAATAGAGAAGTGCGTCCTACCCTACCAGCGTCCTCGAAGCACTCAAGCGGCAGGAGCAACGAAGGGCACACACGACGTGGTACGCCCGTCTCTGCGGAGATAGGTACGTGCACAAACGCGTTGTGAGTGCGATCCTGCCCGCCTTCGAGGCCTTGATGCGTAGGAAGCGACGAGTCACCTTCCGACTTACACAGGTATTAACCGGTCACGGTTGCTTTGGAGAGTACCTGTGTAGGATCGGACGCGAGGCGACGGCGGTTTGCCACCACTGCGGGGCGGACCAAGACACTGCCCAACACACGCTGGAGGCGTGTTCCGCGTGGACCGCGGAGAGGCAAGTCTTGGTCCAGCAAATCGGGCGAAATCTCTCCCTGCGAGCAGTCGTGTCGGCGATGCTACGCAGGGATTCGGCGTGGGAGGCCGTAGTCAACTTTTGTGAGTCCGTCATGGTCCAGAAGGAGACTGCGGAGCGGGCTCGGGAGAGGGCCGATCCCGCCCGGCGGAGGCGACCTGCAGGTCGCCTTCACGGCCTCCAAGCCCCAGTGCCCGGGGCGGAATAAATAGGGCACTCTCTCCGGCCGTGGATGCGTGAGATGGGGGTCTCACGCATCCGTTTTCATACGGCCGAGAGGAAGACCGCAGTCCGGTATGGCCCCGGACTGCCGGTGTACGCACCAGCGAGGGGTGCGGGGAGGGCGAGACCATCTTCGCCCTCCTGAGAAGGGCTCCGCAAGCCACGAGCGGAGCAACGCACGGGAGAGGCCGCGGACGTGCTGCGAAAGCGATCCCGTAGCCTCTCCGTTTTTTCGTGCTGTGGCGGCCATCGCAGGGGATTTTAGTGAGTACAATCTCACATAACCCGGCCTCCCCCCCAGGGAGTCGGGTATCTATGAAGATTTCCCCCTGCGTCAGCAAAAAAAAAAAAAAAAAAAAAAAAAAGACCAATAGAAAAAAAAAAAAAAAAAGACCAATAGAGAACATAATCTCATACGTCTTTCTTACCAAAAATGCGTATTTTTGCTAACAAATGCGTATATGCGTTTATTTTTATTGAACCCAAAAAAAACACATAGTCAAGTTTTACGAGTAATTCGACAGAAAAAATTTCAGAAACCCATTTATCTTTTCTTTTACTACTTTATGCATGTTTCCTTGAAGCATTAGTCCATCTTTCCTTCGATATTTCGAAAGTAAAAGGGTTTATTTCAAACATCAAAGAAAGACGAGTAGCTTACAAACTCCTGAGGAACTTTCAATATAGTTTTTCAACAGATAATTTAGATCCGATGTCGATTTAAAGTTTCTTCCAGTTGATTTTAATGTAAGTTTTATGATGAAAAGCGAAAATCTCTTTCAAAAAAGTGAAGTATAATATTTTGTTATTTATAATTCGATTCGATATAACTAAAACAAATCAAAACATTTCTTAAGCTTATTTTTACTTAAAAATCTGTCCAACTATACTAATGTGTCAATACGTAACAACCGGAAAATCTTATAAGAATGAAAGTTTATCAAAATTTTTATCAAACTACTACAAGTACTGCTTAGTTAGAAATCGTAAAATACATCGATAAACCAACGCGACTTGCATAGTTCTGCGTCTATACAATAAATGACCATCAAAATTTATTGACTGTTGTGGACACTTATAAACTAAATCAACCATTGTAAATAAACCTGTTTTTTAATTCAAATTTAAGTAAATTAAAGTCAAATTCAAATATTTCTTTTTAGATTTCTGCTTGCACACCTGTTTCATTTTTCGAACGTCAATTAATTTACCACCAGTACGCTGAAATTGACGCCTTAGACATGAGAAGAACCGATATAAAATCTTAACTAAAGCTCAAAATATGAATTAACGCTAAAATGAATTGAATCAAAATGACATACATTGCATAATATATAGTGTTTTAAGGAAAATTTTTTGAAAGTAAAATAATTTTTTACATTTCAATATTTTATTGGTAATTGAAATACATTCTTTAAATTTTAAAATATTGTCTCACAAAATTTGCTATATTAACATAAGTAATTTATTTATTACTCTCTTACGCTATATTTGACGCCTAGCAGAGTGGACAGACGGAACCTTAGTATCCATAGGAATCCTGTGTTAAGACTTTCCGTTCCCTCCTTATCGTCTTTCGAGGCAATGACAAGTTAGCGGAGCAAATGAAATCTTAAAAATCATAAAAAGAGGACTGTCGAGATTAATTAATCTCGACAGTCCTCTTTTTATGATTTTTTGAGTTTTGCAAATGGCTAAGAAACTACGAGTTATATTACCATTGTTTAATATTGAAATGTGTTTAACATATAATCTGATAGCTTTCTTGTTATCAATTAAATGCCATTGCATAATAGAAATTGTATTTTTTTAATACTTTGTATATTTTTTTAATACACAACATTGTGCTTAATCGGACGTCCTGGCGCAGAGGCGTAAGCGTATGCCTGTAAACGCGACGGTTTGAGGGTTCGATTCCCACTCGAGGAAGATGGATTTTTCTATTTCCATTTTTATGCTCTGGCATCTAGGCAAAGCGCGACGTTGAGTTCCGCCACTCAACACGCAATGCTTCGAAAAAGGCGGAAAGTGGGGACTGAGAAAGCAGGAACTAAGCAACGGAGTATCTTAACACTAGGTTCAAATGGTTCCTGCAGTTAATATGCGGGATAATGCGAGAAGCTAGAAAAAAAAACTCATTTTTACGGCAAATTGTCCTCAACATGATGCTGTTTGTATTATTATAATGAACTTCTTTTTTTGTCCATTTAAAGCTCGGCGATATCAATCAATAGTTAATTTTATGATTAAAAATTAGAACACTTTCAGTACTGTAATCATTTTTGTGTTTCGTAATATTGCCAATAAATATTTTTTTTTAGCTTAAATATAAAATGTTCGTAATTTATTGCCAATTTCTTCGAAAGTATAAACATCAGTTTCATATATCAAAAATATATTACTATTGTCAATATGCTTTTATATTTTTATAAATTGTGTATAAAAATATCTTTTTACTTATTTTGTTTCAATATTCTTTCGTGAAAAGAAATCAAATCACTATAGGAATTGGTAAAAAAACTTAGCGTTCAATAGATTCGCCGAGCAAGGCAAGTAGCATTGCAGGCCGACGATCTTAAGGGGTATTTCAGAAATGCACATTACAGCTCGCCTCAATTACTCGTAGACCTTTCTTTGCTACCTAGTCAAACTTAAAATGATCGCTTTTGAAAGACGTTCTAAAAAAATTGGTGATAGTTATAGGTCGAAACCTCTCAAATATCTAAAGATAGAGTTTTATTTCTTATTCTCATTTCTGACAATATGGTGCTATAAAAACATGCCCGTAAGCACTTTTTAATAGGATTCGATGAAGATGTCTAGAATGTTAAAATCGACAAATTGACATCATTAATAAAATGTCAGCCCATTCTGAAATCAGGAATTAAGTAAGAGCTTAACTAGCAAAATTTGATTACAGACACAAAAACAGATACTATTATTCATATGTACAAATAATTTCAATACCTAACGAGTTGAACCAATACTATAGTTAATATGGGAATAATATTTGCATACGAACCACCTCAAGCTTACCAACATTCGCTATGGAAGCTGTATTTAAAATAGAACTGCTTTTCACATAAATTTCAAACTGACTACTTGAACTAAGCATTTATTAAAAACTTTATACAACATGCAATTTAAATTGACTTTGTTAACAAACGTAGTTAACCTATCCATAATAGTTTTACATTTTTAATCTAGGACCCATTTCTGTATTAAGTATAAAATCGGTTGCTTAATATTGCTGTTAATCAAGTTAGCCATTACCAAAGAGAACAAATCTAAAAAGTTATCCCAAATGCTTAACTTTTTCAACATTTTTCTATTATAATTTTGTCAAAAACATTTAAATTATAGTAAAATATAGGCTAAATAAATTTCAAAGTTCAATTTAAACAGTCTGATAAAAAAGAAAGAAAGACTGATACATAATTTTTATAATGTGAAAAATTTTACTATATATAACAAACATAGAATCTTAGCCTGGAATGGTATTAAAATGTAGAGTAAATGAGCGCGAGTGAATCAACCGAACGAAATTAGGTCACACGCGCTTAGCTACTTTTTATGTATATTTTCTACGCTGCTAATTATAAATGTAACTCTCTCAATGGTACAATAACAATTTAAATACGACAATAGATATGTATGTAAATGTACATAAGGTTACTTAAAAACAATATTATGTCCTTTTTATATTCTTGTTAAAGCTTCTTTAAGCATTCCAATATTTTCTTTTGAAGATATTTTGAAGAATAGATACAGAAAGCAATGTGGTACATCATTCAGTATTTAGATAACAAACGGTATTTGTGAATAAAAAAGTATAAATAGCCAGACGTAGTATTATACAGAAAGCTGCTGCTACAAGAAATAAGGTTTTATATCTTTTGGAGTGTGGAATCCTAATATTGATAATAATATGTGAAGTCCTAACAAACTTATAAGAAATAAAGGGTTGTGAGATGCACGACTTAGAGCTATGTCTATTTCAACAAAGCAGGTGAAGCGGTGGGAGGTGGGTGGTGTAAAATGTAAATGGTCATTGCAATTTTTTTCAAATTTTTAATTATTCTTTTAATCATTCTAATGTTTTTAAATTTCATTAAGTATATAATTATCCGATTTAACCGAATAAATATATTTTGTATTATAAATAAAAGTATTTTGCATATAATTTTAAGCAATCTTTTAATATTTTAATAATATATTAGCATAATTTAATTTAATTGTTAGACACAGTGAGATTCTCACGTACAGTCCCTAGTGGGCTCTTTAGGGGTCTTTGTGGTCTGTACGTGACTTTTCCCTAAATAAAAGATAGTATTATCAAAAATATACCTATAATTCCATCTACCTCTTACTACATACATCTTTTTGAGTTACTACATTTATGACTTAGCAATGTGTTATTTGTATTAATATAATTTTTACATTCCATATATCACCGCGGTTTCATAATTTTCGACTGCTCGTGTGGTTGTAATTCATCTTAATAGAAGTTTATTAAAACCAATCGTATGCAAACCACATTAAATTTAAGCATATCGTTTCGTTCGATCTGTGCGTGGCATTCAGATTGTTTTTAAATGTAAAGAACGTAAAATTTAATACATAAGCATAATCTTTTCACATATGTATGTATGATCAGGCTAAGCGCGGGTACAGTAAGTATTTTTACTTGTAGTAGCTATGTGTCCATAGTTATTTTATACTAAGGTTAGTAATACTGTATATACATAAAATATATTATTTTATACGTAATGTTTTAATTTTCAAATAAAGTTAAAGTTCTTCTAGTGATAGTTTCATCGAAATTGGTTCAGCTATCCCAGAGTTAAATCTAGATTAACAGATAGATAGGCAGACGAATTATTAAAGTATTTGTTCTTATTTTTGTAAAATGTAAATATCAATAGGCACCTGACATGGATATTTACATGTTATTTTCATTTTTATTTTATGTGTATAGACAGAACCGGCCACCGCGACACGGGTCATCCATATTATTGTAACGCCCAGTGTTTATGTGTTTATATGTAAATTATGTATATATCGATTGATTTCAAAAAATATTTGAATAGTTTGCCTTATTACGATCTATTTTGGTAATTAATTGATAATTTGAAATTTACTTACATATGATGGTAAACAACTTATAGAGATAATGCTTACAAAAATATAATAATCATGATTTTTTTTAGCTTCACGCTTTATCCCGCATACCCTGTAAGGTAGGCAGAGGGATCAGGCATGAATCATATGAACCCAGTGTTAAGACACTCCGTTGCTTAGTCCCTGCTTTCTCCGTTCCCACTTTCCGCCTTTTTCGAGGCATTGCGTGTTGAGTGGCGGAACTCAACGCCGCGCTTTGCTTTGCTTGCCAGAGCGAAGAAAATGGAAATAGAAAAATCCATCTTCCCCGTCTGGGGATCGAACCCGGAAACCGTCGCGTTACAGACAGACGTTGCGCCTCTGCACCACGACGGTCCTCATAGTTATGATTTTTACTAGTCAAATATAATTTGATATTCACGATTTTGAATAGTTAAGTTATTGTATTTTGATAACTTAAAACTATATTGATCTTTGTTCATATTTGAATCATTTGTATTAGGCAGTGCCTGTCGTCTTGTCACAGCGACTGCCTTTAAACACGACGTTTGCGTATGTAGCGATCTATTTTTAAATATACGCAACATAGTAAAAAGTAACATCGGTGAATTCTAACTGCCATAATTCCTTTAAGAGGCTTACTTCTGTAAGAAAGAGGATTATCAACTAAAAGATTCCGAGCCCGTGAACGAAACATTTTTATTGATTTTGTTACGAAGTAATAAGTGTTACGGATTTCAATTCGTCTTTAATAATAACAACTAACTACCAAAAACTACAATCGATCTGTGACACGATCTAAACTTGCTTTTAAAACAATATTCAAGTTCTCTTTATTTATACTGTCATCAATCCCCAGCCCGCAGAACATTACCAGCTTAAGGTTAGAAACCTAATAAATTATATCTCAAATATTTATGATTCTTTATAAACATCATTGTAACCATTATGAAAATTTAAGAAGGCTTATATTAAATATCAAGCTCATTAGAACACTGGTCCAGTATATCATGTTTAATATTCGTTTACTTAAAGTAATGATATTGTCGTAATCTGCGATATAGAACTTCAGAACCCTTCCTAGGCAGGCTTAAGATTTTTATGTCTGACAATTTTTTTTTTTAGTTAAGGAATATACTTTTGAATATAATTTATTTGTAATTACAGTGACATCAAAACCATGTCTAATGAACACTGATAACTATGGATCATACTTTTGTAAATATCTTCACACCTTCAGTCGTGTTGTGAAATTTAATACTTAACCAAATTAAGCGTAATTGAACGAGGCTACCCGGTAATTAATGTGTACAATTCGTAGCGACTCATTACATATGCATGGTTTATTTACTACTAACTAAACTATGTTTACTTAAATATATTAAAAAGTCTAATCTAGTATAATAAAATAATAAGTCTAGTACATCTTATAAGCAACTCCGAGGTTTATAAAAACACGATTATTCAATTGAGAGTATTTATAACTATTTTTGATACATATTTTATTATAAATTTTTATTTTAATTTATGCGATATAATATAAAATTGCGAAAGAAATAAATTAAAATATATTTTGGTTAATAATTTTCTCTTCATTATTTGAAAACTGCGCGCAGAAATTTATTCAGAACAAAGGGTATTTCAAATCAAGAACGAATTTCACTTGTTTCCTGAAAAATGAAAACTTTGTATTTGTATAGCATAACTGAAAAATCAACATTCAAATATATTATGTAATATTTTGTAAAATGTAATTATACAGAATGGTAATTCTGATGCCTTACTTGTGTTAACTTTACACTGTGATTAATTACTACAGTATAATCTAAAATTTAGGTATTATTATTGATATAATATGTTTTAACGCGACTATGTTTTTATTTCTTACTTTAATTAAAAATATATATGAATATACTGTACTATATACTGTCATTAACCTTTTCATATGAAGAGGTCAATGACAGTGGACGAAGCGAAAGTGGCATGCAGAGACCGCAGCGTTTAGCGCTCCGTTCTCTCTAACTAACCCGCTAGGGATATAGCGTGAAACTATGTATGTATGTATATATGTAATAAAAATATTTCTTGCAAAACGTATGCTTCCTTACATTCTTTAATGCGACTTTTATATGTAAGCACCGAAATAATGTTAATTAGCATATCGCTGCATCCTATTATATGATGATATTTGCTGCCTGGACATGAATAATGAAATCATAAACACAGTCAAATGATATTTTAACGCATGCATATGTTTTATTTATGACCTGCGCAAGTATGGTCATATATTTTCATACAGGAGACAGCTCGTTTGGCTTTCTGTTGAGGACTGTAGATTAAAGAGTTATTTGTTAACTTTATTCTATCTTTTTTGATCCCAATTCTCCTTTTTAACTATTCTATGTGAAAAAATTCCTTTACATTTTCCCCGATAAGTGTTTGTAATCTTAAGCGAATTTCATGCTCTAAACGTCTAGCCATATTCAGGTTGCCTGTTTAACTCGTTTTCTGGCGAAGAAGTCAATCCACGAAACTATTGCCCGAAAGCATAGACCTTTTTCTTGTCGAGGGAGCTCTAAAAGGAACGTAAAATGAAATAGTTGTAGCTCGTAAACTACCGGCTCTTTGCTGAATTATAATAAACAATAATATTAAAATTATATTAATATCTTAAAGTTTTAATAAAGAATAATAATATGAACTAGAAGGCCGTCCGCAATATTTTATATTATTTTGACAAGTTTTTATAATATATTATTTTTTTAAAAATTAATAATATTGTAATTTTCACTTCATTGAATATTATTTATTTACTTAATTCATTTATTTGGATGACCTAAGCAGTGTTAAAACTTTATATTTATTTACCTAAGATACATTATTAAGTTGAAAAAGAAGACAATTTCGTAAAATTATTTGAATGTCGACATACTTTCTTTTTCCATTGCATATTTTTGTCCTGTTCACGTTGTTGCAATTCACCTAAATAGAAATGGATGAAAAATAATTATATCTAAATCACATTGAATTCAAGCAATACATTTCACATACACGCCTATATATGTATATACACAGGCCAGCCCGTATGAGCTCCTGTTGTACAGCCATAAAGACTATCGAAAGTGTACAGATGGGAAAGGAAAACAACGCAGCTATTACGAAATCTCATAGTCAAAGATGTACTTATTATAGCCCTTGTTGGTAGTAGACTTTAGTGTGTCGCTGGTGTAAAGGATAAAGGGGCGCCCGACCCAGCCTACTGATCAATCGACAGTCACCTCCTCCTCACTCTGGCTCGACGTTCAGCCGACAAACTTGTATCAGTGGCGACGAGACAGACTGCCGGGATGCCTTTTGGGATGGGACCCAGCAGCGGCTCTTTTCCCGTTACTAAAGAGGCGTGTGGCAGGCATTTAAATTGTTTTTAAAGTTAAATAAATTTTCCACCTAAATTTACTTCCTCATATGTTGGTCAGACAAAGCGCGGAATAGGGTAAACACTTTTGTGATTTATAGTATCCGTAGTTATTATATACTAAGCGCGATAGCTTCACCCGCTTGATCAATGTTCTTAAGTTTGCATATGATACTTGTACTGTAGAAATACTTAAATTTTTGTTTATTTTTTTCCTTACTAGTCTCGTTCTAAGAAAAAGTAGAAAAATATTTAATTATGTAAATGAACATTATCATTTTATATACAATGTTTTAATTTCGGAATGAAATATCGTTAAATGACAATTTTTAGTTTTTCCGGAGCTTAACTCGGATAAGCAGACAGGTAGACAGACATACACTGTATTTTAAATGCTTGTTTACGTTTTTGTACCATGTAACTATATGCACTTTAAAAGTACATTTTCCTTACAAATTACAAATAGACGGGCACCTTAATTGTATATATATGTACATATGTATAGACCACGACACAAGATTTTCAGGCAAAGCATCAGGGGGTAAGTGGATTATTAAGGCTTCTTCTATCTTCCTTTCCTTACTATAGTAGCCAGTGTTTTCACGACAGACTGATAATTATTATATTGCTATCTTATGATAGAACTCTATGATAGAACTGTTTAGACAGATATCGCGTATGAAAATATCTATGATGTTTAAATTTCATTTCAACATTCAAAATTTCACCGACAGACAGCCTACCACGGAGTGTCACATATACTAGTTCCACTGTCATGTTACATACGACAGTTAGAAAAATTTTGATGTGAAGAGAAGAAGATGATGATGGAAATCATCTTAATGGAAAACTACGTATCATTATGAAGTTAAATATATTATGAATAAGAATGCCAAATCATCTGGGTTCTCAGTTACAAGAACTTCGATGTTTCAAAATCACAACGCTCTCTTGTGTGTACTTTAGACAATACATATGGAGTTTATGAAACAAAACATTTAATTTTTGTAAAAAATTTTTGTTTATAATTTTTTTTCTGTTTTTTTTTTAGCTTCACGCTTTATCCCGCAATATGCGGGGTAGGCAGGGGGATCTGCAGGAACCTATATCATATTCTATTATGAGTTAATCAATTTTAAATATATTCCTGGTCAGTTACTAAACTGATTTTTTTTAAGAATTTTTGTTTCCTAACTGAAAAGTTTACCAATATTATCTACTCTGCTTTAACTTTAATAGTAAAATTTCGAATCTGGATGACAAGACAGCAACATCATCATCAAATATTTTGTACCATTTATCATATATACCTAAAAATGACAATATGATCCTATAAAAATGTGCGGAAGCGCTTCTTCTGAAATTTAAATTGATGAAATTTAATTTCATAAGATAGATATTTTTCGTATACATAAACAATTTCAATGATTAACAAATCCATCCGATAACATAGTTAATGTAGGAACTATATTTTCATAAGCCTCGTCGTTTTCAAGACTCGCTATGAAAATTATAAAATGGAACTGCTTTTCACATATATTTCAAAGTTACTTTTACTTTATTTTACAAGTTACAACCAGTAAGTTGATAAAAGTGAACTAAGCTTCAATTCAATTCAACTTCGTACACCATGTAATTCAAACTGACTTCGTTAACTACGTTTCCTATCCATAATAGTTTTACATTTTAAATATGAAAACACATTATCTATATTAAATATATACTCGGTGGCTTAAAACTGCAAATCAACTTGGTCATTATCAAAGATAACAAGTCTAGAAAGTTATCCAAAATGTTTAACATTGAAAACAATTTTCTTGCATTTTCATTAAAATATTTTTTCATTAAAGTACAATAAACTTATATCAATTACAAGGCTTGAACCTAAACAATTAAAATAATCAGTCAAGAGACTGATACATTATTATAAAGACAGATATGAAACATTTTACAATATATAACCAAACTACAAAGAATCCTAAGCCTGGAGTGTGATTAAAATGTAGAGTAAATGAGTGTGAGTGAATGAGCCGAACGGAATTAGGTCACAAGCGCTTAGCTACTTTGTATGAATATTTTCTACTCTACTAATTATAAATGTAACAAAAACTAAGCTCTTACAATAGTATAATAACACTTTAAATACGACGATAGATATTTATGTAAATGTAAATAGGGTTCCTTGTTCTTTTTATATTTTTCCTTTTCCTTTAAGGTATTTGTTCTGAGTTGCTTTTCAAAGCTCCTTTCAATATTTTCTCTCAAATGTATTTTGTAGAATGGGTAGAAAAGACAATGTACCACGTCATTCAGTACTAAATTAATAAACAGTCTTTGTGAATAAAAAGGTTAATAATTAACAGATGGCTTACTGTAAAATATTTGGTTACTGTAAAATATTTTTATTTAAGAAAACCCTAGACATTATGATATAATATTAATTAAATGCTGTTGTAAGTTACGTTGCAATAGCATTTAATTTATATTTTACGTAATTTTTACAACAAAAATATAAAGGTACTTACTCTTCATATTTCTAAACATCAATACCAATAATATAAAGCTAAGGATTTGTTTGCTTTGTTTTTTTGAATGTGCTAGTTTCAAAAACTATAACTTTGAATTTCAAAAGTTTGCTTCTCGTGATAGTTCATTTACCGTGGAAAGCTATAAAAGCTTTATATTACTTACTACCTCACTCTTGGAATATACGATGAGGTATATGTTTTGATTACGTGACAAATTTTATACCAAATGCAGCATAAAAGAAACATACAACTTCGTATCAGATAGTTGAGTTGGGATTTAATTTATTTGACAATTTAATATTAGAATTTTTCTGTTTTCCAATATAATATAGAATCTAATAACTTTAACTAGTACAAATAGTTTGACGGATGGACTTACAGACAGACGGGCAACAAATGGATACTATAAGAGTTTAGGATTTTTTTTCTTTTGGAGTGCAGAATTCTAATATTAGAAGAAAAACGTTAGAGCTTAAAGTTTGCCGAGCATGATGCTTGACTCTTAGCTATTTTCATGTCGACTAAGCAGGTGGCAGGTATTATAAAAAAGGTCGTCGTAAATATTTTAAAATTTTTAATTAACCTATTACTCTTTAATTAACCTATTTTTAATTAAACTATATTCTAATTTTTAATATAACAATTTAATTTCATTGTATACATAATTATTCAATTCAATCGGTTGAAAATATTTTAAATTACAAATAAAAGTATTTTGCAAATCAGCTTAGGTATAACTTTAATTTTTTGATTAATATATTAGTATGATTTAATTTAAATAATAGAGACACACACTTATACGTGAATTTTCGATAAATAAAAGATAGTAATATCAAAAACAAAAATTCTATATGCCTTTACGACATTTATCTATTTTAACAATTTATCTTCAATAGATTTCTAATCAAAAAATAAATTATTGACAGAACTGTAAAGTTTAAATAACTCCTGGGAATTATTAATCTTAATTGTGAGATTTATAGTTACTTAACTTTGTCCGTCGTTAATCGCTTTAAAATATCTTTGAGAATTATAAAGTATTTCTATAATATTTAATTACACCCAGACAATTGACAAAATGTTGGTATTGTATGTATATCTTTTATAAAGCTCATTTCAAACAAAACAAGTGTAAAAGCTCGCATACTTAAGTTGATTTTCTTTATAACTAAAAATTTCCTATCAGTAAAAATTCCTCCCTCTAAAAGTGGTAGAGCCAAACTATACCAACACCAGTAGCTCAAAAAGGCTCCCCCAAAATATTGTTGTGCAATAGGAGCATATTAATACTCCTGTGTTTCTTCAGGTGATTGAGAGTTTCGGAAGCCCATAAAGGGAATTTCTGGGTATTTGGTTGGCAACGCATCCACATCCTCTCAGGCCGTGGAAGTCTATAAAAGGAGGTGTCCACTTAACGTAAGGTTGCCTTTCTGCTCGTTTGCCATCGATTTGTAATTTAAAAAAAACCCTTTAGGGGCTAGGAAGTTAGGACTTATAAGTGTCAACGCACTCTGCGTGACTTTCCGCCTAAATTGAGAGAAAGACACCGTGCCACGCTTCGTCTTAACCATCGAGATTATACCGTTTTCAGTTAATTCATAGTCTTAATAATACGCTTATTAAGACTATGAATTAACTGATGCCTACAAACTCTGTAAGATTAAAATAATTGAAAAGTTATCTATATCGATATATCAAATAGAAGGAAATAACATGGTTACACTCCTTCAGAACATGATCTAAGCCAACAATTAATCACGGAGTGAGCCTCTCAATCTCAGCACGAATTGGCGGAATTCAAATATGACATACCTCGCAATGTGATAGATGGAAATGTCCGCGTAGATCATTATTAACGTTCTAACGTTTTGTGAGAAAAAGATTTGAACGCTAAGCTTCGTGAAAATAATATCATATTTTTGTAAACGGAGATTTTTGCTTGAAAATTTCTTTTGTTTTAAATATTTACTATATGTGTTTTTAATAAAAATGTTATACAGATGAGATTTCCACAAGACACAGGCTCAAATTTTGCTGCAATCAAGATTTTATGTTTTATATGTTTTGTTTAAGTATTTTTTAATATATATTTAATTAAAATGTTTGAAAATTTGGTTACGTCTGTAATTTTATTTAGCAAATACAAAAAGTATAGAGAACTTAAGATATTGTCGACAATTTTTCTGGTTTATTATAATTAACCTACCTATGAAAATTAAGTATGAAAAATATGTTTATTACTACACAAATATTTGCAATTAATTGTTAAACTTTTTATTTGATCATTGTTGGCCCTAATTCTTCTGTGCCACATGATATTATAGTGTGTACATACTATGTGTGTGTATTACTTTTTTAAGCTTCACGCTTTATCTTGCTCATAGCAGAGTAGACAGAGAGAGCCGTTGGTCCGCTTCCTGATTTCTACCTACTTTTAATGAAAAGTATTATTAAAAATATTGTCAGAATACCATTTAGCATTTACAGTCTTAACGAGCACTTAGTCAGCTTGGCACAAGTAAATTTAAAATCTATCACCCTCAACGTTTTTATCCTGCAAGTTGATTTTGTTATAGGTGAAGGAATTATATTATATTTATATCAAAAATGCATTCTTTAACTGTGAATTGTTATCTCTTTTTGATCATAAATTTAAGTTCTTCTTTCAATGTGAAATTAGCGAAGAGAATTTTGCTCAACTGGCATAGTCAAAACGCCATAAAAATAGAGATAGAATAAGTAAGTAAAATAGAATAAGTAGATTATAAATTCACTCAACTCGGAATTTCGCGAATTATTCTCCCTGTATAACTTGCTATATACAGAATATAGAATAAAGCTAAACTGCTGTAATGTATATTCATACATACAATTACTTGAAATTCTTGAGAAAAATAATTTAGAAGTGAATATATTTTTTCTTTCATATTTGTAACATACAGAGTTTGAAACTTTGTTTGTATTACTGAATATATATTAGTATATAGTATTACTGAAAGAATATTCCATTAAAACGTCCAAAAGCACTAAGTATAAGCATATTAGACTAAACTTTAAACTTAAGTAGATAAGCCTCATAATACTGGTAGAAACGCAAAGTAAATGTTTATTTGAGTTTATATTAACAAAATTTGTAGTGCAAATTATAATTGTTGATATTGCGGTAAGTGCAGAACAATTATTTAGACAGACTTAGATTTTATTAAAGAAATAAAATTAGTCCAATTTTAGATATTGCCTGTTGAGTGACTCAACTCCAGCTCATAACTTGTTACTAGAACGGAAAAGGAAGTTAAATCACTTTGGTGCGCGGGAATAAACTCACATCCGTCGTGCTTACAGTCAGACCGCTATGCCACGACCACCTCCGGTTAATAAAAAAAGCTTTAGCTTTACTAACTAGCGTTTACGCTAGTGATGCAAAACGAGTAAAATCAATAAGTTATTTATTAAATATGGAATAACTTAAACATCGCGAATGAAACTTCAAAATCACGGATATTATATTTTTATAAGCGATATATGTTCAAGTAGTTATAACATCAAATCAAATTAAATCAAAAACACTTGTTAAGGAGATTTCATATTAGCCCATCACAAAAAACACATCACACACTATAAGTACAAAGGCGGCCTTAACATTTCAAGTGATCTTTTACAGGCAACCTTTTTGATAATAGAAATGATGAGGACCGTCGTGGCGCAGAGGAGTAAGCATCTGCCTGTAAACGCGACGGTTTATGGGCTCGATTCTCACTCAGAGAAGATGTACTTTTCTATTTCCGTTTTCTTCGCTCTGGAAACTAGGCAAAGTGCGGCGTTCAGTTCCGCCACTCAACACGCAATGCCTCGAAAAAAGCAAGGCAAAAAGTGGGGACGGTGAAAGCAGGGGCTAAGCAACGGAGTGTCTTAACACTAGGTTCATATGGTTCCTGCAGTTTCCTCTGCCTACCCTGCAATATGCGGGATAAAGCGTGAAGCTAAAAAAAAATTATGCATAAAGAACAAAAATTAAAAAGAAATTATAGCCGTAAATAATATGCCTTGAGGTGACGCTTAAAGACGTTAAGAGACGTTGAATGTATAATATGGCGTAGTAATTCGTTCCATAGTTTATAGCACTTGGTGTGATATGGTGGCACCTCCAGTACATTGTCATATCTTAAACGGACATGGAAAGAACGGAGATATAGTTTTAACATCATATAATTAAATTACCTAAATATTTGAAATCATTTTAATGAAGTATATATTTACCAAATTTATGGTAATAATTTGATATACTAATTATTAATATAAATTTGGTAAGCATATACTTTGATCTGAATTGTGTCATCTGTCACATAAGCACTGGTCATTATTGTTAGTAGTAGAGTTTTACCTAGACTACGGTTTGCATGCCTACATCCTTTTCTCCTGCCTGCTATGATTAGGTCGTTTCATTTATGATGACCTCCCTCTAAACGTCCCTCGCCTTTTAATGTTCAATATTTGTCAATGGTTGTGTTTAGTCCTTTGTGTAAATATATTAAATATAACAATATTAAAGTATAAGCTAACATCCATGTAAGTGTACGAGTATTGTTTATTACTAACCTTATTTGTTATCTGTATTTTTTTTGTAGCTTTACGCTTTATCCCGCACATGGCAGGGTAGGCAGAGGGAACTGCAGGAACCATATGAACCTAGTGTTAAGACACTCCATGGTTTAGTTCCTGCTTTCTCAGTCCCCGCTTTCCTGCCTTTTTCTAGTTTCCAGAGCGGAGAATATGGAAATAGAAAAATACATCTTCCCCGTGTGGGAATCGAACCCACAAACCGTCACGTTTACAGGCAGTACCTAAGCCTCTGCGCCACGACGGTCCTCAATCTGTATATTTTGTAGATATCTGCGATTTTGTTATAGGTGAATGATTTAAACTGGATCTCTTTTAAACATACATTCTTCAACTATGTAATGATATCTCTTTTTTACCGTCCTTTGTGTGTTCTTCACGTCTTCGTCGTCACGTTACTTCTAACGTCTTCTGTGGATGCCCCGTGGATTGGTGAAACACCTATACAGTAGATTAGCGTTGATGGTTGTGTTTTGTTGTTTACCACACACTCCGTTATCAGCGGGTGGGCAGGTGTTGCACTTCAATGCATGACTACTACTACATTGTAGCTAGATGTTAGTTTCTTTATAAACTACGAGTAACAAAGTTAGTTACTCTGTCTCAAATTTTTTTACTATTCCACAATTTTTTTCTTTGAAAAAATTCTTTAAATTCAAAAACAATTTGCAACCTGCCTTACACTAATTAAATGAATTGCTTAAATTCAATGTGGCTTACAAATAATTGGTTTCAATATTTCTATTTATATGAATTGCAACCATAAAAGAAGTCGAAAATTGTGAAACCGCAGTGTTATATGAAATGAAAAAATGCTATTAATACAAGGAAAGTACTCATAAATCTTAAATATAGTAGCTCATTAAAGTGAACACATAATATTAATAAAATAGTACAATAGATTCTTATGTATGTAGTAAGGGTAGATAAAAATAAAGCTTAATAACTACAACTTCATATAACTTCACGCCTTAAATTTAGCGAGGTAGTCGGAAAGAACAGCACCAAACGCCTTCCTTGAATATCTCTTACTTCTCGTCCACTGTCATTAGCCTCATCTAGCATTAGCGCGGTCCTTGAATATCTCTTACTTCTCGTCCACTGTCATTAGCCTCTTCGTACATGCTCTCCGAAGAATTCCCATGTTTTATACGTGGTCTTCCTCCAGTACCTTCGATATTGTATTTTCGAAAATCAATCGAGATCTCCGCTGATCTCTCTTACCACTTACTTTTGCTTCATATATCACTTTTACCACTCTTTTATCTCTTATTCTTGTGATATGCCTAAACTATCCCGCACGTTCTCTTTCATTCTCACTGTAACATTCTCACTGGTACCTTAATAAACTAAAATAATCGGTTAATAAACTCAGCACACAATCTTGATGAAACAGTAGAATAAAACTCTAGTATAGTAAAGGTAGATAGAATTTAAGTTTTATTTTTGATATTACTATATTTAATTCAGGGAAATGTCACGTCTTAACCACAAAGACTCCTAAAATCCCCAATAGGGACAATACGTGAGACTCTATCCACGATGTCCAACAATTAAAGTAATACAAAATTAACATTCAGTTATAGCCTTTAACCATGTACTTATGGAATTTGAAATTCATTAGAATGTGAAATAGGTTCACAAAAGATTTTAAAATAATTACGCCAACCATTTTTATTATGCACCTGCCACTTCACCCGCTTTGTCGAAATGAAAATAGCTAAGAGTCATGCATCAAACACTCGGCAACCTTTAGCTCTACATTTTTTTAATTAATATTAGAATTCCGCACTCCAAAAGGAAAAAAAACCAAACTCTTGCAGTACCGATTTATTACCTTTATATCTGTGTGCCTGTATGCCATCTGTCAAATTCACACTCTATATTACATTGGAAGACCGAAATATATATATATATATATATATATATATATATATATATATATATATATATATATATAATATATATATATATATATATATATATATATATATATATATATATATATATATATATATATATATATATACATATGTATAGATAGTACCTCGGCATGACCGTGTCAGACCAAGCGTCAGGGAGAAGGGGAGAAGTGAGAGTGAGCGTGAAGAGGATGGGTTACCCATTTCTTACTGTATTTACCAATGCTTCCGCGATAGACGACAGAGCCATGTAAGTATTTACACGAGATTATTATGAGTCAATTGAATTAAAATATTTCATAAATATAAGTCTTAGTTAATATCTTGATATACATACATATATGACGTTAAAACGACTTGACCAATTATCGCTTATGAAAATAACCATGATTTTTAAATTTTATTTTAACATTCACAATTTCAGACTTGTTTTTATTTTGATTATTGAAGTAAGTTGTTGATTTTTACTCGTTTTTGAACTATAGCTATTAAAGGATAATATTTTCAATTTCCTCCCTCAGGTAATGAGACATAAACTAGAGTTAACTTCCTCCACTCAACCAGCAATATGTCAAAAAATTGAACAGATAGCCTACATTACGGGGCGTAACTTTTTGAGAGAGTGACATGATGTGATAGTCAACGTATTGTAAAGAGCTATCGAGACAGTCAATTTACCTTTAAAAATATTCTTTATTGCATTAAAATATATATACAATAGATAGAAACACAGAAATATCATTAGCAAAGGTGGACTTATTTTATAAGAGATTTCTTCCAGCCAACCTGTGAAAGTGGGTGAAAGCAGAAAGTACGAGAAGACAGAAAAATGCAATATAAGGTTTAAAAAAAAATAATAACAATAAAAAATCAATACATACCTTCACCTTATTACATCCATAATTTAATTTATTCTTAATTTCTGCGTACAATAAAGATAATTATTAGGTAATATATAACATTTTTCTATTGCATTTTTTATTGTTAATTTTATTTGTTTATTTATTTTTTACTACTTAAACTAGGCTTGTGCTCCAGGTACATTCCAGGTCCATGGTAATTATTAGCCACCCTACTAAAGTAGATGGAAGTTATAAACCGATAACTTCGAAACTGTCATGCCGTAGTAAATTTCAGAAACCACATGTTGTATAATTTACGACATCTTTATTACATTATCATTAAATTGATAGTAAATTATTCTGCGAATGAGTAAATATATATGTAACATATTACCAAATCAGTCGTACTATTTGTTAATGTATATCTTGTTTAATTTACAATTGCTATTGAAATATTTTTTAATGTAAGTTAAAATATTTTTTTTAATTGTAATACACAAATAAAGTTGAACGTTTTTCTTTAATTAAAATTAGCTTTATATTTCCGTTTTATATTCTTGTTAGTATTGGAATGAAGGAGACCATATATTTATTCGTAAATAAAGCATTATATATATATATATATATATATATATATATATATATATATATATATATATATATATATATATATATATATATATATATATATATATATATATATATATATATATATATATATATATATGTATGTATGTATGTATGTATGTATGTATGTATGTATGTATGTATATATATATATATATATATATATATATATATATATATATATATATATATATATATATATATATATATATATATATATATATATATATATATATATATATATATATATATATATATATATATATATATATATATATATATATATATATATATATATATATATATATATATATATATATATATATATATATATATTATATATATATATATATATATATATATATATATATATATATATATATATATATATATATATATATATATATATATATATATATATATATATATATATATATATATATATATATATATATATAGAGGACCGTCGTGGCGCAGAGGCGCAACGTCTGCCTGTAAAGCGACGGTTACTGGATTCGATCCAAAGTGGAGAAGATGGATTTTTCTATTTCCGTTTTCTTCGCTCTGGCAAACTAGGCAAGCGCGGCGTTGAGTTCCGCCACTCAACATGCAATGCCTTGAAAACGGCGGAAAGCGGGGACGGTGAAATCAGGGACTAAGCAACGGAGTATCTTAACACTAGGTTCCCACACGGTCCCTGCAGTTCCCTCTGGCTACCCTGCCTTGTGCGGGATTAAGCGTGAAGCTAAAAAAAAAAAAAAAAAGTAATATATAGTAAATATATTTTATAATTTTCTGCGGCGAACTATCAAGTAAAAGCCAATTTTTTAAAATCAAATTTTAGTTTTTGAAACTAGTACATTTATCCAAATAAAGCAAATAAACTCTTAAGCTTTATAACATTTAGTGATGATATTTAGGAATTGTTATTCCTAATACTGCGTTCTTTTAATTTGAACAGTGTAGTTTTAGATGTGTCCTATATCTCTAGATTTTACTTAACAAAACATCCGCTATTAGCTTTAATAAGAATACAAAAATTAAATACTAATATTATTATAAGTAAACTTATTTACACTTACATACACAGCTATTGCCGTATCTAAAGTGTTATTATACCATTGTGAGAGTTCAATGTTTATTACATTTATAATAAGCTGAGTAGAAAATATACATACAAAGTAGCTAAGCGCCTTGTGACCTAATTTCGTTCGACTCATTCACTCGCGCTCATTTACTCTACATTTTAATCCCACTCAGGCTTAAGATTCGGTGTAATTTTATTAAATATAAAATATACTGTAAAATTTTAGATACCGCCCTTTATAATAATATCTGTCTTTCGATCGATTGTTTTAATTGCTTAAGTTTGGCTTTGAAATTTATGTAAAATTTATTTTACTATATTTAAAATGATTTTAATGAAAATTTAACAAAAATGTTGAAAATGTTAGAGAAATGTTTGGGATAACTTTCTATACATGTTCGCTTTGTAAATGTCCTAAATAATTAAAAGAAGTTTTAAACACACTAGTAAAAAATCAATAGAGACAAGTGAGTTTATAATTTAAAATGTAAATCTATTGTGGAAAAGAAACCTAGTTAACAAAGTCAATTTGAATTACATGACGTATAAAGTTTAATAAATTCTTAGTTCGCCTTTATCAACCTACTAGTTGTAACTTGTTAAATAGAGCAAACATCACTTTGAAATTTATATGAAAGCAAAGCACTTTCATTTTAAATATAGCTTTCATAGCGAATCTTGGTAAAGTAAGAGGCGGCTCGTATGCAGTTTTATTTCTACATGAACTGTATTGTAGGTGATTGATTGTGTCTATATGCAAATTTTACTTAACTTAACTAGTTTAGACGGACTTTTCTTTAATTATGAAATGAGTATTTCGACCTTATCATGGTGCACTCAGTGTTTTTTGTGATAAAATTGAAATTTATAAGAAGCTTACGTATATATATATATATATATATATATATATATATATATATATATATATATATATATATATATATATATATATATATATATATATATATATATATATATATATATATATATATATATATATATATATATATATATATATATATATATATATATATATATATATATATATATATATATATATATATATATATATATATATATATATATATTATATATATATATATATATATATATATATATATATATATATATATATATATATATATATATATATATATAAATGTTGTAGCGATGTGCGACGCACAAATATAGTATATATTTTTTCTTATCCTCCTGTCTCTGTTTGATGTACTTTTACTTTTTCCTTTAATACTTGAGAAGACAAACTGATTATGCTTTATTTACGAATAAATATATGGTCTCCTTCATTCCATTACTAACAAGAATATAAAACGGAAATATAAAGCTAATTTTAATTAAAGAAAAACGTTCAACTTTATTTGTGTATTACAATTAAAAAAAATATTTTAACTTACATTAAAAAATATTTCAATAGCAATTGTAAATTAAACAAGATATACATTAACAAATAGTACCACTGATTTGGTAATATGTTACATATATATTTACTCATTCGCAGAATAATTTACTATCACTTTAATGATAATGTAATAAAGATGTCGTAAATTATACAACATGTGGTTTCTGAAATTTACTACGGCATGACAGTTTCGAAGTTATCGGTTTATAACTTCCATCTACTTTAGTAGGGTGGCTAATAATTACCATGGACCTGGAATGTACCTGGAGCACAAGCCTAGTTTAAGTAGTAGAAAATAAATAAACAAATAAAATTAACAATAAAAAATGCAATAGAAAAATATTATATATTACCTAATAATTATCTTTATTGTACGCAGAAATTAAGAATAAATTAAATTATGAATGTAATAAGGTGAAGGTATGTATTGATTTTTTATTTTTATTATTTTTTTTAAACCTTATATTGCATTTTTCTGTCTTCTCGTACTTTCTGCTTTCACCCACTTTCACAGGTTGGCTGGAAGAAATCTCTTATAGAGATAAGTCCACCTTTGCTAATGATATTTCTGTGTTTCTATCTATTGTATATATATTTTAATGCAATAAAGAATATTTTTAAAGGTAAATTGACTGTCTCGATAGCTCTTTAATTGTAAAGTTGACTATCACATCATGTCTATCAGTCTATCAAAAAGTTACGCCCCGTAATGTAGGCTATCTGTTCAATTTTTTGACATATTGCTGGCTGAGTGGTGGAAGTTAACTCTAGTTTATATCTCATTACCTGAGGGAGGAAATTGAAAATATTATCCTTTAATAGCTATAGTTCAAAAACGAGTAAAAATCAACAACCTACTTCAATAATAATCAAAATACAAACAAGTCTGAAATTGTGAATGTTAAAATAAAATTTCAAAATCATGGTTATTTTCATAAGCGATAATTGGTCAAGTCGTTTTAACATCATATATGTATGTATATCAAGATATTAACTAAGACTTATATTTATGAAATATTTTAATTCAATTGACTCATAATAATCTCGTGTAAATACTTACATGGCTCTGTCGTCTATCGCGGAAGCATTGGTAAATACAGTAAGAAATGGGTAACCCATCCTCTTCACGCTCACTCTCACTTCTCCCCTTCTCCCTGACGCTTGGTCTGACACGGTCATGCCGAGGTACTATCTATACATATGTATACATAAAATTTATATATCTGTTTCTTTGTGTAATAAATGCATTATATAGCTATTTTTGTTTTCTTTTTTCTTTAGCTTCACGCTTTATCCCGTACCTGGCAGGGTAGGCAGAGGGAACTGCATGGACCGTGGAAACTAGTCTTAGGTAAGACACTCCGTTGCTACTTTCTCCGTCCCCGCTTTCCACCTTTTTCGAGGCATTGCGTGTTGAGTGGCGGAACTCAACCCCGCGCTTTGCCTAGTTTGCCAGAGCGAATGAAATGGAAATAGAAAATCCATCGTCTCCGACTGGGGATCGAACCCAGAAACCGTCGTGTTACAGGCAGACGTTGCGCCTCTGCGCCACGACGGTCCTCTGAATATAAAATACAAATAACCAATCGACCGAAATGAAATACTTAAAATCGATATGGTTTACGTATGATTGCTTTTCATTTGTTTCTATTTAGATAAATTGCAGCCATAATAGCGGTCAAAAATATTGAAACCGCGGTTATATATTAATGGAAAGAAAATATTAATAAATCATAATATAAATTAAAACTAACTCTAAACAAGTCTTCCTATGTTTTTTCCTTTTTTTACTTAGAATCAATTAGTTTTACGATATTGTACCTCTTTTAACTAAATATTATATGCTACTTGTATATTTTAAAAATGTGTAAAATTGCTAGATAATCTAAGCAAATAAATATAATAAAATATTATTATTAAGATAAATAAAGAACACATTACAATCTGTTTCATTGTTAAAAAATAATATAAAGAGTGGGAAAACGTTACTGGCTGTGAGCGGCACAGCGGTTGCAAAAAAAAACTACGAACCGAAACTGAATACTACGGTATAAAAATTTGTTAAAATAACGCCAAGTTTTGCTGGTGACCTACCAGTTAATATTAATATTCTTGAGTAAAACACTACAAAAACACCAAAAACATTAAAATTAATTATTTTTATTTAATAAATCGTCGTTTAGTCGTTAGCTTATGGCATGAAAACATTTATTTTTTCTTTAAATAAATATGCTTCTAAAAAACTATAAAAAACTATATTGCATTTTATAATAATATCTAACGTTGGACTGTAAACGGAACGGCAACTACGTAGGAAGTAGTTATTATTATTTCCTTGTTCTGGTAATAGGACAAAAAATCAAAACATGGTTAATTTCAGTTACGCATATAGTAGGCAACCTACCTTTCACGTTATATTTGTAGGCAGAAAAAACTTTTCTCTTTTGCTAACCGAGATTTAGTATCTATGCATAATAATTGTTAAAAGTTCTTTTTATTTGTACATAACATATAAAAATATATTTTGATGGATCGTATGGGGACATATTAGTGAAATCAGACATCTCGTTTAGACCATGATTGTTTTATATTATTTTACGTAATTACGTAATGTTCTTGGTTGTATTTTGATAAATGAATTTTAACTTGCGTTTACAAATTAATTGTGCTAAAAATAATTTTGTCTTCGTATTGTTTGTATTACTTAAATACATTACGTAATAAATATGAAAGTAATGGTTCATTCAAAAAAAAAATATATATATATATATATATATATATATATATATATATATATATATATATATATATATATATATATATATATATATATATATATATATATATATATATATATATATATATATATATATATATATATATATATATATATATATATATATATATATATATATATGTATATACATGTATGAAATAAATGTATAGGTGTACAAAACACAGAAATATGATATATACATATGATTTAGAAAATACATGAACAAACTATCTATATACATATATGTATTTATGTACATGAAAAAATAAATACAAATAATACTACTTATTGATTACGATATTATACTGAATTTAAACATATTATATATACTAAATAAAATAAAAATATTAACGTATGAATGTACAAATTCGAATAATCATATAACTTAATAGCATCATTTCTTGCCTTGTTTATTAAGGGCTATTTCGTTGTTGGAACGCCTCACGAGAGTGAGTTTTACGATTAGTCTCAGATAATAAGTCCGTAGCTTGACTTATGCATCGGGAAACGAGTAAGATGTGAAATCTGACTTATGACTAGGCGTGGAGAGCGTGCGATTCACTTGGGATCCCATCAATTTATCACAAAAAGAGTAATGGAATTTTCTTTCCTTAAAGACACGATAAGACGGAGAATTCGGGTCAAAAAGTATAGAATAAACTAATTATTCATACTTGCGCAGGTCATTACTAATGCGTCAAAATATAAAAATTATTTTGACCGTGCTTATGATTTCTTTATTTATATATAGACAGCATCCGTTGCCATATTCGATACCACTTTATCAGAAATTATTGATTTAATATACAAAGTTAATAGAAGTCGGGCATCAGAAATCGCATTCTAAGCTTAACCGTTTTAAAAATAAAAACTTCTTATGTAAGATATAGGTATATTTAAAAAATATTAAGTAATATACATGAACGTTGATTGTCCAATTATACTACTCAAACGAACGGTTTTCATTTTTCAGGAAACAAGTGAAATTCGTTCTTGATTTGGATTAAAACATGCTAAATGCTTTTTGTTTCGAATAAAATTCCGCGCGCAGTTTTGGAATAATGGCGAAAGAAAAAATATTCACCAAAATATTTTTTATTTCTTTCTTTCTTAGTTATGAAATGATACATATTAAAAATATTGTATCAAAAAATCTTATAATAATCATAAATGCGATTGTTTTACTCTTAATTATTTTATCGTGTTTTGATTTGGTTTTTGTCAGTGATATCGTAAGGGAAAGCTCCCATATTTAGCTCTTAGCTAAATCTATGTTTAACCTGCAGCTACATCCTTGTGTACAAATTAATAACAACTAATATTGATATTTGCTTCGTAACGTTTAACGGTAATGGTCATTTCTATTCGAGCCAGAATTTCTTTACATTTACGCATCTTTTACTCAAGCAAACTCTTTATGCTATGTAATATTTTCATACATTTAAATAACAAAACTACTATAAATATTTCCAAGTTAACCAATCGAATAAATAGTATTATATATTAAAGTTTTTTAATATCTTAGCAAACACAGTTTAGTTAGTAGTAAATAAACCATACATAAGTAATGAGTTGTTGCGAACTGTACACATTAATTGGGAAGCTTCGGTCAATCACGAGTAATTTAATTACTTATTATATTTCGATACACAATCGAAGGTGTGAAAATGCTTACAACGATTTAATAGATAATGTTAAATCTTCATTCGTCACGTTTATGACGTCACTGCACATACATTTCAGTGATAATCATAGATGTGATTTTTAACTAAGAAAAATAATTAGCAGCGTTTTACCTGAAATAAAACGCTTATTAATTTACTTACCTTATTCGAAGCTTTATTAAATGAGATAGGCACATCCGTTTCCCGCTTAGCTGTTTCCTTCTTAAGCCACGCCTTCTCTGTGACGTCACTTCCACTAGGCAGCACCGGCGCTTTTGGTAGGGGGCACAGGTATAATAGCGCAGGCGCAGGTGATAATACTCATTGCGTTTTACTAGTACACCAGGCAGCGGTAAACCGCAAGCTTCGAATAAGGTAAGTAAATTAATAAGCGTTTTATTTCAGGTAAAACGCTGCTATTAATTTGACTGTCCCTTATTCGAAGCTTTATTAAATGAGACGTGTCTGTTATCGCCTGGTGGAAGTGATCAACGCCAATGTGACAGTATGTACTGGTATACGGATTGTTTATAAAGATTAACACAAAATAGCACGAGGACAACATAACCTGTCGCTCGAGTTTGATATTAATTATGGTCGAAAGTGTATTCGAGACAAGTTAATTATATATTTCAATTAACGGTAACCAAATAAGACATAACTTGGTAAATAAATAAAATAATAGAATTGATATTGCAAAGATACTCAAGTCACAATAAAAGTGAAACGATCACGTAAACACTTCAAGTCAAATAATTGAAGTAAAAAATCAGGTCACTTACCGATTCATGACCAGATTTAATTCAATGCATATAATACTTTGTAAAAGTATCCTGTGAACGCCTCCTCTTTTTTCCCATTCTGTAAATTATTTCTGGCCAGAACCTCGTCAAGGGCTTGATTACCAATTCTAGAGGCAACAGCAGATCGAACGCTGCCAAGAGTAGTTGACATACCAGCAACAATAAGGGTTTTGATTCAGCAACCAATCAAGGTACAAGATGCAAGTCTGAACTCACATTTTATGTTAAGAAAAAGATTAAATTATAACGCCGGTAGATAAAAAAATAAACACTGCATATGATATTAAACTTATTTAATCACTGTTTCACAACTTAATATGATGACTTATGCAACGAAAGTAACCCGAATCACTACACCGCCGCCTATTTTATATTACTCTCCTCTCCTCTCCACAACGCACCACCCGTCCTCGCCCCTCCTCGACAACAACTCCCCTCTCTAGTCAACACACCATCTGTTTTTTTCGTTACAGTCGGCCATCCTGAAACAATTGCACCGCAATTGGTGCAAACATAAGATTTTAGCTCTCCAATAAATCAATTAAATCATCCCTAGTAACTATGTCGTCATCGCTACTAGTCTCACTACACTCAGGGGCACTTCGATAGGTACGGAGAGAATCGGCAGCCACAATACCAGAGAACTTTTTGTAACCACGCATGCCTTTCACACTTCTAATTTCGTAACGGGCATTATTCAAGACTTTTTGTACAATGTAAGGCCCAGAATAAAGCACTCGTAATTTATTATTCACGTTCTTAACTTCACCCCCTGACGGTGCTTGTTTCCAGAGTACTAAGTCCCCCTTTTTGAACATTTTCTCAGGTTTATGGCGTTTGTCATAATTTCGCTTCATATTTTCAGCTTGGCGCTCTAAACGTTTTGATGCATTTTTACGTTTTTCTCCTACAGATGTTGACTCTTCATTGCCGATTAAATTTGGCATAAGTCGACCTTTATGACTAAACATAATTTCGTATGGATGATAACCGAGACTTTCATTAATTGTATTATTCATCCCCCATACAATGTCTGGCAGACATTCTGTCCACATATTAGGGTCGACATTGCGAGTACGTAAGGCATCTAATAGTGAACGATTGTACCGCTCGACTTGGCCATTGGCCCTGGGACAAGCTATTGCGTTCAATGTGTGGTGAAATTGATGTTTCATTGAGAACTCCTTAAAAACTCTACTAGTAAAGGCTAAATTTCTATCAGATATTACTTTCTTAGGGAAACCAAATAAACTAAACATGTCCTTGAGGACTGTAACAGTCTCCACAGAATTAATTGTTCTGGTGGGACGAGCTAATAGAAATTTTGAAAATGAGTCAACGATCATTAAAATGTATTGATAACCTTTTTTTGTCTTACAAAAGGGGCCAAGATGATCAATATGAACGAGTTCCATTGGAACACTAGGCTTAGGGATAGGGTGCAATTCACCACTCGGCTTTCCATAATTACCTTTAGAATAAGCGCACTCTAAACAATTATTTATATACTTTTTAATAAAACGAGTCATTCTGGGAAACCAATAATCAGATTTAATTAATTCTTCGCACCGTTTAAAACCTACATGACCTATTTGGTCGTGAAACTTTTGCATGAACTTCCACCTAGTGAATGTCGGAACGACTAATCTATCCCCATTTAAAGTCATTCTATATAATCGGTCATTTTTAATTTTGTAATTATTTTTGATATCACTACACGGGTTTCCTTCAGATAACTGCTTTATAATATTTTGTAACTTGTCATCTTGTAATTGTATTGTTAAATACCAATCATCGCTGGATATCATATTAACATTGACAATATTCACAAAGGATTTTAATTGATCGATATTATTTTGCATTGCTTTATCAGTTGATGGATTACGGCTCAAGGCATCGACATGCTTCATACGATCTCCAGGTCTATATTCGATTAAAATATCAAATTCCTGAATCGTAAGCCACCAACGTGCTATACGAGGCACTAAATCTTTTTTCAATAAAGTGTATCTCACAGCGGAACAATCTGTAACTACTTTAACTGAATGTCCTAGTATATAAACTCGAAAATGTTTCAATGAATCCACAACCGCTAGAGTCTCTAATTCGTAACTATGATACATTGATTCTTCGCGCGAAGTTACTCTGCTAAAATAGAATACAGGCTTTAATTCTTTTTCGTTTTGGTACTGAAATAAAATACCGGCTATACCGTTTTTACTCGCGTCTGTATGAATTTCACAAGGCAAGGAGGGATCATATAAGGCAAGAACCGGTCGTGAACATAATTTTTGTTTTAATTCATTGAAACATTCGTTTTGTCTTTCACCCCATACCCATTCCGATGACTTCTTTGTCAAATCGGTTAATGGTTTTGCAATAATCGCAAATTTATTTATATATTTTCTAAAGTAACTACATAACCCTAAGAACTGACGCAACTGATGTAAATTGGTAGGTTTAGGAAAATTAAATACCGCGTTTATTTTTTGGTTACCCGGCCTTATACCATCCGCACTAATTTCATGACCAAGAAAGGATACACTAGATTTAAGAAATGCGCACTTTTTCATATTTAACTTTAAATCAGCTTCTTTTAATTGAATAAGAACTCTTTCCAGTAATTTTAGACCGTCTGTCACATTAGAAGTGGATAACAACATATCATCCATAAAAGTAATAATTTCATTACTACCCACAAGTTTTACTAATTTTTGAATAACGCGCATAAATACTGATGGTGCGTTGGCTAACCCAAATGGTACTCTTAGATATTCATATAGTCCGTCTGGTGTGACGAAAGCCGTCTTATTGATAGAGTCGGAATGAACCTTTATATGATGATAGCCAGAAAACAAGTCTAAACTTGTAAAACAATTTTTACCCGATAATTTAGACAATTGGTCATCAATGTGTGGCATAGGAAACCGATCCTTTACTGTAATTGCATTTAGATCCCTATAATCAACACATAGTCTATAATCACCATTTTTCTTACGCACAAGTATTATTGGAGATGCATACTCTGAATTTGACTCCCTAACTATACCACCACTAATTAAGTCGTCAACTAATTTAGATACTACTTGTCTCTCCGTATGAGCTAATCTATAGGGCTTTCGAACTACTGGTTTACTGGTATTAAGTTCAATCCTCATTTCACCTAAATTTGTACAACCTATCGCCTCGTTCGTACTAGCAAAACAATTTTTGTATGATTTTAATAGTTCAGTTAACTCAATTTTATAATTTTCGTCAACATCTCCCACATCAATATTTGCCAATTCCTGATTAAAGTTAATACTCATCTCATCTCTCCTCAAAATTAAATGATTTGAACTCACCTCTAACTCAGTTGTACACTTCTCGGCTCTGGCAATCGTCATCCCCTTTTTCCAAACAATGGAGTCGGATCCAATATTGCAGACCCTCACATAGCCTTCACCGTCCTTGAGTACTGTGCTCGCTATAGCGTAAACAACTTTGCCCATGCTGTATCGTCTCGGCTTCGTGTAAAAATTACCTAAATCCGCTCCATTCACTTTTACCCTCACCAGGTTGTCGCCAATGGGTACAACTGTATCTTCTATTAGTTCAACTCTGAAACAGCTCGCTTCATCACACATATCGATATTCATTAAGTCGTTAGGTATATTTGGTACTTTAGATAAGGTGACCCCGTATTTAGAAACGCATAACATAACATCTTCTCGATTAATAATAGTTTGTCCTATTATTAAAACAAAATTTCCCAAATCAACATCGGTGACTACGGCAGAAGTTTTAATAGTCACGTTGTCGACTAAAAGATCGAACTCAACTTCTCCAATAGCACGAACAGAGCTATTATTAAAACCCTTTAAAACAGTATTTGTAGGCTTTACCTTTAGTTTAAGTGCGTCCGATGCCTTCTTGTTCATAACATTTAACTCGCTCCCTGTATCGATGTAAGCTTTCATGTGTACATCATTTACACGAACATTTTTCTTATATACATCGTTTAAATTTGATAATAGCTGTACCTTCTTATAAGTTACCTGTTCACTATCAGCAGTGCACGTGCTCGCCACATGACCTAGTTTACCACATCTAAAACATTTACGTCTATCAGGCAACTTACAGGTAGTGGCAACGTGTCCTATCTCATTGCAGCGATAGCAGACCGGTGATTTTCTTGTATTGGTATTATCCAACTGGCTGGTAGACCTTCCAGCGTTCAAAGCTTTCGAAAACCCAACAGTTTTGACAGGATAGTTTTGTGTTCTCTGTGAATTGTTTTGATAAGAATCAAAGGCAGATAGAAAACCTTCATACAACTCGTCTGGAGTATGACATTGAAATGCTTGTGCATTTGCTCGAAGTTCTTGAGGCAGCCCACGTACAATGCAGGATACAGCGGCTTGATCACTCAATTGGCACCTGTAGCACATGGCTAACTTTTCCTGAAAATACTTTGTCATAGATTCAGTTGGGAGTTTCTTTCTAGACATGAGCTCATCTAACAGAGATGCGTAATCATGATGACGTGGAAAAGCCCTTATAATCATAGATTTCCATTCTTCCCACGAATAATCATACGAATCCAATCTATTAAACCATTGTCTAGCCTGTCCTTGTAGCTTTGATTGCAAAATAAATGATTTAGTTTCGTCATTCCAATTATAAATTACGCCTAATTGCTCAATTTTCTTAATCCAACTTTTTATATTTAAATCACGATTATCAGGATCGTAATCAGGAACTAATTTTTCTGTACTTTGTAATTTTGTACATCTGATATTTAATTCACTATTTAAACGTTGATTTACTGCTTTATCTACCCTCCTTTTTATCAATTCTTTAACAGGCATAGATTTCTTACTAGATTCACTTACTTGTGAGTCGCGGTGCCTTTTTATTCGTAAAGAATATCCAGGGTTCTCATGGGTTCTCTTCATTTTGCGGTAATCCCTCTTCTGATATATAACGCCGGTAGATAAAAAAATAAACACTGCATATGATATTAAACTTATTTAATCACTGTTTCACAACTTAATATGATGACTTATGCAACGAAAGTAACCCGAATCACTACACCGCCGCCTATTTTATATTACTCTCCTCTCCTCTCCACAACGCACCACCCGTCCTCGCCCCTCCTCGACAACAACTCCCCTCTCTAGTCAACACACCATCTGTTTTTTTCGTTACAAAATGATTTATATTTTCGATCGATTATTATTTTTAATATTCGATCCTCTAGCTATGCCTTTTTAATGTGATCCAAAAATTCGTATTTAGTTTCACATTTTCTTCATTAATTGAACCTTCCATCCTTACTGTCTGTATGAAATAAAGCCAGTCTTTGAACCAAGCAGTGGGCAAAAAATAATACGGAATAGCCTTTAAAAACACAGCTGTCCATGTCCACCGTCAGCAACGTCAAAGGTGAAATCTCCTTAAACAAAGAGACAGCAAGATAGCACAGTGTCGTTGCATTTGAAAATGATTACACATGACAATATTATAACTATACATATAATATTGACACTTTTTCGCCAATATCCCAGATAGGATCTTTCGACGACTAATAAGTTCACGTAGTGCTATGTATACCACATAATGTACACAAGTGACAATCTGATTCATACAGCAATATGGAAATTATTATTATTAAATTACCATTTAAAAATTAAATAAAAATTCAATAAAATTCGGCAATTTCACTGGATTTTGGCTCAAGGTGATATATTTTGTAAGATCCATCTCAAACAATGCATCTTTTTCATGGAATGACACACAATTTACGGGATGACGTCAGCAAGACTCCTGGAGGAGTCTTGATTAGACTCTTATAGACTATCCCCATATTTACATACTTCCATTGTCAGTTCCAGCACTTTTGGAGGAGGTGATCCTGTCGTCATGTCTACGCCCACTTTGTTCAAGCCAAGATCATAAAAGATCATAAATTGGTCTGATATTGTGCGCATTCGCTCATATCTGAACACTTAAACGCTTGTCTCCATAAGAGGGCGTCAAGAAAATAAATTCTGTAATCATGATTGAGATAATGGTGAAAGAAAAACTGAAGCGAGAATGAAAGCCCAAGGCAAAGGCGTAAGTCACTACACGAGGTCGACAAGTTGCGAACAGGTCTACGAGGGTCAAACTGAAAGTTCTTAGAAAATCAAAAACTAAGCATTCTAGCAAGTAATTAGTTTTATTATAACTTTTCAAAATAGCGTCCATTTACATCAATACATCGCTGCATTCGATGGAACCATTGAGAAAAGCACCTTGCCCACTCGGCCTTAGGGGTCTCTTCAACGGTGTTTTGAAACGCAGCCACTGCTTCTTCGGCGTCCATAAAATGTTTTCCTCGAAGTTTTTCTTTTATTTTCGGGAATAAATAAAAATCGCAGGGTGCTAGGTCGGGGCTATACGGCGGGTGACCCAGTAATTCCACGTCTAAGGTCGCCAAATAGTCGATCGTTTGCCTGGCGGTGTGCGACGAGGCATTGTCGTGACGAAAGAGGATCCTGCTGCGAGGTCGTTTCTCTCGAACTTTTTCCAAGACAAGTGGCAAACAGTTGTTAGTGTACCACTCTGCATTAACCGTTTTCTGATCCTCTAAGACAACTGTCGCGTAATGACCTGTCTTTCCGAAGAACGAGGCCACCATCTTTTTTCCAACACTTCGACCTCTCTTCACTTTAGTTGGCAACTCTTCGGAAGGAAACACCCACTGAGCAGACTGTCTTTTGGTTTCCGGATCATAACAGTAAATCCAGCTTTCGTCACCCGTTAGTATGTCGAACACAGCATTTGAGTCACCTCCGTTAAATTTTGGATCATTTTTCGGCCCCAATCAACACGGCGGAGTTTTTGAGCCTCGGTCAAATTATGCGGTATCCAGCGGGCACAAAGCTTCCTGACCGCTAAATGTTCATGGAGGATTTTGTGCACTTGACTCATACCTATGCCTAGACTTGTCCGAATCTGCTGATAGGTCACTCTTTTGTCAGTCTCTATAATACGCCGCACAACACTGATATTATCTTCAGTCGTCGCTGTAGAAGGCCGTCCCTCACGCAAATTATCGGTGAGATTAGTTCGACCACGTTTGAATTCATTAAACCAGTTGTAACCTGTGGCACGAGATGGGGCTTCATCGTGAAAAGCCAATCGAAGTCTATCATAACTTTCTTGTTGACTTATATGACATCGAAAGTCATAAAAAATCATTGCACGAAAATTTTCTCGGCTTAAATTCATTCTGACGTGCACAGACTATTTTCAGTTTGCCGCCAAATCGTAAAACAAATGACAAATGAATGAAATATATACTCAATATTATTGGTAAAGAGTTCTATTTTCAAAATTTAAACTTATTTTTTTAATATAATACTTTTAAGTTGCCAGTTCTAAAAACTTTCAGTTTGACCCTCGTATCATTGGAGCACCCCATAAGAGAAACGCCGAGCTTTTGCATGCGAATCATACGTGATTTGGGGCTCCCTCGCAGCATCAGTGTGACTGTTGTTAATTCCATAGATATAACCAGCTCTTACATGGATGTGGCATTGATCAAGAATCTGAAACGCCCAATATATATCAAGTCCAAGAGAGATTCTGGTTTCGTCTTGCCCTCGTGGCGTACAGGCTCTACCATTGACCATTTGTAGGATTAAACAGTGCTGTGCTCCAACAACAGACACATCTCTGTGTATACAGCATCATGACATGACATCAGCACCTGTGACCAGTATCTTGTGTATACCCAAAAACCGGCGAGTGGCAGGTTTTTAGTCAAGCTTGTCAAGCAACATCTGACGTTAGTGAGAAAATATCAGGGCGGTTCGAAATAAGTATCGACCACCTGCAATTTTGTAGCCACCACATAAATTTGTCTATTGCAAGTTGGAAAATAGCGTGGTTCATCTTGCTCGCTTGTTTATCTTCAATATTTTGTTCATTATTCCGTTAACCTTCGACTTAAGGCTGACACCAATGCTGGAATTTCGAACCCAGGCAGGCTTTTGCGGCTTGTCTAAGGAATCCAAAGAATTCCTAAGAAGACCAGGCTTTTTCTAACAGATTTGGATGATTTTCCATGATTCTCCATCCTTTTTGCTTCAGAAAATCTATGACATTTCATTTCTTAGGATGGAACAGCTTTGGTTGGGTACCAGGAATTCATCCAAGAATAAAAGAATTCTTGTTCTCTCTTAGAACCGGCGCTACGCAGTTTCATATTGCCACAAATATTCATGGAGCCATACTCAGGCCGAATCCTCCTATTGATATGCAAAAGGCGTAGGGAACTCATAGCTTTGCAGATATTAGCCGTTTGTTTTTGAACCATTGATGAAGGAAAACTTGTGAGTGATCGCTACCTCCTGCAAAACTGTTCTTTCACCTCCTTTATATTTTTTCATATCGACTCATTCGAGCATCTGCACTTTTGAATTGACAGCACAGGCTGAAGGGTATGCGATACCCTGATATTTCTCCTAGGCAATATGGTGGAACCTCTATACGTTCCCGTGAATGCACCAAGCAACCTGCTTGAACAGCCAACAGTCTGAATCAGAATCTTCGCTTTGAAGAGACTTGATAATGCTCATCTTTAACCAGTCATCCTCTGACTTTGATGTCAGTATTTTGCCAAAAATTTTGCACAACATTGCCTTGAAAATGACCAAATATTCAGCTTTGTCGCTGGCAGCCTAAATGCCACCCTGCGTAGATGGGGCAATATGACTGCAATGTAGATGTGTGTAACTGCGGTTACAACAAGCTGCAAACCCCTGGGAGGGCTTAAAATTTTGAATAGGGACCTGAAAACGGCCTTGTTACTTACCTGAAGCTGCCTGCGTAGCAGCAACAGCTATTATTTTGAGCAGGTCAAAAGCGATCAATCAAACATTGCCTGCAAATTACCCATTATTCGGTACTTCCAAAATGAATTAAATCTTTTGGCAGTTCAAAACACCACCATGCAGAGGTGGGACATCATGAGAGCAATGTGTAAGGATGTAACTGCGGTTACATCAAGCAGAAAAGCCCTGCCAGGGCATAAAATTTTGAATCCCTGCGGAGGATTCTTTTAAAGCTGTCTGCGAGGCAGCAGTCACAGTAACTGCGTTTATAAAAGCTGAAAAACCCTGCGAGGGCTTAAAATTTCGAGTCCCTGCGAGGGACTCTTTTAAGGCTGTCTGCGAGGCAGCACTCACAGATAACTATGTTTACCAGAAGCTGAAAAGCCCTGCGAGGGCTTGCAATTTAGGCTCCTGCGAGAGACCATGTGACTTTCTTGCCTGCGAGGCAGAAATGCTGCGAAGAACTCCTTTAAAGCTGTCTGCGAGGCAGCAGTCTCGTTTATTGTTTTGTTTTTGAGTAAGCCAAAAGTCACTCTGCATAGGTAGGACTGCAAGTGTTGGTGGTATAAACGTGACTGCGTTTACAAAAAGCTGAAAAGCCCTGGGAGGGCTTGCAATTTAGGCCCCTGCGAGAGACCATGCGTCTTTCTTGCCTGCGAGGCAGAAATCACTTAACCTTTAATTCCACTGGCACTTCTTAAGATAACGTTTGCATAAAACATTTCAGTTGACTGCTTAATTCATTGCAGAGCCATTGTATTAATAAAGTCGTAGTGTCACTGCAGAGTCATTTTATTATTGACATCTCATTTCTATTATTTCAGCACGGTGGCCACAATTATCTGTTGAGCTATTCTGAAAGATACTAGATTAGCAAAAATCGTTTAATTTTTTTTTTTTTTTTTTTTTTTGATGCTTCATAATTCTTCGCCGACAAGGTCTCGTAAATTATTATGTAAGTACTTCTTGAAATATTAGATACGTTCATATAGCTTTCTCCTCTTTATTTTTACGTTACTTATGCCATGAATTGCTTGTTAACGAGGAGTGTCTGGTAGTGACCAGAGCTGGAACTTAAACTTGCATTCGGTGACCTTCGTCGTTACCGACTTGACGTAGACGAAGGCCCTAGAACTTCAAATACATTATCCATACCAAATACAAAAACACAGGTCCCCGAAAGGAGTAAAAAACACCATATATAAATAACAAATACCATGTATAAATAACAAATCGCATCACCATTATCAGCGTGACAAATTTACAAAGCTAAACTTTAATAAAAATTTGAAGGTAGACTTGCAAATAATATCAGTCTGAAATTACTTATTTCATAGATTGAACAACAGTAATTTAAATTTATTTAAAGAAGGAAAATGTAAAAAACTTACATGAAAAATCCTCAAGTCAGGTTGATATTTTAAGAAAAATACCTTTAAAGGGTCGGATTTGTACGTCGTTATAGACGTCCGACTCGGCGGGAATGAAAAACGCCAATGAGTATTATCACCTTTTTTTTTTTTTTTTTTTTTCGAAGTGGCTTGATTGCTGTTGACCTCAATTGGTCTTGACAGCGTCACCGGGCGGGGGGGGGGACGGAGTGTGCCTCGTCCCCAGAGAATAAAATGAGCATTAATGGCTGCTCAGAAGAAGGTGTGTAGGACGGTCATGGACCGACTGGCCCCGCCGCGCCGAGGCGCGGTCGTGCCGTTGTGAGAGATGGGCCGCGTCGCCTGTTACGGCGGCGACGGCGAGACTTTGGTACTGAGGAGTGTAACCTTCCGTTGTAGTTACGGTTGGCTACAGTAATTGGGTCATCGGGGTCTAAAAGAACGCTTCGAGGGCGTCGAAGTAATTTGTGAGGATGGGGAGCGTACTTAGACGCTTGAACGATTAGGGGATTAGGATGAGAGTCTGCGCGCTCGTAGTAGCGCTTGGCTAAGCCTTTGCAGAACTCTTTAATCGATTCCAATTCGAAGTCTTTATGTAGGTCAACGTTGCAATTATTATCACCTGCGCCTGCGCTGTTATACCTGTGCCCCCTACCAAAAGCGCCGGTGCTGCCTAGTGGAAGTGACGTCACAGAGAAGGCGTGGCTTAAGAAGGAAACAGCTAAGCGGGAAACGGATGTGCCTATCTCATTTAATAAAGCTTCGAATAAGGGACAGTCAAATTAATAATGGATCAAACACGTTATATAATTAGTTTTCAAGATATTTGAGCAAAACATTACTGACCCAAATTTAGTACACACGTTGAAACTGTAAAGCCTGCCTGCAAAAGGTTAAAATAAACTTATATCTTTTTAAAGATAACAATAAATTGTTCTCAGATTCTGACAAAAATATTTTTTACATTAAATGAATATTAAGCAAGATTTCAGTAAACCAGTACGTGAATGAGCTTGATATTTTAATTAACAACCTTCTTAAATTTTCATAATGGTTGCAAAGATATTTATAAAGAACCATAAATATTTGTGATAAAATTTATTGGAATAGGAAAGCCGGTAATATCCTGCTGGCTGGAGATTGATGACAGTGTAAATAAAGAGAATCTGAATATTGTTTTAAAAAGGAAAATACTTGATAATTTATGAAGGTTTTTATGATTTGCGACCATCTTCAAGTACAACAAAATTGAAAACGAAAAATCTACTGTTAATAGTAACAGTAACAGTCTTTAGTATAGACTAAAGAACAGAAATTATAAACTAAACTGGTCTAAATAATCACAAGAAATGAAAATTCATATGATACATTTATTTCTTTACTAATATATAAAATTTTATGATTTATAAAATGTTCATCCACACTGAGCATAGAAAAATAATTAAAGAAATTTTCTTTACGTAATATACATATACACTTTTTGACATAATCGACAGAATTTATAAAGTTCCTGCACTGATCATTCCGTGATGCACTGCACACACATGGCTGAATATATATATATATATATATATATATATATATATATATATATATATATATATATATATATATATATATATATATATATATATATATATATATATATATATATATATATATATATATATATATATATATATATATATATATATATATATATATATATATATATATATATATATATATATATATATATATATATATATATATATATATATATATATATATATATATATATATATATATATATATATATATATATATAATATATATATATATATATATATATATATATATATATATATATATATATATATATATATATATATATATATATATATATATATATATATATATAATATAGCAATACAAATCAAATGTACAAAGGATGACTTATCTCTAACCCTTGAAAGTGAGAGATATTGTTTCTTAAAACGATACGGGTTCAGTATCTATATTGTATAAAAATTAGCATCTTATATATAAGGCTGGAGTAGGAAAGTTCTCGAATAGAGACCACGTACCGGCAAGCGCAGCGTGGGACGGCATCCCACTAGATGGACGGACAACTTGGTTCGGGCTGCAAATAGCATTAGACTGGGCGGACTGGACCTCCCTGGGGAAGGCCTATGTTCAGCGGTGGATGTCCTACGGCTGACATAATGATGATGATTATATATATATATATATATATATATATATATATATATATATATATATATATATATATATATATATATATATATATATATATATATATATATATATATATATATATATATATATATATATATATATATATATATATATATATATATATATATATATACAACTTGGTTCGGGCTGCAAATAGCATTAGACTGGGCGGACTGGACCTCCCTGGGGAAGGCCTATGTTCAGCGGTGGATGTCCTACGGCTGACATAATGATGATGATTATATATATATATATATATATATATATATATATATATATATATATATATATATATATATATATATATATATATATATATATATATATATATATATATATATATATATATATATATATATATATATATATATATATATATATATATATATATATATATATATATATATATATATATATATATATATATATGTGTAATGAAGTTATTTATTTCTTTTATTTTTATGATTGTAATAAAATGAATTTTACTTATACCTATTATATTATATTACTATTTATTGTTATTTCCTTCCTTATTGTTCTTTCCTGGTATATCCTGTGTTTATTCTTAGTTGCCTTTAATTCAATTTTACATTAAATTTAACATGTTCATTGGAACTGTACTTGATATCTTATATACAAGGTATTATTACAATATTTTTTTATTATTAATATAGTAGGAAAACATGACATATGTTTATTACTAGGCTCATTCTCTAGTGGCTAGCGGCATTTTAAAATGCTTGATTGGTGCTTACTTATACGTTTTAAAGAAACAAAGTCAACCTTTTATGAAATTGCTTATAAAAATTAATTAATTTATTTATTAAATTACTCCATCTGTATATTTGGCTTAGAATATCATATACAATAATTATATTTACAAATCAAGTAACAAATACCGCTTCTAAACATCTATAATGGTATTGCATTATAGAAGTATGTAATTAAAAATTCTAGCATATGACATCAAAGAAACAAACGAGGTGATATATTAATCCCGCCCGGTACCCCTTATACTGAAACAAAACACTGTACGTATAAATAATTTTACATTTATGAGCTTCCATGCTTCGACTGACGCGTGAATGTAATCAACTTTATTATTGTCACTTCACTTATTATGACATTCTTGTTCAATAAGAGATGGTATTTTTGCTTTGGATCAACTAGGAATGAATAAATAGTCTGTATAGATAATAACAGAAACTATGTCTTATACGTAAACTGTTATCCCATAGACGTAAGAACGAATAAAAAAAAATAATAAAGAGTTGCAACAATTCAAAAGACCTTAATTTATTCAACAAGGCTTTAATACATATATCAACAAGGACAGAATCGTTTTTATTGTTCATTATACCTGTTATTTATGACACGAGCTGAATTTCAGTCCATTCTAGACCACGTCGTTCCAGTTTCGAAACTATGATGCATAGTGATACTAAAATAAATTAGTATTGTATTTGAAATACACTGTTGTTACCAATTTTGATATATGACTATTGTTTTTGTTCGCATCACAGGGAAATAAATAATAGTTATAAATATGATGATATAGTATATTTATTTACAATGGCGCTTAAGAATGTAGAACTCGATGATAGCTTATATTATTCTTAATTTTTATTACAAAATATATTGTAATAGAAATTATTGGCAAAATATATTGTCTTGACTAAAGTTACAGTAAAGTATACAGAGAAACAAAATAAATTAGAAACCTTGGCACTATCGCTTATCGGACGAATTTCGAACTGCTATCTCCCAATACATGCAAATGAATAATCTATAGGACTATTTAGATTCTAAATATTACACATATCTAGAATGTAAATTGTCCTTTTGGCGAAATTTGGACACGCTTTTTATTAAATACAAGATGATAAAAAAATTAAATGGTAATATTCAACAAAGGTTTCTATCTTTTTAAATTAATAGAAATATATAAGATTCTCAACAAAACTTACTTGTTTATAATAATCCAAAAAATATCTAACGAATCCTTGAATTTAAATCAGTTCAATTGAATTTGACTATAAATTAGACAAATACTGTGAAAACAAAAGGAACATTCGTGCTAACGTGGTAGATAATAACCAAAATTCATCATTCATAAACGGCGAATATTGTATAATGGTCAAACAAGTTAACTTTCATTACGAACTAAATTGTAATATCTTTGCTATATAGTATTGTTTTGTTCATAATATATTTTCTTTGTTGTTTTGATTTTAAATGAATGTCAAATTTTATAAATATGAGGAAAATAGAAAAATATGTGTTATAATATTTTTAAGAATAAAAATAATTAAATTTTAAATTAAAAATTAAAATGAGAATAAAGTAAAAAAATTATTAAAACTAATAACAATAAGCTCACGACAACATAACTTTGCAAATTAAATTTACAAAATCTAAATGGAGAATTTCTCTTTTGTTGTTTGAAAAATGATTCTTAGAACAAACACCATGTGCGGAAGTTCCTATTAATATTATAAAAAAATATTTAAAATATAAATTAAGTTCATAATGTGTTATATAGATAAAATAAATTTATAATCTATGTGTATCTCTTGATAATTTTTATGATATTTATAATTGCGTTTTCATACTCTGTTCAAACTCTGTGACAGAAATCTCATCAAGAATGTAGTTGTATTCGTTTTGAAAAATGGAAGCGTCTTAAATGTGAAGTTGGAAGGATGCCATTATTGTAAAGCGTTTATTAAGTTTTCATTTCATTTCATTTTACATTGTCGTATAATACTTTTTTCTTAAGCTTCGTGCTGCTTTTAAATTATGTCTAAGCTCATAAATAAAATATTTGTAAAAAGATTAACTATTTTTAAATATATACTAAATATATGCAGAGACAGTTGACGTAAACTTTAAATTGGGCACTTTACGCATACATCTCTTATAATATTTTTTTTAAATTGATGCTTTATCCCGCTTCAGTAGGTCAGGTTAGGCAGATGGAACTGCTAGAAAATTGTGTTGAAACTCTCCGTTCTTTGCTTGCTGTTGTGTTGTGTGTGTTCAGTAGCGGAACTCAAAACCACGCTTGCCTGGTTGCCAAAGCGAAGAAAGTGGAATAAATCTGTCTTCCCAATCGGAATCGAACCCAAAAACCATTGTGCAGCAGAAGATCCGCCACTAAGCCACGACGATCCTCACATGTAAATTTTTATTTTTATTTGCTCGAACAAGTGAGTAAAACCAAGTCTAACAACCTAATATAATTGACCTGATCTTTGTTAAACCTAATTTTAAACCAAAATTAAATACGGACATATAGTGATTAGAACATATGTACATACAATTCATTTCATTTAAGAATAACATAGAAAATGATTTTTAATTTTGTACTTTACAAAATAAAATATGCCTGTACATTCAATATGCCTAGAATAAAAATGAAAATACAAATTTACAAGACCCACAATCTAGTTGGCTATTTGGTATGCGTTACATTCACGAAATGTGGCGGGTGATCCCGCTCATTCTAATTTCGAGTCACACCTGTGCGAACAGGAGCGTGACTTAACGCTAACAATGTAGGCTTTTTGACTTATACCGTTAAACTGTTATGGTCCATAATCCTTGTATTTTAAAGCCCATTCTCCCCTAAATACTACGCTGTATGTGATTTACTGAAGGCTGGCTGGCAAACCACCAAATTGACGCAAGCGTGTAATTAAATGTACTCATGACCATCGGAATGAGATTTTAAAAGCATTGCAAGAAGTAATGGTGGCTTCTGTAATAAAAATAGACAAATATAGTGGCAGCAGACATTTTTATTCCCCTAAATATATTGCAGCAATTTTCATATATTTTTTAATAAAGAAAGTATTTGTAAGTTAATCGTCTTTATAATTATGAACAAATAGTACAGGAAATTTATTATTTATTTTGTTTCACGTGATATTCCACTTATGACAGGATAGGCATATTTAGTAGGTAGGGTAGGCAGGAAACACAAGAACCATAGGAATCTTGCTAAGATACTCCGAGGCAATGCGTGTTGAGTGACGGAAATTAACGCAGCTACTCGTCTGCGCCACTAAGATATATTCAATGTTTTAATAAAATATTTATATACTTGTAAGCACACTAGGTATATGAAATGTTTTGAAAAGACGAATAGAGATTAAAACCATTCATTATTTTTATCATTATCTTTAGAGATTTATTAATAGGTACATAATTACCGTTGGATTTTAAAAAATATTGCCTGAAATGCTCTTTAATTAAAGTAAGTTCAATTAATACAAATTTTGCCGAAGAAATATTGAATTTATTTTGTTTTATAATTTGAATGTATACATATATCAGTATTTATAAATGTAACCCTTTATTAAACGAACAAAAAATATAATAAATGTTGTTTGTTAAGTAACAATAAACAAAAACTGATACTATCAAACTATAACTATGTATGCTTTTATTCACTTTTAAATGTTTAAAAATATTATGACCATAGAATGTAAAAATTGCGCATTTATCACGTTTTAACTAGTAAAAGCACCTTTTAACAAAAACACACATATACACAGAAATGACTGACAGTTCTAGACATACTTAGTTTCTTGAGATAAATTACTATATTTTCGGCAATATTATTTTTTATTAATAACAAAATAACAGTAAAATATTTATATACAAGAGTTAGTGTCAAATTAATAGTATTACGTTAAATTAATTTATAATTTAATGTAAGAGAAAAAGCTTAAATTTTAATTTTCAATTTCTTTTGTTCATTTTCTTTATGATATTCTAAAAACAGTTAACAGCATAGAGTACATTCTGCATTATGAGAATGTAGGTCGATCTATTATATCTAATAATATTTATTTTTTTATTAGGGAGACAAAGTCACGAGAGTGTTTAGACAGTGACAGAAAAAGTTACACTAATATTAATTACAATTCAAAATAGAACAAATTGATTTTAAAACTCATAATACAAACATCAGCTAAATAGTTAATAACTAAAAATACTAACGTATTAAGTAAAATTTCCACACATAAGACAACTTAATATTGTTTTCTTCAAATGTACGTTAAGCTTTGTGCTAACATAACTAGGTAGATTTGTTTAAACTTTAAAAAATATTTAAACTAAAATTACATACGACTCAGTCACAGTTATGCGTGCTCCTATTTGCTTAAAAAACAAATGATATATTTAAAATATTTTTATAATGAAACCAACATAGATTTTTATTGCGAGCAACATCTTTCGCGACACGATGAATAATGTAACGGGAAAATAATGAGGCTACGCCATGTCTCATCCAGACAGCTGTCTCTTCTTGATTATATTAGCTGTTTTATTGAAGATACCGAGCACTAACTTAAGGTCAGATGGTCTTAATTAAAACTAAGAAGTTGTTAATGTCCTGCTGTATATATAAAGTAACATTAAAGAGGGTAAGAGAACAGGCTCGATGAATATTAATGAAAGTATGATGAACTAACTTGTACTTAGGGTATTTATATAGATAATTAATTTCCAGGATTAAACAAGATTATAAAGGAAGTTGTAATAATAAGAAAAAATGCTTTTGTCTCGTTTGTTATTTAATGTATATTAAGTTGATATATTAAATGATTCCAAGACAATTTTAAATAATTATATAATTATATAGAGGACCGTCGTGGCGCAGAGGCGCAAGCATCTGCCTGTAAACGCGACGGCTTGTGGGTTCGATCCCCACTCGGGGAAGATGTATTTTTCTATTTTCATTTTCTTCGCTCTGGAAACTAGGCAAAGGCGCGGCTTTGATTTCCGCCACTCAACACGCAATACCTCGAAAATGGCGGAAAGCGGGGACGGAGAAAGCAGGGACTAAATAACGGAGTGTCTTTACACTAGGTTCATATGGTTCCTGCAGTTCCCTCTGCCTACCCTGCCATGTGCGGGATAATGCGTGAAGCTATATAATTATATATCATATAATTTATTTTTTATATTTAGGCTTACATTAACTGGTGGTGGTGTATATAAAATAGTTAAGTTTTAAAATATTTGTCATATTTATGATGATTTATGTGTGTAACGAAAACGACAAAATATTTGCATGAAGAAAAAATACTTCCTACAAAAAGATGTAATGTTTCATTAAAAAAAATGTAAGCTCTTAACCAATATTTGTATCATTTAATGTCAAGCAAACACTTTGTACTTACGTAGTTTTACAAGGATCGAATAATAGAGATAAGAAAAAATAAAACTTGTAACGTGCAACCTTATTAAGAGATAAAATATAGATAAATAGATAAAGTTTATTGAATTTTCCGTCGAATTGAGAACTATTGACTTTACAACTTTAGGGTTAATCGCTTTACATCGGCCGGCGTAGGTGAAAATTATCCGGGCTGGACAGGCGTGGACAGCTTAATTACAAGTGATAGCGTTCACGCTCCAACTCGGCCGCGGCTCCATTTCTATGCTAATGTCCCACTGTACTACACAAGACTGGCTTAACGGTTAAGTTCAAATTGTTCCAGTGCATTAACCCACTTTGAATAGAAACTACAGTCCAAAATTTTCAACTACGGCTGTATAAAATTTAATATGTAGCGAAATGTGTGGAATGGACGAATTGATGAAGTTTTCGCCTCTTAAAGAAATGACAGTTACATATCAAATTTATTATTGGAGTTGGAGTAATTACTTTTTCTTTGAACAACTCGAATAGGCTGTAAAGGACGCAAATGATATTTAGATCGATTTTAATGTATCATGAACTCATATAATCTTTTGAGGAGATTTTTTTAATTCCAGTACACCTTCTGACACTACTTGTACATTTCTATTTGAAGCTAGCAGCAAGGTTCACAATAAGTTTACTGAATGCACGCTGAATTTAGTAGAAATAAGAAAATAGAGAAAAAACATTGTCTGACTATATTTATTATACACAGAACTAGTTAAAAAAACAAGTTTAGATATATTCACTTATTTCAAATTAATATTTAACTAATTCATCAATAATCTCGAAACTTTCACCAGCATTCCACAAAATTCCACAATTCAAAAACTATTGTAGCATACGCTTATCAAAGAAAACGAAATAATAATAATGTTTAATTAAAAATATTTGTTTTCTATCACATTACACCTGATATCTGAAATTTATATACAAAATAGATAATATTTATTTTCAGCACAATTTTAATAACTAATTCAATTTATATAATCCTAAAGCTTAAATTGTATTTGTTTATGTCAAGAAAATTACGTGAATATTAATATCCTATTAGAATTTCCATACTTTAGATGGATTAATTAAGTAAATCGGATCTGCTAAGTAAGTAGTCAACTAGTCAGTGTCTCCATTCAAGATGGCAATATCTCTTGACAGCTGTCATGCGGAGGTAAGACAGATCCATTGTTTTTACCATCACAATAAGCACTAATGGAAAATTAATAGATTATTTAGTATTAAATGTATAGAATACAAATGTAGCCTACGGCTTTGCTTACACAGATTACGATACGTAAATTTTTTTGATACCCAAAACGCTTGTACATAAATAGAATTCAATAATACTTTCGACCGTGCGTTGGTTTGTCCGTTAGTAACGAAAAACTTACTGTCCTGTATACCTGTTACTCCTCGTCCACTGTCATTATTATCCTTATTTATTCATATATGCCTAACGGGAAGTGCTCGTAAGTCGAAGAGTGACCTCCTCCGAAGCTGAAACCCTTACATAGGCCTGCATCAATCCAAAAGCAAGACGTCACCCAGAGGCGACGCGCTCTAGTGAGGATTTAAGAGATAGCGACAACTATGGCATTTGGACAGTAAAGTAGTGTAGGGTTAGGATCAGAGAGGAAAGTTCGAGACATGGACATAATAAAATCTTTGATTCGGCATGACAGGAATGATAAGTACAAGGTGCACGCAATAGACTTAAAAATGCAAAACGAGTGGCTAACTATATGAGAATTCTATATCTTCCCTTTAGCTCTAAAATGGTGCACCCTAATTCACCACTGGTCTCCAACGCTATTAAAATTCTGTCTGAATGCCAAATGACTCTTCAATATCAAAGTAATTTAGTAAGATGGGGTAAAGCTATTGATAAATATTGTTACATCAACAAAGAGCCTTACCAAATACATTTCTAGAGTTTATCTCGAAGGCGGCATTAGTGGAATAATTTTAGTTAGATAGTGGGAAAAGTTCGGACATTGAATGTGAGCGTTAATGCAGTTTTATAGGGGATCCCTTTAAACTTACACTTGGGTCGCACGTGATCGGAGCACCTCTTCCTAAAACGCGATGGGCTCATTAAAATTACTATTGTAAATTTCTCTTCTAATGTATTATATGGGTAAAACACCAGTGTGTTATTTTATTTTTTATAGCTGAATAGTAAATTTCTATTTTTCACTCCCCAAACAGAAAATATTTAAACGCATTCTTCTCAAGGTCGGTGACTAACATTACTCAAAAACTATTATTTGATCTCAAAATTTTAAACAAGCTTCTTAAATATATTTTTAATAATTAGTCGAATATTTTATCTTACTTTTTAATACTTTTTTATAAACAATTAAAGCCGATATTTTACCGAAAATTGATTTATTTTTCTTGAAACCGCCATTTTGTCAAAAATCAATATTTTGCTTATATCTTCGATTAATTACTGGATTTAACATTACTAAAACGAAATCTGTAGATTTTTTCATTTCGGGAGGATTCAGTTCAGAGATATAGTGGTCACCGTAAAACATTTGTTTTAAGAGGAGCTCCCCGAGATCAGCTGTAGCTCCTACCCAAATAAATATTTTTGCAAGTACTAAATCTGAAGATATTATTAAAAGGTACCGTTATATGTGTTCAAATATTTAGATCAATAAATTTTAAAAGTAACAAAAAATCTGGAAATCGCTTTTTTTCGAACTTGGAAGTATACACCTGTAACCCCTTAAGCGACAAACTGTTTTTCAAAAATTTATTCAAATTTCATCAAGAATTTTTTAAAAAGTTTAATTTGTCGTGGCGCAGAAGCGCAACGTCTGCCTGTAACGCGACTAACGCGACGGTTTCTGGGTTCGATCCCCAGTCGGGGAAGATGGATTTTTCTATATCCATTTTCTTCGCTCTGGCAACTAAGGCAAAGCGCGGCGTTGAGTTCCGCCACTCAACACGCAATGCCTCGAAAAACGGCGGAAAGCGGGGACGAAGTAAGCAGGGACTAAGTAACGGAGTGTCTTAACACTAGGTACGTATGGTTCCTGCAGTTCCCTCTGCCTACCCTGCCATGTGCGGGATAAAAGCGTGAAGCTAAAAAGAAAAGAAAAATAAAATTATTTACTCCATTTACCAAAGTGTCTGTATTCAATTTCACTGTATTGTCATGGAATTAAATTCTTTAACTGAATTAACGTTAAGTTACTATGATGAACATTGTGGAGCTTAAATATCGAGCCTCGAATTTACGAAAGTAAACCTTCGATTGCCCATTTTGCTTTATCCTGCCTAATTATACTATACAACAGTTAGATTAACTTTTGTTTAGTTTGACTTACCTATAAGTTATTTCTTTATAATATGACATATGTATGTTAAAAATTTTATATTTTGCTCTTGTCCAGTCTGTAATAAATTATTGTATACTACCGTGGGGCGGCGCATCAAAATGTGCAACCCTCCGATTGGAGAGCGCGCAAAGATGCATTTTGCGTGTTGTCTTAGTCTTATAAGCCTATCCGATTTGCACAATTATACGGAAGCATAAAAATATTTCATTTGACTACAAAATCTTTACTTCAAAACGAAGATATTGATTGATTAATACTTTTTTATAAATAGTTAAGACCCAAATTTTGGCCAAAAATTGACTTTTTTCTAGAAAAATTTTGTCATAAAACAGTATTTTGCTTATTCCTTCGGTTAATTATTTTTACATACAACAGTTTGATTAACTTATATTTAGTTTGACATGCCTATAAGTTATTTATTTTTAGCATAGAAAGATATACATATGTATGTCTATCTATTCGTTAATTATATATTTTGAATTGGAATTTAACGCTATAGTTACATTTGAGTATAAAAAATGTTATCATATGATAGAAGCTTGTTTGGATACCATTAAATTTTCATATTTTAATGAACTTATATAATAAGATTTTTTTATGCTATACTGGTACGGTTTATGTTATAATAGCGATGAATCCTCTAAAGTGGAATAAGGAGAGAAGGAATTTCTGACTATTGGAAGGATTCGCCGTGCTGTGTTTATCACTTGGCACCTTGAGAGAGGAGCTTAGAGTAACACCTGACTAGCTATAAATGTGTAGGCTAAGAAGTTACTTTATACCCTAGAATACTAAGCTATTGTACAAATGACACGAATACTTAACTGCCGTTAAGATAACCACATAAATACAGAAATAAATATAACTTATAACGTTTATTATACTGAAATAATATATATTTTTTTATAGGTAACATGTAATCTTCTTAGGCTAAATTTTGCTGCCGTTTTTCTTGTCTTATATAAACAAAAGATACAAAACAGAATACAAGCCACTTCTAAAATAAATTAAGTTCAAGATCAAGATCGAGATCAAATAAATATAAATAAGAACTGTTTGAGTATATTTTCGTAAAATCTCCTAATAATCTTCAATTAACAAGATTAACTTAATAAGATTATGCTAGAATTTTTTAAATTAATTATTACTTTATATTATTGGTTACAAACTTTTAAATTGCATTAAATCATACTACTAAGCCTATTAAATCCAACAAAGGTTCAAAAAAATTATTATTTCAGTTATATTAAGAAAGAAATCACATAGAGTTTTGATTTTTTGCTATATACGAAGGAACGTGAGAATTTTGTATTACTTGAACTCAAATTACCCTCTTTTCGAGATTTGGGTTGGCTTGGAACTGTGCCATGGTAACCTGCGATACTTAAAAATGGTCTTTCCTGTGGTTAACACAATTGCTGAGTTAATGTTAGTTGTTGATAAGATAATTTTGGTAATGTGACTGAGATTTCTTTTTATATTTTTGTCTGTATTACTAAAGAAATGTGATTATATAACATTTTTAAAGCTTAAGGAAACTAAGAAAAAATAATATTTTTAAAGTATTTTTAACACTCAATTTAGGGTCCAAAATTATTCTATTGCCTTTTCCAAAACAATTTTATTCTCGTTCATATAGTCATTATTGACATTAGGATATTTAAACTAAATATCGATTTGCATCACAATCTTTCATCAACATATCTGAACAAAGGGTAAAATTTACAAGAGGAAAACACTTCATAGAAATTTGAAATGTAAGCGGAAAAGACCATCAAGTGCCAGCCGAAATAAGGTACCAAAATCATTTACAATTCACATAATCCTTATTTATTATTTATGAGAAATGAATAAGATTTTATTTCAAATAAAGAAATAAATAATATCTTTGTACTACTCATATTATATTCATTATGCTACAGTATTAGTATCGAATCCTACTTGAGATTTTCAAAATTCAATTTGTTTTTAATTGTTGGCGAAAGGCCTTAAATTCTGATTGATTATATTAAAATAAGACAAAATTAATATTTAGACCTCTAATCTATGTCAAACAAGCTTAAAGCTTGTGACAATTTTCTACAATAAAGGCTAAAACATATTTTTTATCAATAATATGACAAAGATTAAGAGCAAACCTTAACTATAAAATGTAAAAATGCACGCACGTTTTAAAATTATTACTAACTACTAACTAACACCAGAAGCACTAAAGGACCAGACACAAACCACCACATTGTCACAGATTACCGTCGTGAAACAGAAGCATATTAGTGCTGTTGTATTTTCTCAGGTAAGTGAAAGTTCCAGAAGCCCATAAAGGGGGGTTCCGGGTATTCGGTAGGCAACGCATCCACATCATCTCAGGTTGTGGATGTCTATGGGAGAGGTTGTCTCTTAACTTCAGATGGCCTTTTTGCTCGTTTGGCATCTAATAATATTAAAAAAAGAAAGAAAAGCATCTTTTGTTAAGAGTATAAAATCTGTCTGATCTCTATAATCAAAAGTCATCAAAATCATTGAACAATAGTTTTTACCAGCCATAAATATTTTGTATTGCTAGGACTTCATTTATATAATTATTTAAATAAGTTTCTTTCTTCATATAATTTTAATAAGATGCGAATAATTATAGTTGGTCACTAAAACAATCTTATGAAAATTTTGAAGAAATATTACAAATCTCAAGGTAAAATTTTATATAGTATATACTCACTCTATTATAGTACATACACACTCACATTTTTATTTTTTAATATTGTAAGAAAATGTATGAATTTGTGTTCTATTGCTTTGTTTACATTTTTTGACTGAGCTGGAGACGTGGTGACATGTAAGACGGATATTTTTTTAAAAAATATGCGCTTTAAGCCTCGACTCAAGCGACGACTTCTTATATAATTTGCCATGATATTTCAGTTTTACGATCCAGAAACAGGCAAATTAATATTTGAGATAGTAACTCCCATAAAATTACTAAAAATGCTGAAAAGAAAAAAAAATAGTTGTGGAGAAAATAATAATTTTAAAATCTGTTTTGTAACCACCACACAATCGAAGTAAGTGGTTTAAGCAATAAAACCTGTGATCGATAAATTTTGCTTGTGACGACATAAATTTTTCAGTTACTTTATAGCTATGGGAACATGGGCCGGGATTATAAATTTTGCTGGGAAATTATTAGAAATTGCAATTGTAAAATTTGAAATTAAAAAAGATTTTTTTATCATCGTTATATGTACATTCAATAAGATGGAAATTAATTCAATTAATTGAATAAAAAAATTACATATTTTTTAATTGATTATGTTATTTGTATCATACTTAATTATACTTAGTGATTGTTATACCACACTATAACTACCACTGAAGACAATAGGTTAAATTTATGATGGATTTTCGTAATCAAGTTATAAATAATTTAAAAATAATAATTTTCAAATGTAATGACGACTTGCTAAGCACAAGATATTACAAAAATACTTTTATTTCGTTCATTTCGTTTCGTTTAAATATCAAAATAATATAAATAGCAAACACGAATGTAATCAAAGCCATAATTTCTATTATCCCAGCTAAATTGAAATAAACGCAGGCACAATAGGGTTACAATGAATGGGTATAATCATCTACTACAAATGAAGATCACGCGAACCCTACTAAAACTTATATATAGTTTCGGTTTTCGTGCACACGCTATATTATTATTTGAAATTGAAGTGGTAAATAATATTCGTCAATTGGTTTGTAACTTTTGAAACGTTTTATTAAGGCGTAAATATATTATTTTGAATGAAGGAGATTTTTGTAGTTTTATTTTATGATTTAATAAAGCTTTAGAATATATAACTTATATAAGGAATTACGGAATTAGAACTCACACTTGGTATTGAGCCACCTTTTAGTAAAAAAAATGCTTTACTTATAAAATAATGCCATTTTAATAACGCTTTTGTCTATAATATATTTCAAGATTTCATAGACGACACTTGTAGTAGAGGCGCAGTCATGGACGATGAATTATTTTATTTCTATTTTCTCCGTCACTCATCACACAAATCCCTAAAGGCGGAAAGTAGGAGTTGGAGTGACTATAATACAAGGTACATTAGACCTGTAAATACTTAGTTTATATAACTGCTTGTTTGCTTGAAAAAGCGATTACTGTAAATAAAAAGTTAGATTAGCGTAAATAAAGAAATAATAGTCTTAATAATATAATTGGCATCAAGAGAATTCGTCCTCATAATGTAAATTATAAAATAAAATCAGGAAAATTTCTTCATAAAATTCGGATTTCTCTGATGAATATCCACATTTGCAAATCATGAATATTTAAATAGCTTAAAAAGTCGTTCGCATGTCCCTCATATACATATGCACTTACATAGGTACACATACATCAGAGCGTTCACTCTTAAATATCGTTTAACTGTAATACAGGAAGCAATATTCACAGACTCATCGATCACTTTTTTCTAATCATAGAATTCTCGCTTTATTCGTTAAGCTTACTGCATTGCAAAAGAAAATATAAAAAAAACTTTTCGTAACTGACTAATACGTTTCGAAAATAGGAAATGTCCAGAAAGAACCGCTTGTGTTTATTTAGATCAGAATATTATTATTTTCATTTTAATCATTATAAAAGTATATGAGACTTTTATGCTTTGTAAACAATAATGAAGGTTTAACTTTTTTAAGTAAGTTCGACATTACAGCTCGCTTAACATTTGAAAATGTGCTTATGAGTGTTTGTCAATATAAAGTTGACTATATTTTTGTACTTTAGAAATTTTAAATTATTTTATAATTAAAATGTAGAAGAGGATTTTGTGGAATTTGTACAAATTCATTCAAGATTTATTTCTACAACTATGATTATTACGATATCAATAAATTTACTATGTTGAATTTGCTAATCTAAGGAGCTCCTGCTTTTATATTTTAACGTACGGTAAGTTGCAGTACGGGAAGTTGCCTCGATTAACATAAATTCAATGCTTAAAACTAAACTACCCTCACATCTACAAAAGATTCCTAACTATTCATATTATTATTTTTTATTTATTATATTATCTAATATTACATATGTATGTGCGCTGTATTTAATATTTATGTTATAGTTTATGATTCAAATATTGAAACAAATTTCTCACCCTGATCCAATAAGCTGTGAAGGTTATAACATCCATACTGTTACTTCGAAGTTCGAACCACATGGAGGCACTATTTAACTACGAATAAGCTTGGCGTGAGTTCAACTACATAAAACTGAACATATTTTGAATGTTCTAAATTTGTAAAGGCTAACCAGAAATACATGCAGATAAAGCTGCTATCGGCATTTCCAATAGGCGTTTCCACTTTGACCACAGAGAGCTTTGTTATGCGCTTTGATGCACCCGTTTCTATCTTAATATGATTTGGTTTGTATATATGTATATATTTGTATATATGTATATATATATATATATATATATATATATATATATATATATATATATATATATATATATATATATATATATATATATATATATATATATATATATGTATATACATATATACAAATATATACATATATACAAACCAAATCATATTAAGATATATATATATATACATATATATATATATATATATATATATATATATATATATATATATATATATATATATATATATATATATATATATATATATATATATATATATATATATATATATATATATATATATATATATATATATATATATATATATATATATATATATATATATATATATATATATATATATATATATATATATATATATATATATATATATATATATATATATATATATATATATATATATATATATATATATATATAGGTCATTATCATTCAACGATTTTGTTTATTTAGACATTCTAATTAATATTGTAATGTACAATTGTACACAGACCTGGAAAAATAAATTACTGGCTTTCTTGCGTTGGTTCGTCTCAGTTCCGAGGCATTTTTGTTTTAAAAAAAAGAAGCTTATATTGCACGAAAACTGTTTGACTTTGACTTTAATACACCATATTTATTATGTTATATATTACAATAACGTCAATATTACATATATTTCATAGTACTATGCTCATATTGATAATAAGGAATAAAATTCTATTAAGAGCGCAAGCGAAAGCTTTGTAAGTGGTTCATAAAATGGCGACTTTCCAACTCCGCTTTTAAGGAAGCACCTATTTTTCATAACAAGAAGCATCTAAGTCGCGAAGAAAACCTCTTATTTTTTGGTGGATTTCATTATTCTATTTAATTTATTTACATTTTTATTAGATATAAATATTCCGATTAAAATTTCCTTCGTATTTGGTAAAAGCATAGCAAAAGAAAGTAAAGCTTAAATGTGTATATATATTTAGAAAACAGTAGTAGTTTAAATTAATATAAAAAAGGACGTCGAAAAACACATCGATTATATATTTCAGGAGTTCTCGAGTAGATATTCTACGTAATTGTATTAAGTCACATAAAGCACATAACAACATTTCAGAGACTTGCGACATGATTGACATGATTTCACCGCTTTTATTGTCTTTGTCATCTTATATTATTCTGTTTTTACAAGACATTGCTAAGAATATATTACTTCTTTATTCTAAACAGAGTTTTAAACTAAAAATTCCTTACACTGCATCACGTCTCACGTGTCTATAAAAGCTAAATTTAAATAATATCTACAGCATAATAACTTACAGTATAGAGCAGCTGCTGCAGAGTACTAACCAAGCCTGCTCTGCTCGTATACGTAACATTTTTCAAATATTGAATTATGTTAATTGTTGTTATTTTGCCTCGCCAATAGCAATTTATAATGCTACAAAAGTATTACTAGTTTATATTACTTACATAATATATCTCTGGTTTTAAATTTGTATAAATATAATAATTAAATATAATAATTGTGACACAATTTTGGACTGCAATAAATTAAAAATAAAGTATAATACATACAGACATGTATAATATTATATGTAAAGTTATTATAATCTTTTCCAGGCCACCTGTGGGTATGAGAGAAAATACGTCATATATTTAAATAGGAAATGGTGCACTGATTATATAAATACATCGTTCATATTTAATACAGCATATACATTTAGAAAAAAGTAACATAAATAAAAAATAACATTGCAAGTTCATGCACACACATTCATGTATAGACAAATTATATTCATACATATATATGAAGATTGAGTATATATGAGTTAGTGTGAAATGAAGAAGAAGGAATTTCTAGAGTTAAGTCAGGGATGGAGCAATGAAATGAAATCGTTTCTAGTAATTATATAAAACATTATATAGGAAACGAACAACGCGTATATGTAGTCATTATTGATAAAAAGGTTTATAATATGATAAATATTTATTTTATACGTTTTTATACAAAAAGATTACAAAAAAGATTACAAAATATGTACCTACCAAAAGTATTATCATTTACAATTTATGAACAATTAATAAACATAACCAGAGGCAATTCATACGTATTAAAGGTATGATACGATTGTGTGGATCCAAAACGTTCAGTAGACTTTGTTTAGGCTAAAATATGTAAATACACAAAATACACCTCATTGAGTAAACAATTCCATTATATCATTTAACAATGTTTGTTTTAAATACAAATATGTACATATTTTGAATAGAATTTTAGAGGTTTTGGGAGGTGGAACGACATAAGCATTCGTCCTTTGTGAAGGAAAGACATAAATTGGGATTAAAAAGTTCATGATGTGGGTGACCACTGGTGCTATGCTAAAGCATAGCATATTATAAATAATAAAGGAAGAATCATCTCCAGACTAAGATTGTCAATTCCAAACGCCTTTGTGAATATGGAGTGAACACAATTCTTGACAAGAAAAATATAGAAACTCTTTCAAAATACCTATTTAATATGTTTTAGAGTTAAAAAGTAATTAATAATAAACATACATAAAACATAATAGCAAATAATAATTTCTTAAAAAATATTATAATATTTAATATACAATAGACAAAAAGTGGTTTTACGTTATTCAATGTTACATGTAGTGCCTCGACACTAGTTTCTCTTTGTCTGTCCTTATTGCACATAAAAAGAAAAAGAAAAGAGAAAGAATGAACAATATGTTGTCAAAGTTTGGTATAGTAAGTATATTAATAAGTTTTTTTAAGCTACTGTCAAATAATATTGCAGATATTAAACAACATATTTAATCAAAATAGAAATATTGGGCTTTGGATCTGAAACTTAGTACTAACTGTCAAGGTAAGTAATTTACTAATTATGAAATTTGAAATTTATATTACAAAGCTATATAATGAGGATAATAATTTCAAAAACATAAAATTACTTCACAAACATTCAAGGTAGTTTAAATAAATTGTTCTTTTTGTGTTTTATGAGCCATATATTGAGAAGAACGAGAACATAAGAAGGCTATATGGCTATATTAGCCATAGCAAACCTAAGGTAAGAGTTAAGAACGTAAAAGGATAGTCACAGAGAAAAGAACAGGTCTTGCGCCTCGTCCACTCCTCATACAGGCTCTCTGGAGAGTCCTCATACTTTTTACGTGACCTTCCTACAGTATCTTGGACACTGTATTTTCGGAAGGCAGTCATGGTCTTCCCATAGTCTCTCTTGCTACTCACTAAGGTAAAAGTTACTTTTAAATATAAGTATTCCTACAAAAATATATATTTTTTTCATATACTATAAGCAAACACATACATTAATAAATTATTTGATAGTATTAATCGATATTTACAGATAATAGTGCTTATACACTGTCAAGTTTTTACTATAATTGTAACGTTTCTTCTTGATTACCAAATAGATAAAACCATACAAGCTTACTTGTCAGTTTTTATACAATATAGGAACATATACATAATATTTTTTTATTTACGATTTTTTATTTAAAGTTATTGAAGTGTACTAAAGAAAAATTGGTTGGACATGTGAGCATATTGAATTACAAAATTAGTTTTGGTTTCTATTATTGTTATCAAAATTAGCTAAGTTACTTAAGTCGCAAACAAACACTTAATTTTGTATATGTATTAACAATGGCTTTTTTATATTGTGATAAACTACACTCAAAATATCAATACAAAATATAATAGCAACTTAACTGTTTTGTTAAAATGCTATTTGGAATAAGACCAATATTTTCAAAAGCTATTCTTACCATTTCTCCTGACCAAGCTTTTCAGATTTTGAATAGGTAAAATATGTTGAATTTTGTGTACTTGAACTGTGGCCAATTTTATTAGAAATAAAAGTAGCTTGGAGTCACAATGATTCCTTGTGGTGTTCAGCTGAAAAATGATATGATGAATCTTTAATATTGTATGAAAGATCGTATTATATGTATATATGTATATACGTAAATGTCATTAAATATTAAACGCAAAAATATACACAGTGCATTTTGAATACAATATAGAATGTATTTATTATTATAATAAGCCGATGGATCCATCACACCGTAAGGCAAGACGCAGTTAATTCATTCTGCAGAAATGTGGGGTAGCACGCAAGGCAATCTTGAATATCGGGAAGTACAATGCTCAATCAAATATTAAATAATATTTTTTCTAACTGAATAGATCTAGCTCGGTAACTTTATGTAACTCACTTTTTTTTGTAAAGATGGACAGACATATAAACGTTTCTTTATTGAGGCGTAGAACCCTAAAAAAATATTTTTAAAGAACAATAAGTGATTAAAACTTAAAAAAAACTCAAAATATGTACATTGATACATATTCATTGACACATTATATAAGAACTAATTTTTATAAAATTAAAAAAATATTAACCAGTCAATTAAATATTAAATAGAAAAAATCCCTACAGAAAAATGAAATTATAGCCAGTCACAAATATTTAGAACGAATAAGAAGGCTATAATCGTCATACTCGTTGATCATGCCATCATATAAGACCGCCGCATTTCGAGGTAGTTTTATTTACTCGGCGACAAAATGCTGGAACAACCTGCCGCCGCCTCTTCGAAACCTAAAAACAATAAATGTTTTTAGAAAGAAATTTAAATTGCATTTAATGAATTTACAAACTCAGTGTTAATTTTATACATTCTGTGTGCCGTTCGTTAGTCATGTGTAAAGTCTTACCTTATTGATATGGCCTCTTGGCAAGGTGGTGGTGTTTAAGACTATCAGCAATTTCAGAACTTTTGTCGCACGTTTTGATGGTTGCTCGATGTACATTTTCATTGTTTTATTGAAATCCAATTCTAAAATACACCTACAATTTATGATATGATATTTACTAATTTAATTTTCACAGACGGAAGCCAGTAGCCCCATTGAATAACAATTACTGTACACACAATAATGTCACTCACGAAACTATTTTATAATGATGATAAGAAATTATATTTTTTAAACTTACCCACTGTAGCTTTTATGTCTTAGGTATATTTATTTTAGTTTCCAATAATATTCTTTGTTAAGCCATTTGCTCTTAGCTATTATACACTGCAATTCATGGTTCATTAATTCTGGTTAAATAATTAACAATTTAGTAATTGTAAGTTATTTTTTGTATATCCCAATAAGTCACGCGATGTTTGTTAACGTTCGACGCCCGAATTATGAATAAGGCGTTTTATTTTTTATTAATTTTCTCACTACCTACGACGTGACGTGCTTAGTGATTGGCAGCCACAGAATACCAGCGTTGAAACTCATTGTACATTGATTTTTCAACATAAGCTGAGTGGCCTACCAATTTAGGCATCACATTCTTGGTTTTTTTTTATATATATTGTTTTTTTTTATATATATGTAAACTGTGTATGTCTAAATAAAGCTTTTTTGATTTAATTTTGATTTGATTTGATTTAATTACAATGAATTGTGCCTCTTTAGATGGAAATTTACACAATCTCACACGATATGACAAAGACCGTAACGTCATGGAAACTGCACTATTATAAATTGATATGTATATCAATTCATACAAATCCGACTGTATTTTTAAAAATTTTATACATTTTTTTTCTGCAATCAACAATCATAAATCATAAAATCATGAAACCGGTGCGCCCGTGATCCATAAGTTCGACACGTACTTGACAGGTTTATATAAAGTTTAATAATAAAAAATAAATAAAAAAATATATATTTCTCATTAAGTGAGGTGCACAATTAATCGGTAAGTATAAGGTCTATTAACATATAAGTATATCGTATATATAAGTACATCTTATATATCATATATGTTTATCGAATTTTCACTAAACACAAACAATATATTAACTTTAGTAATATGACGGCCCGTATATACAACATGCTTCATTAATATACAAACCAAAGTTTCTTCTAACTGTATATAGATAGTTAATATGAGGTTTGATAACTTTGATTATATATATTTTAATAATCATTATAATATAAAAAAAATATAGAAAATTTGTAAGTCTATCACAAGAATAATGAATTAATTTTTGAAGTGAAACTTGTTTAGGCGCATGAGGGTAAAATTTTTACAAATGAAACGTCACGCCGGTATGCAACGGAAGTGTTGGAAAAGAGAGAGAGAGTGATCGGGACCGGTTGAGAGTAAGACAGGGCGAACGTAGCATGAGCAACAAGCCGTGGAGTGAGAGTAGGGAACAAGCAAGTGAGAAAGATTGAGAGAAAAAGTGAGACAGAGCGAACGTCGTATCACGCATAGTGCTATGGAGTGTGAGGTGGGAGAGAGCTATAGTGAGAAAGATTGAACAAGAGAGAGAGAGAATACGGGATATTGAGAAAGAATACACGCCCTATTGGTTGTGTATTCGTTTAGTAGTTAATTATTAGAACTTTAAATGGCATTTCTGTCGCATAGCGTAATATTTACAATATCATTAGGCACTTCTACAGTGAATAAACAGTAAGTGAATTTTATAAATAAAAACTTTGTGAAAAAACTTTGTGAATAAATTTGTAAGTTGTCCTGTATCAAGCAATTATTCGAAGTAATTAATATATCTGTTATCTTTTTGTTTATTTACATTTTTTTATGATAATTGGTTTGAAGGTTAGATATTTTTAATATTTACAAATAACATATGGTATTTCAACTTGCCACTCGTCATTTGATAATTTAATAAATCATTTACCATAAAATAAAATGATTTTTTTATTTTATTTTTTATTTATTTATTTTCCACTTAGAATCAATAAGATGATCACTTGTGTACGTCAGATAGAGCGAACGGAGGAGTGTCAAAGGAGCCCAATTTGATAGTAAATATCGAATTGAGCCCCTCTGAAACCTACACACTCCATGACTTAAAACTAAGGTTACGAGGGTTCCAAGCGCGGCCTGGTGAGAAGAGCCCACAACAAACTCAGCCAGGTTTCCCTAAACCTATTGTGATCACTTCACAAACGTCACTCGAACTTATGAGCAATTCATTAATTCCATGCCGTTTTATCATCAATGTAATCCTTTACACTGTAATAGGATTTAGTAATTAATTGCCGTTTAACATAGATTTTAAATTTATTTAACGAGAGATCAAATACTTCTTTCGGCAGTTTATTGTAGAAACGGACACAATTACATGGGAAGGAGTTGCCTATTTTATGGAGCCTAGTAGTGGGCATAACAAGTTTATACTTATTCCTCGTATTAACATTGTGAACATCACAATTTAATCTAAATTTATCAATATTTTTATGAATATATATTAAATTCTCGAATATATATTGACTGTGAAGAGTCATGATTTTAATTTTTTTAAATTTATCCCTAAGGGAATCTCTGGGCCTCATGATATATATATTATAGATTGCTCGAACAGCCCGTTTCTGAAGAACAAATATAGTACCAATATCAGCAGCATTACCCCATAATAGTATACCATATGACATAATGCTGTGGAAGTAACTAAAATAAACTAGTCTAGCGGTATTGACGTCGGTTAAGTAGCGGATCTTTTTGATCGCATACGCGGCTGAGCTAAGTCTGTTCGACAAATCGTTCACATGAGGGCCCCACTGAAGTTTTGAATCTAAAATAATGCCCAGAAAAACTGTAGTATTTACTAAATCTAGTTCCCCATCGCCAATTTTTACAATAGTTTTGGCAAATTTAACATTCGGGAGTGTGAATTTAATACACTTCGTTTTCTTCTCATTTAACAGTAAATTATTAACATTAAACCATTGGACAATATTTGAGAGAGTATTGTTCACATTGTCAATTTCATCATGTCCTCTATTAATTTTAAAAATCAAAGATGTATCATCTGCAAATAATACTATCCCATGTTTGTCCTTTACAAGGTAAGGTAGGTCATTAATATAGATAAGGAACAGAAAAGGGTATAATATCGAGCCCTGTGGCACCCCCATTTTGACAAATGACCCGGGAGAACGCTTTCCAATAATGTCTACTTTCTGGATTCTATCATTTAGGTAAGAACTGACAAAGTCCAGAGCTTTATTTCTTATTCCGTAGTGGTGTAATTTCTGAATTAATGTTTCATGCTGTACACAATCAAATGCCTTGGACAAATCACAGAAAACTCCTAGAGCGTCACGTGACTCCTCCCAGGCTTCAATAATATTAAGTATTAAGTCAACACCAGCATCGGTTGTTGAGCGACCCCGAGTGAATCCAAACTGTTTCGTATGTAGCAATTGATTCTTATAAAAATGATTAATTAATTGAGACAAAACTAGTTTTTCAAAAATCTTGCTAAATGTAGGTAGTACTGAAATAGGTCTAAAATTAGTGGGATCTGTCGTACTACCCGATTTAAATAGTGGAGTGATTTTACTATATTTCATTAAATCAGGAAATACACCACAGTCAACGCAAGTATTAAATATCAACGCCAAATCAGGTGCAACAATGTCAATTAACGATTTAATTATGCTAACAGATATGCCCCACAAGTCATTTGTCTTTTTAACTTTAATCAATTTAAAGATTTTAACAATATCTTGGGCATGTACTTTTCTAAATTTGAACTCAACATTACATTCGGTTACATTACCTTTTAGTAGTGACATGGCGGCGACCGATGAGGAATTTAGAGACTTGGTTGTGGAAACTGGAATATCAGTAAAGAAATTTTCGAATGCAGTGGCAATTTCCGCGTCAGAAGTAATTAAAGTACTGTTTATAAGTAATTTAAAGTCATTACTTCGCGTTTTGATACTTCCAGTCTCCTCATTAATTATCTTCCAGGTAGCCTTGATCTTATTGCTACTATTTTGAATTTTAGTCTTAATGTGACGCGATTTAGCCAACTTACATTCAGATTTAAATGTTTTGGAAAACAATTTAACCCTGTCCCTAAACTCATCACTGGTATTGTAACGCCTTTCCGCATATAGCTCATACAATTTTTCCCTATCCTTGTGTAACTCCGTCGTTGCCCACTCACTAAAAACTAATGTATCAGTAACTGACATTGTTTTGGAGGTAAATACAGAATTGAAAAGTTTTGTAAATGTATGAAAGAAATTATTATATAATTCATTGGGTGAAAAATTATTTATATGTGTTGGTAAATAACTAATTAAGTCATTCTTTAAGGTATTCACCCGCTCCACAGTTACTGGTACAAAAGTTATATTCTTTTTGTACATCTTTCTCCTAACATTTTCAAACTTAATTAACTGGCCACAATGATCGGAATCTAACTTGCTGAATACTAATTTACTGATTGGTGTTAAATTTGTAAATATATTATCAATACAAGTGGCGCTGGTAGATGTAATTCTAGTAGGCTCCATAAACATATTCAAAAGATTATGGGAATTAAATAAGTTTAATAATTTGTTACTAAGTGAATTATTACAATCTAATAAATTAATATTAAAATCTCCACAAACAATAAGTTTCTTTCTTGACTTTGTTAGTTTTATTAAAACTTCATCCATAATCTTTTCAAATTCATTAAAACATGATAAGGGGGGTCTGCACACACAAACTACAATGAATTGCTCTAATTCAATACATGATAATTCAATTGTTCGTTCAACAGATAGGCTCACAATGTTTTTAAGTTCTTTAAATTTTAAATTTCTATTAAGTAATATCAAAGAGCCACCGTGAACAGAATTTAATCTGGTGAACGAACTACCAACTTGGTGACACTTGAAGTTAAATATTAATTCATGTTGTTTTAACCAATGTTCAGTTAAACAAATAATATCAATATTATTCAAAAATAAATCTAATTCTAATTCTTTACTTTTTAAACTTTGTATATTTTGATGCACCAAGTTGATAATGTTTACATTGTTGGTTTTAGTAATGTTTACAATATTTTTTGTATAATTATTATATTTAATTGACAATTCTAATAATTGGCTAGAGACTGGAACCTCTGTTGTCCTGTGACTTAGTTTAAATTATTACTTGGAATAAATTCCAATGTCTTAATAGTGCTGTGTCCAGAAGAGACACATTGTTTAGCGGAATTTTTAGCTAAAATTGAAAAATAATATGATAGTGAAATTGCTATCTGTCTCTTAATAAATTTAGGTAGTGTATAACTACCATGTCTTAAAATATAATAATTACTAACATAATTATTTGTGTCTATAACATTGAATATTGAATTATAAGCACACATATTATAAAGTGCTACATTTAACTTATACCTAAGCTTATTTTCCCACTGTGGCACACTATTTGAATAGGGAAATGTAAAAATTATTATCTTATTTATATTTAATTTACTCAATGATTCATAAAAGGTTATTAAATTTGAATTAGTAACATTCTTTCTATTACCAATAAAAATAATTAAATTTGTGTCTTTATTGTAATGTTTACTATCAGTCTGAACTAGGTTTTGTATATTTAATAGGTTACAGTTTGGTAAACAATTATTGATAACCATCTGTCCTTGCAAATGTGAGTTTAATATCTGGCCCATGTTTCTTCCGATTTCATCACTGTACATAAATGTATTTATGCATTTATTTATATTTAAAAGAAGAGAACTGCATTGTTTTCTATTAACTGTAGCAATGGAGGGATGAGAATTGACATCTGATTTCCTCAATGGTGATGATAATGGTGTACCAACAGGGAGTGGACGACTACTTTCTTTACACTCACATGAACACATGTTTGTAATGGCGTCAATACCCTCCAAATTGTGTTGAGATGACTTATTGAGTTTATCCATACCCTGCCGACACTCATCAAACATTTTCTGAGTACTTTCATACTTGGAAGTTAAACACTTTAACGTTGAATGTAACTGAGCTAAATTTAACTCTAACAATTTTATGTCATTCTCATATCTCTTATTACTACATTCTAATTGTAAGTTACATGATTTTACTTGTTGAAACAAATATTTATTTCTTTTTAAAGAAAAAAATATTTCATAAATTCGCTTTTCTAAATTTTGAATTCAAAAACAAAACTTATTTTATTTACAATTCGTCATTTGAGATTTCAATAAATCATTGTGCATAAAATACTAATAACAATATTTCATAAATTCTTTTGACGAAATTTTAATTTAAAAATTGGAATTTCTAGAGTTATCATTAATTTACAAAAATTTTGTATATATTTAAATTGGATTAGGTATTTTTAATATTTACAAAAATCACGAGGAATTTTAATTTAATATTCAACATCTGAGATTTGACTATATTATTTTTCAAACAATATAAAATAAATTTATTTTAATAATTTTCTTTAATTATTTTATTTTAATGACAATTAAATTCCTAACCTATCTTCCTTTTTCCCTTCCTCTTAATCTTGGAAGTTTAAAGTTTTAGATTTGTATAAATATAAGCAAGATTTATAAATTAGTTCGCCAAAGAAGTTTCACTTCTGACATGTGTACTTTGTACGCACGCATGTTTTTTTTTTTATTAGTTAGTGTAGTAGTAGCTTCACCCTTTATTCCGCACATGGCAGAGTAGGCAGAGGGAACCACAGGGACCGTGGGAACCTAGTGTAAAGACACTCCGTTGCTTAGTCCCTGCTTTCTCCGTCCCCACTTACCGCCTTTTTCGAGGCATTGCATGAATTAATATCCTTTTATTAAATGACATTTTCTTTCAAAAATGCGTAGATGATGTAGAATTTTTGTATTCCTGGATTCTCTCCAGTTACCAAAGCTCTAAAGTAAAAAGTTTTATATATGCAACGCAAATTCATTTTGTCATATGTTATGTAAATAGATTTTGCGCACTTGAAATCTAGCACTTGGCTTGAAAACGCTAAAGGTGTACTTTGGTGTAATAACATTTGCAATTTTAATGTACACGTTATATAAAAATTTAATATGCATGCGACGAGAGTGCACTGTGTATGAACTACTATCGCAATAATTACATTCCAAAGTCTATGACCAGCACAAACTAATATATCACGTTTTTCAATTATATTGTAACTGACATATGAAATTTCTATTTACACTAATAAATGTAATAATAATTATAACATACAATATGGTATATAATTAATAACAATATGTACATTTCTATTATGTATTTATTTATGTTATGTAACACTTGTATTTTATATCAAGTAATTATTTAGTTAAGTAAGTAGACAATTTTATTTGTTAAAAGAGAGTCGCAACGTCTGCCTGTAACGCGACGTTCTGGGTTCAATTCCCAGTCGGGGAAGATCGATTTTCTATTTCCATTTTTTTCACTCTGGCAACCAGGCAAAGCGTGGCGTTGAGTTCCACCACTCAATACGTAATGCTTTGAAAAAGGCGGAAAGCGGGGATGGAGAACGCAGAGACTAAGAAACAGAGTGTCTTAACCTGCCATGTGCGGGATAAAAGCGCGCAGTTAAAAAAAATACAAAGTTAACACAAGTTCAGGAGTATCAGAATTATCATTCTATATATTACATTTTATAAAATATTACATAATATATTTGAATATTGATTTTCCAATTATACTACAATTTCACAAATAAAAAAAATCATTTTCAGAACACAAATGAAATTCGTTCTTGATTTGAAATGCCCTTTGTTCTGAATATATTTCTGCGCTGTTTTCAAATAATGACGAAAGAAAAAATATTAACCTTTTTCCTCTCCATTATTTCTTATGCCTTAAGGTTGCCTGGAAGAGAACGCTGTTATAGCGATAAGGTCGTCTATTGTATATTTTATTTAAATAGTGTTTCTGATTGTCACATCATATGTCAGCAAAGTGTAACCAATCAGAGCGGTAGTCTTCCTTCGAGTACATATTTGTGGGCTTGACGTAGTTATCGAGGAGAAAACATACTTTCTTCTTACAATATTTTCTTCACTTCAACTGATCCTAATAAGGTAGGTATACACACAATTCACAAGTAGGTAGTAATGTAACGAGCGGTATGACAGTTCCCAAGACTTGTTATCCGTACAACGGCCAACAGCAAAGTGATGCCTTCGAGTCCTATCATTGACTCGAAGACTCGGACCGCACGAACTTAACACTGGGCGCTGTCGAAGCGACAACAAGTCGCTTCTGCCTCGTTGTCAAATCAACTCCCGTATTAATGAATACTCCGAAATATTTTTAAATTGCAATAAAGCTTATCTAAAATAAAAATTTATAATAAAATAGTGTATCAAAAGCAGTTAAAATAATTATAAATGTAATTTTTCTACTTTAAATTAATTAATCGTGTTCTGATGAACTTCAGTTACTTATAAGATGTACCGGATATGCCGTTTTTTCTTTTGTATATTATATGTACCTTTTCAATTATGTAACGGAAATGATTTATCGTGTGGAAATGAATAAAAAATTTACCGTCAAAGTGAGCTCATATAGCTTTAGGGTAAATTTAGCTTTTATCTGCAGTTTCAACTAAAAGCTGTATATTGTGTGAAATTTACTGAAAAAAGAACTAAGTCATCTACTAATGACTCCTAATATGTCACATATTGTTTTAAATTAATTATAAATACACATATAAATTGAAATTAAAGTTGACTTATTTATTTCTTTAGTAAACGTTCTATCAAACTATATACTTTCCAGCTACTAAATACTTTCCAGTTGCCCCACATGGCTTTTTATATTACGTTTGATTTTTCACACAGCACTAAGTGACCGCATTCTGATTTATTTCAAATATAAAAACCATTGAAATCAATATACCTTAGAATTTACATATAAATAATTCATAATTCTCTCCAAAAGCACAAATTCAAAGCTAACGACTAAGGCAATCTTGTCCACTGCAATGTGCATAAAGAAATGATTGATGAATTTCTAATAATACGTTGCACTCTATTCCTTTATATCGTTGTTTGAATATATTTATGTATATTGTAAGCTCATACAGACATGGTCTATGTATTTTTCTTTTACATTATGAGTGCTTCACTTAAAGTAAATTGTATTTGAATATATTACTGAAACTCGATACTTAAGCTGTTTTTTGTTAAGTTCTATGGTTATTTGTTACTAGTTTTTATATTTTCGATGCACTTTTACATTGGTTGAAATTACTCACTCATGAAAATTTTTTCCTATGAAGAAGGACTTTTACTGAGATATCTTCAAATTCGGAGATATGTTTAGCTTATTTAATAAGCTAAGAAAGAATAGTATAGTATACGTAATTCGAGCTAACAAAAGCTAATTTTTAAATAATTTTTACATGTGTTTAGAAAAGTAATTCATTGCCCCAACTGAAAATTGAACTCATAATCAATACTTTACCTGCTCTGTCACAATGGCATTATTCTAGTTTTGAATGCAAATTTTAAACATTTTATCATAAGTACCATCGTAATTAAAATACGTGACGTTTCACGTACTATTTAGATGTCCTCAATATATAATTTATTAATTAATTGTATACTTTAGTCTAAAGCGATGGCGCTAGTCTGTTGTAGAGACTTTTTGTTTTAAGAGTTTTCTCAGCTAAAGTTATTATTCGAGGCCATTTCCAACTACCACTAATAAGAAGTTTATGCTGGTTCATGCTATAGCATTTAAATATTATAAAATAATAAAAATTGTTAACTGTATGGATAAATAACCTTTAATACATATGACACTATATATATATATATATATATATATATATATATATATATATATATATATATATATATATATATATATATATATATATATATATATATATATATATATATATATATATATATATATATATATATATATATATATATATATATATATATATATATATATATATATATATATATATATATATATATATATATATATATATATATATATATATATATATATATATATATATATATATATATATATATATATATATATCATTAGAAGATATCATTAGAAGATGACTTAGTTCTTTTTTCAGTAAATTTCAGTAAATAATAAAAATTGTTAACTGTATGGATAAATAACCTTTAATACATATGACACTACAACCTTCTGTATTCTTACCGTATTAAAAATACTTTGATAGTTAGTAGCTACCGATTCATATATATATTGTAATACTGTTACTGTATATTTAATAATATTGTGTGTTTGAAATTTGAATTTGTGTACTTAGTAATTTGATATTGTAGTAAGGTTGTTGTAGTATTTACTTGGCGCCGACTTCAAAATTATAAAATATTTTTTATTTACTTAAGTAATCATTAATTTAATTTAACAAAGAAAAAATACGAACGTATTACTTTGTGCCGAAATTTATTTTTTGCTTTTTAGTTAATTTTTTTGCTTTAGACTAGAAATTTTTACTTTTTGAAGTCGGTTCTTTTTTGTTAAAAATTACTTTATTTAACGATTTTGAGTGATGGGTAGACCGAGCAAGGATGCCTCTCAAATGAGGAAACGACCGTACGACCGTAGTCGGTGTTTTTAAGAACGACACAGCTATCCGCGAATAGACATAATAAATGTTTATATTGATATTTGTTTTTGTTAATTATCTCCAAAAGTGCTGAACCAATTTCGATAAAATTTTAATGGAACAACGTCTGATGTAAGACCTACGAAATACAATAATAATCATCCAAATCAGTTCATAAACGACACAGTTATTCGCGAACAGAAATAGTAAATGTGTGTGTCGATATTTGTTTTTGTTGATTATCTCCAAAAGGACTCAATCAATTTTGATAAAATTTTAATGGGACCACCTCTGGTATAAGACCTACGAAATACAAGAAGAATCATCAAAATCGGTTCATAAACGACACAGTTATTCGCGGACAGAAATAGTAAATGTTTGTGTCGATATTTGTTTTTGTTGATTATCTCCAAAAGGACTCCATCAATTTTGATAAAATTTTAATGGGACCACCTCTGGTATAAGACCTACCAAATACAAGAAGAATCATCAAAATCGGTTCATAAACGACACAGTTATTCGCGGACAGAAATAATAAATGTTTGTGTCGATATTTGTTTTTGTTGATTATCTCCAAAAGGACTTAATCAATTTTGATAAAATTTTAATAGGACCACCTCTGGTATAAGACCTACCAAATACAAAAAGAATCATCAAAATCGGTTCATAAACGACAAAGTTATCCGCGAACAAACATAAAAAAAAGCATATATACAGGTCGAATTGAGAACCTCCTCCTTTTTTTGAAGTCGGTTAAAAATACATCTTCCCGGAGTGGGAATCGAACCCACAAACCGTCGCGTTTACAGGCAGACGTTTAAGCCTTACAGTGACCTGGTTTAGATTTATTTTAAATAAAAAATCCATTGAAATCAATATTCCTTAGGATTTACATAAAATTCTCTCAAAAATCACAAATTCAAAGTTCACGACTAAGGCGATCTTGTCCACTGCAATGTGCATCGTATGTAGACCGACCAATGGTTCTACCTATATACCACGATACTATGGTAAATACGTAGCATGCATATCTTTGATATTGATTCGGTCCTATGCAGAAAAAAACTCTTACTTAGATATTTTTATAGCTGGAGGTGCTGTGACACTCAGCTTTACTTAATAAGCAAGTTGTCAGTAGATGTTTTTTAATTATTCTTAATGAAGAATTTACTCATGACTTTTAGGAGAAAATTGCAATTTTAAGTGACATACGATAGTGTTTCATTTATTATTGCATTGCTTGCCCCAAGTGAGAATCGAACTTGTAATAATCATAACATTACCTGCTGTGTCACAATGAATTTTATTTTTGAATGGAAATTTTCTAAATTTTATCCTCAGTGCTATCGTAATTTAAGTACATTCGCATATTATTTAGATGTCGTGAAAATACAACTGAAAATACATTTAGTCTAAAGCGACGGCGCTAGTCTTTTGTGGTGTTCCTTTTGTTTCGAGACTTTTCTCAGCTAAACTTATTATTCGAGGCTATTTTCAACTGCTAGGAACAAGAAATTTATGTTTGTTGATCTTATTAGATTAGCATAGTAGAATACGCCGTGGTGAGGATTTATTGGCACAGTAATAAAGTAATATCAAATTTGTGATAGTCTTGGTGTGTTAATTCTGATCGTTTAAAACTCGTAGGGCTATTTAATCAGTACCGTTGTGTTTTCCTAAATGATTATTCTCAAGTAGATTGATTGTTATCCTTGGGTTCTGTACATATCTCCCTGATGTTGTTATCTACATAAATAATTAGTAATGGACATACAAAATTTTTATGTGCCTAAGAAATGTTTAAATTTTTATTTAAATCTAAAAGTCTTCATATATGGTAACTATAAAATAGTTATATTTTTACACAGAAAAATTCAGTGACAGTTTAAAACATTATCATCTCTATATATATATATATATATATATATATATATATATATATATATATATATATATATATATATATATATATATATATATATATATATATATATATATATATATATATATATATATATATATATATATATATATATATATATATATATATATATATATATATATATATATATATATATATATATATATATATATATATATATATATATATATATATATATATATATATATATATATATATATATATATATATATATATATATATATATATATATGCTATCGTGATATACGTCAAACTATATAATACCTGAGTAGTTCTACATATCTAAAACGTTTAGCAAGTACAACGTGCATAAAACGAATTAATAGCTCTATACTCCAGGCTCCATTTAGTAGTCTATTACTATATTGGTGCATAATTATTATTATTGTTAACTATTGGATGCATAAACGCGTCGATACTTTAACAGATAATTTCGAGAATTATATAAGAAAATATTATTAAACATATTTTATATTATTATCTTTTTACTTTTAATATTAAAGCAGTAAATTTTATAATTCTAATAATAAAACGTGAAAGTCATACCATATTAGCACAGAGAACCACTTAATATTCAATTTTACTACTGTATATATATCATCATCTTTTTCTCATAGCTTATGTACATATTTTGTAGGTTGTCATGGGTTTTATTCTCTAAATAGGCGTTATTTAGTGAATTAAAGAATGAATTACTTCTTCTTTTCTCACTTTGATAGCAAAACAAAACGTCATTGAGTTCTGCTACTCAATCTACTAGTGATGGAGTGTCTTCATACTAGGTTCTTTCCGTCTGCACTATTATCGGCGTGAGGTTAGTCAGCAACGAAATTTCAATCATTTTTCAACTTTTTTTATATTTATTATATACTTATATTATTACCTAATAAAATTACCAATACGGCTTAAACCGAATAATAGCCAGTTACTGTAATAATCATGATTTAACCAGATATTATAAACGAAAATTGGAAATATTTAAATTTACAATTGAAACATAAATCAAAACAAATCCATTTCGTTATTCATGAGTGCTATAAGCACTGCATTAATTTGACGAGCTTTATTATACTTTATAATTTCGTATATTTTATTATATTATTACAGATTCATATAATTGACTCATATTATAATTTCCTTTTTTTAATTTTGATTTCAGAATTTGGATCTTACGTAATATGCCATATTTAGATAACAATTATAAAAGTTTAATTGGTATTTAGGTGCAATTATTTCCAGTCTGAATGCTTTAATAAGCTAAATATATGAATAAAATTTTAGTGGTAAATAAAATATTGCATATAAAATATTATACAAATATACAAATTACGTGAATAGAAAAAAATAACAACTACACTATATGAATACATTAGAATTTATCTGATTACATCGATATAGCGGGTGGTTAGTAAGCGGCAAATATTAAAAAACACGATATATTTCGCGTATAATAGAAATAGCTGAGATATTATGTTAAGATACTTTCCGCCGCACTTTTATTAGAGTGCGGAAGTGTGGAACAGATAATTCATTTCCAATAGTAGCAAGAAAACGTGTCACTTCGCGACAGTTTCAAAAATTGTACCTTCTCCATGTTAAAGTAAAATTGCCTAAAATAGATAATTAAGATATTATTTAGAAATTTAATCATAAATTTAAAATTACCTTACATATATGTTTTTATAACATATTATGCACGTATGAATAAAAGATCTGTTCTTAGAAAACGAAGGAACAACAAGGATATTTTCCTTGAATTAAAATAATGTAATATTCAATAGGTAGCGAGAAAATGGTTTGTTTCAAGTTCCTGTTAAATAATCCGATGAGAATTTTATGAATTTTCTCAGTACGAGCTTGGTTGATGCTTTTAGATTAGAACGGTATTCTTAAAAGATTTCTAAATTCATATAAGATAAAAATATATTTTAATAAAAAAGTTACAATAACGTTTCATTTATATATAATTACTTAATATTAATTATTATATATTTTTATGTTTTTCCTCTAATAGGTACAAAAGATGAAGATTTTGCTTCATCAAAGGCTCTATTTTAACATGTGAATCTAATACCTTGTGTTCATAGAATGGTTTCAGTCACAAACGGCATCAAAAGTTTCTTGACGTATTAAAATGTGGTTGTATTGTATATTGGATGTAGCATTTAATACGTATTGTTAATTCTCTATTATAAAACTACTATTATCACTTAATAATAATGACCAAGAATACGCTTTTTCGTAACCCAAAGTAAGTAAAGTAAGTATAGTTCCGTTAAAACTATATAATTTCGTAGTCGTCGAGTGACGAAATAAAAAAAATTAAATCTACATAATTATTCAGAAGGTAGAAAATATTCTTATATTGCAATCGCTGTATCGTACAATAAGCTATACACTTTTAGGTCTCTCACTTCTACGTCCATTTGACATAGTTTTACTCTTTGGAGATGTCCATCAGAATACAAATGGAACAAGCAAACTAATATGATGCAATTTTGTAGGAAACCCGACTAAATATCAAACCAAGGCAACATGCCAGCTCCAGGAAATAGTTCGTTATCGTAATATTACTGGCAAACCTATGCTCAGTCAATTGTAATGAAAGAAATCTCATCCAAACTTCCTGTACATAGTAAATGAGAGTACATGTTTTATAAACATTAATATTTTTTTTTAGGTCGTAATTTGTATTTAAGTTTAAAAATCATGTAATAAGTTAAAAACAATATTTTTTACTTGTTGTGAACAATTTTATAATTATTCTTATGTAATAAATAATAATGAAATATGAAATAGACTATTTTATAGGATTATTATTATTTTTAGCGGGTTCAGTACTGGTAACGATGCAGGAACCGAAACCGTATTTTCGGTTGGACACTTTTTCCATTCACTGCAAGGTTAAAGTTGCAAGTGAAAGTTAGTTTTATTTTTATATAAGTGCACTATAATAGACTAGATATACACGTATATTATTCAATAGTTTAATAGCTTAGCGTCGCACACAAGCAAATATATTTAAATAGATAGTATGATTTAGAGAAATATTGGTACATTAAGTTAGCAATTTACCTAATCACTGGTATGGTGCGCTTATAAATATTTTGTGAGCATTATCACTTTTTTCTGTGTAATATAGTAGGAAAGGTAGAAAGAACTAAAAAACTACATTCTACTTTTATCTTTGAGCTATGAAATCTATTATCGGGAAATAAATACAGGCTGATAAATTCAGGCAACCTACTAACTTGTTATTGAAGCACAATCTCGCCTATTTGCATGTAAAGGGATGTCGATTCAGAGGTAAAGTGTAACGACCGTACTAAGCATCAACATTTATATATTACTTACTTATACTGGATTTTATATTTGTAAATGCATAAAATAATTTAAAGTAATGGATTTAGGAGGTCAATTAATTATAGACAGATTTATTTGAAAAATAAGTAATAATAAATAATATATATACATTCATACTTACGATTTTGTTTACAATAAGCTATAATTTTATTATTTCAAGTGAACGAAAAAAATCATACTAATTCTTTTAGTTGTGATTTGTTATTATTTTCAGCTCGATCCTTTAACACAATCTTGAGGAATATATTCTTCACAGATGGATTGTACAGATAGATGGAAGTGGAGAACGACAAGAAATTGATGTCCATTTTTCCCTTTTAAGTTAAAAATGATAACTTTAGATGTAGATCATATAGTACTTCGTTACACCCTCTAAAATATGTAGTACTTTTAACAGATAGATACGACTAAAGTAGCGTTAAATATAAAAATATTAAAGTATCAGAAGAGATCTAATCTAGATTATTTAAATGTATTTAGGACATAATTTTTGAAAGATAAATTAATTTTTATGAAGATATTACAATCTTAGGCTTAAGCGCGTTCCACACGGCTCAGATCGCTGATGAGACGATGCATATATACTTAGTAAAATATTTTTACTAAAAACAACTTGGCATATTTACACTGATTGAAAGAAAACGTTCCATTAATATGATATAGAGTGGAAAATATTATTTAAAATAAAAGTACTACATATTAGATGAGAATGATAATATAAGAGGTTTCTTAGTTTTAGGGCTCCCTTCCTTAAAAAAAAAAACAGAATTCTTATTAGGATTACTTTGTTGTCTACTGGTTTGTTTGAATGTCGTTATAAAGAGTAATGTATGTCTTTTTTGAAATATTTTAGGAAGAAAATCATTAAGAAAGAGAAGAGGCTATTAAAAAAATATCGATAATTCCAAGTCATCGACCTAGATATTTGATTGCTTGCTGAATGCTCATGCTTTTTTGCACTTTGTATGTAAACTGCCACGTAATCTAAATCTTCCCACTTCCCACTAACCTAGAAATCATATTTACATATTAATGTGCAATATTTTGAACTACATACCTGCCAGTTTTTAAAAGCCGAGCCTTAGTCCATAAAACAAAATTACTTTTAGTAACAGATATGACACCGTGATATTATTACATTTTTAAATAACATAACTACATTTTTAATACAATTCGAATTTTTATTTTAATTCAGTCAAAAAATCACAATCAAATCACAGCTTTTTGAACATCTAAGTGATTTAAAGTGGGACATAAAATAGCATCAAACTGTACTCTGATAATAGTATAGCGTAATATTTTATTTCTGCTACATTATAATAAACATATTTTTTATTGAATTATTATTTTCAAATTTCTTTAGCTTGATTGATATGCCTTAATGTTAAATTCAAATAAGTAAAATATTTTCAAAGAGTGCTCGCATTACACATATGCTATTTTCCAATATATCAGAAATTGTACTTCAACTAAGGTTATTTAATTAAATTTAAAACGTAAAAGAATCAAAATTTCTATAAACATTTATTACAAGTTGAAAATTTTATATAAAACATAAATAATTGAAAAATGTATAGTTTTTTAAAAATAAATCGCGTGTGAAACGAACTTTAGACGAGATTCGCCGCGGGCTTTGGTCGTCATTTGTTGAAGATGATTATACCCATTCATTGTTCCTATCCATTGTGCTGCGACTACGTTTGTTTTAATTTTCCACAGATAATAGTCATTAAAGCCAGCGAACATAATTGAATTTGTTTCTGTTTCATTTCTAACAAAACATTAAGCTCGGACTGGCCGAAAAAAAAATTACCTTAAATGTTTAGTTAAGTATCATTTAGGACGTTTTTATACTGTATTTCATATTTATTCAGAAATATTCATATTTTTTAATCAGTTTTCATAAAAATAAGAAAATAACAAATAATAATTATACATTATTTTGAAACAAGAAGGACACTATAACATATGTTCTATCGTAGGAATTAAATCTTAATTATATCTAAAGATAATTAAGTTTTAAATATCAACTTAATTAGCTGACAAAAAATTAATTAATGTAAAGATTTACCTCTAGATTAAGTTCTTTTTTATAATTCATATAATTTATGAATAGCTTACATATGTAAGCACTAATTTCATTAAAAAAGATAACTTATGTACTTAGCCTCGAAATCGTCTTGCAAGATGTAAACATATACAGAGGTTTTTTGAACTTCAAATATTAAAAATATGGACGCTTAGAAATATAACAAAATATTTATTACGTTTTTCATGTATATAAACTTTTAAAATAGGCTCAGGCCGACGATGAATTAAATTTTTGCCCAAAAGTCACCAAAATGTCAAACGCACCGCATTTTCGTAAATTTTATGCGCCAAAGTTTTAGTTGTCAAGTTTCTTGAAGTGGTAAATAATTTTGAAATAGACTTTTGAAATGGCAGTTAAGTGGAGGATTTTAAATGGTATAAACATATTAATGATGACAAAATTAAACAATTTCCGAGGAAATTTCGAAGAAATATGAAGAATAAAATGATATATAATATGAAGTTTCTAAGTAAATAAAAATGATTAACTGCTAATACGTAACTCGTACTCTGTAGTCCCACTTAAGTGTTAACGTTTGTAACACACCAGCATCTTTTAACGACAATTTTCAAGTATCTAAATACAATGTTTGTGAATTACAAAATATTTTGCGAATGTATTAGGCAAGACAGCATTACTTATTATTGTGTACATATCAAAATAATTATAGCTTGTCGTGTTTGACAAACTACCTAGTCAGTCTAAGAAGATTAAAATGCAATTATTGAGTTTTATTAACAATACTTTTATTATGTCTAGATTACTAATAGTAATAAAAGTTAATTGACAGATAAATCTAAGAAAATGTATCAGTAAATTAACGTTAAATATAAATTAGCGTTAAACTATAAGTATAGTTTAACAACATAATTCGATACATTTAATCCATTTTATAATAAACAGAAGGCACTGCCACATTTTCTCTCATCATATTTTATCATGCTAGATTCGATAATTGCCAATGTTTACATATTACCAAATTAACTATACTGTGATTTTCTTGAATAATTAATAAATCGCTTTATTAAAGCAATTGGAAGTAAACAAAGTACGGGAGTAATTGCATGTTTGTGGTGAAATCACCAATAATTATGAAAAGAAAATCTCAGTGTGGCTAAATTTACTAATCACCGATATTACTATGCTATATTAGCATCAGTATTTATCAGCTGAGATAGAGAAAGAACTAGAGAGAGAAAATGAGAATTAAATAGTAAATTATAAAAAAAAAATAGATCGCCAAAGTTCTTGGTTAGAAATAAATATTTAAAGTAAAATTTCTTAGTCCATTTTCATGGAACCGAGACATAGACGGAATTAATATACTAATAAAGTATATTTTGTCTGTATAGAAATAACATAATCGATGAAGAAATACAGTTACTAATAATTACTATGAATACATGAAACAAATCTTCGTGATGTAAACATTAATAAATAAAATAAAGATTTTGTAATTATTAACAATTAAGTTTTAAATATTTAAATGTGTCTAAAGGAAATATTTGCTATATTCTCAAAATTTGATATTAGATACCTATTTAAATTAAAAAAGAATTCTCGATCACGCTCCAAATCTTTAAAATTGTTCCAGCTTTTAAGTCCCAAAATCTCTATTTGAAATTGTACTTTTTCGTATCGCACGACTTCGTTGGCATCATGTGCATTTCACTGCCTGCACTGCGTCTTTTTTATATGAAAAAGAAAGCCTATTTTGCACATCTATGCAGATACAGGGAAATACATCACCAGATTATGTTAATAGAAAGACTAAGTTGAAACTAAGGAGTGAAAAGGTTGATTGTGGTAGAGAGTTGATTGCCAATGTTGTTACAATCAATTACTGTTGAGAAGACTTGAAAAACTAAAAGCATAGATTTTTCTTCTAAAGTAAATAATTGATTTCACTAAATACAATACAAAATTAGACATAACGACTAAAAATTTAAAGTAAATAATAGTATATAAATTTATATGAAATACAAAATTATTAAAAAAATCTTTACCTTATGATCTATAAGGACCTATTTCTTGTTTGAAGCTTATAATTTCCAAGAGCAACCTATTAATGTAAATTTAAGGTTTGTAAGATCGTGATAAAGCAAAACAGCAACGAATTGTTACAGGTACCCAAATATTTACTCTAATCAGATAAAGTAAGTGTGAGAAGGGTCTAATTTTGTAGCAAATTATACAAGTTTATTATCAGAGTTCCTCCTATAAGCAGATGTTCCATTTCCATTTATTTCCTGGCTACATTAGCTTGCGTCGAGTTAATGGCGGTCTAAATAATATAATTAAAGGAAAATATGAGCCGCCCAGTTGCGGAAAGGGTTAGTGTACTAAAAGAATGGTGTATTGTCCAGAAAAGTTCAAAATTTTGTCACATATGAACATTTATTAACCACATCGAATATAAAGACAAAAAAATAATTTTATATTTACTTATCGCTAAAAATATATAATTATTTCAACCAAACTTAAATAGACAATATTTTCGAGTGCCTTTTCACGATAATTGCCTCGTGGGCTCAGGGCAGAGGTAATGGAGTGCTAACACTAATTTAGTTTCCACTTGTTTCAAGATCCGGGTGTCCTATATAACTTGTATCTCAGGGGCAAATACAACCTTGAGCTTAATAGACAGGTATACAGGTACCACTACGTTAGGCGGTCGTTATTAGAATTAACGTTTATTTCAGTGCCTGTGTGTATATATATAATGGCTAGATGACTATTAGTACAGACGCGACTGCTTGTCAACTATATGAAGATCAATTACATAAATATTGAAATACGTAATAATTCAATATTTTACATAGGTCCTGCGCAATCTTTAAGCATTTGATTAGAGATTGCGTATTGAGAGATCACAATGCTGCTGCTTTACACATAGATTTTCACCTTTGTGTTTCTTTTCAGTAGGACTCTTGGGCTTAAAAGACCGGGTTATTTTGAATCCTTATAGATCATATTTTGAACCTTAAGGGAAGCTTAATATTCTTGCTATCATATTACTGGTATATTACTATTATTATTAATAATTAATTGTTCATTTTTTATTATGAACACTTTTTTAGTTATGCTACAAATGATTATATATTACTGTGAACTTATTTAGAGCCGTTGACAATTTGCGCCTATATTTAATTAATATAATTATTTATGTTTTTATATTCTACTGTATTCTTTGTTATATAGAATTTAATTTAATATAAAATATTTATTTGTAGTTTATATATTTCTGATTTGGCTAATACTATTAATAGATATTAAAAATATTCTTTAAGAATAAAATAGTATTCGGAATTACAATATAAAATAATATATTTCATCATTAAAATAAAAATTAGTTGGTATTAACTTTTCCAATGACTTTGGCGACCATGAGCCAATTTAAAACTTTTTCGATTTGTTCTTAAAAAATCACAAATAAAAACTTTGGTTGACAACTTGGTCCTAATTAGATCGGGGCCGGCAAATTTAAAATAGCTTATGCTGTCTCTCGAATTTTCTTTTTTATAATTTTTATACTACTTATATAAAAATAAATTACTTTAAAATAAAAGCTTCTTGGTATCATTTTAAGTATGAATACGGCTTTATGTTTGACTTGAAAATATTATAAATGTTTTACAGAAATATGTGAATCCAAACTTTGTTATATGGGCATGAATATCATGGATTTAGACTTATTAAATTCGACATGAATGCACACGTATGATTTAATAAGACTTGTTCAGTAAATATTATAGTTGAAAGCCAACAAATCTATCATATAATTATATACATAGGTGTTAAGTGCTTCGTATGTAAGTTGAACTTTAGCATATCCCAATGGGATAACTAAGTTATTACCGTTAACAGTCGCTAGAGCGTACCCCAAAATTGCCATTGCTCGTCGCGCCATATTATACAAGTATTAAATTGTTTGAGGGCTGAAAGCTGAAATTGGGATCACATCGTTAAATTTAATCTATATACTAAACCATTTAGGCTTTGGGTATTATCCCGGATTAGAGGAAAGTGCTGCTAATTTAACTGAAGCTCTCCTTCATGTGACGTTAGGTAAGAATTGATTTTGGTTTAATTAGGGACCAATAATGGTATTTTATTTTAAAGCTTGAAAGTACAGGTATCTATGGTGTATAATAAACTCAATCGAAATGTTTCACTTTATCGTTTTAGATTAGACCTGGTTCTTACATATGCTATATTGAATAATATAGACAAAGAATTACTACAAGTGGAATACGGATTTATTAAACTATAGCTTGGTAGGCAGCATGTAAACAATGCCTTATTGTATATATATACATATTCGGTGCATGTGTGATTCTATCCTTCCCTAGTACACATGAGACGCCAAGTCCAGTGTGCTTTCCTACAGGAAACGCGCTAGAATGGCAAAAAGTCCTGTAACATCAGACAAGGTTACCAGCTCATATATACTGGGTTACCTAGCGGTAAAACTGGTGTAGCAGTAGTTCTTTCTGAGGAGCTACGGAATGGTCTCTTTGAAGTTAACAAACATAGTGATAGCTTGACGTGGATTAAAGTACTGGTCGATGGAGTTATCACCAATTTAATCATTGCTTTCGCTTCCCAGGCTGCTTATAGTCAAACATGTGTGCAAGGTAACTAACTGAAGAGTTATTCCTGGTGAAAGATTTACGGTCCAACACCGTCTTCTTGTCATGGGCTATGTCGTTACCCTAAACAATAACATACTAGAGCCGCAAGATACGCAAAGTGTTTTTGCGTCAGAGATTCCTAGGGCAAGCGGCTTTGTATGAATGAATATGCGGTTGAATACTCAGTATCTGTTTAGTCTTCTGTCTAAACCACCTCCTAACCTTGGACTTATTGCTCTAATAACCCTTGACGAAACTTGAGATACATGGCAGATCGAAGCATGAATAACGAATAAGCAGTGGGGCCTGACAATATTCCAATCGAAGCGTGGAAATAGTTGAGACATAGTTTATTTTAAGTGTATGTGTTGTATGTTTAGTTTATTGAAAATGTACTGTGTCTAAGTTTTACGGAATTTCAGCCAGTGACAGACTCTATAGATGCGCACTATATACAATATTTTTGGCCCCCCGAATCTTGATGGAGGCTTACAGGTAAAGAAAGAGAGCTCTACATATAGCAGTAAGAAAATCTGCAGAAAATATTTGAATGTGTGCCACGTCAGTGTGTACTGGGCACTGCAATCCAAAAGAATCATGAATCCTACTAAGATATTATCAGAGACATGTACAACGACTCTGCTCTTGTGGTTAAGACTGCTGTTAGCGAAAGCATAGCTCTTATTGACGAGAGCCGACTGACGCCGGAGCACAAAGTGAACTTCTGAAAGGTTTCGCTTAAAAACAGTGGTCTTAAACTAAATGTGTTAAAGATCGAATACCAGGTTTGCGGGTGCCCAGACTCGAGCAGTATTGATCCGACCGGTTCTTTATACGGTAGCGTTATACGGTAGCGAATGTTTGCAAGCATTGTTGACACATTCAGGAGCTTCACGTGACAGAGACGAATATTCTAAGGTGGATGTGTTATGTGACGCAGGATGACCGCATATTTACGTCGCGGGTAAGCTCCAAGAGTCTTCGTCTCGTCTAAGTTGGTATGGCCATGTTTTGTGCCGACCTAGGAACTATGTCGGAAGACAATGCCTTGACATTTCCGTTCCTTGAGTGAGACCCCGAACGCCCCAGGAAGTGATGGCTGGACGTCGTGATGCAGGCTATGAGAGCCATTAGACTAACCAGTGAGAATATCAAATATTATGCCAAGTTCAAGAGTCGTTTAAGTATAAATGATAGTGCTAAATGGAAGAAGAAGAAGGTGCTTATGTGGTCTTCAATTTGTTGTACAAGCTCTCTATGTGCAAGTACTACCAGCACTTAATTAATATTTTATTTAATAGATATATTAAGAAATAATAGTTGAGAAAAAGAAGAATAGATGAAAGAAATAATAGATGTTATAAATCCTTTCACTTGTATGAAGTTACATTAACAATGAAAACAAAGGACATTTCTTTATAATATGAATGTTGATTGGTACAAGTACAAAAAGTAAGTCAACTAAGAAAAAATATCTAAAAATGGCTGAATAAAAATTCTGTGCTCGAGGTCAATATGGCGCTTAGCTTTGTTACCAAACCGAAGAAAATAAAATTAATTAGGTTTCCCCAGGTAAGAATTGAACCCTCAAACACGGCCGTTTCTGTGCTTATGCGCTCATGTGCTTATGTGCGACAAGCCTCTATAAAAATGTTTACTATATAATAAGTAAATATTATAATTATAAATTAACGTTCACAAACCTGATCAATTAACAATTATCTACATTAAACAGTTTCAACACTAGAATTTTACCTACTCCTGGAAGGCGCACATGCAACCGGATATTGTTTCTAACGCGTTGTGCATTTTCGCTAATTCATATAAGAATAGCGTGAAACTGTAAATAATTATATATATCAAAGTAGTTCCTCCAGGGAGGGGGTATTTTTAAAAAGCGTGACGTCAGCATTGTTGACGTAACTTTCACCAACATAATCTTGATAGCTCATTTTGCAATGAAATAATAAAACTATTTCAGCAAAATAATAGGTTTATTCAACAATCGATCGGGACACAAAGTTCGTCCGAACAGTTCGACGGCTCGAGTGAGAATGAACTCACGAGCATTTTTTTTTTCTGAAGGGCTTGAATGCTGTTGACCTCAATTGGTCTTGAGTGTTGTGTGCCTCGTCCCCAGTACCCACGAGCAACCGTCGCACTGCCTTTTAAAAATCATAATAACAACACCTGTTGAACACAGGTGTTTAATCAATGATTAATTATTTTTTTATTTTTAAACAATAAACAGCAACTGATTTACAAATTAATTCGAAATAACTTGATTAAATAATTAATTTAAAGCGTTTGCGCCGATATATATAATAAAATTATATATGAGAAGTATCACAACCGATATTGCTGTTTGTAAGAATATGATACTAATACATATGTTACTTATGTTAAGAACCGTTTAAATAAAATATAGAATGCGGAACTATTTTTGTTATTGCAATAACCCATTTAAAATGATAGTTGTAGTATATTATACATTTTTTATGATCCTGTTAAATTAGACTGAAGTAGGTAACCGACCGCGCGCCGAAGTAACTTAGAAGTCAATATAAAAAATTGTTAGCGAGCTATAAAATGCGACATTTTAAATTGAAATCAATCAAAAATTGTCATATAAATAATATTTTGTGTGAATAATATACCTATAGTTATGTAAGATAATTTAGTTAAATAAACTAGAAAATGCGTTTTTATAGCTATTTTTATAGATCTATTTGTCGGTACGGTAAACTACTATTGTTTTAAATAAAAAAGTACAAGCATAGTTATATATATAAAAAAATTCTGTATCGAGTAAAGATAAAATTATTTGCAAGCAATATCTTCTAAGATACAGTTAATGCAATATGTATCGAGTAAGTATTTTTCGACACCTTCTGCCTGACTAGACATGATACAAAGAATTGAGAGAATGAAATTTAATATAGACTCTTCTTATATAGTACAAGAGGCAATGATATATGAAATTTGTTGACAGTAGATGAAAGGAGATGAGATTATTGCACCCCATAGGCGAAAGAAAAGGGCTGAAAATGGAACGCTAAACGCCTCTTTCTTTTATAAATAGCATATTCGACGATAATATTGAAGATATCCAACATATGAATTAAGCTTTAATACGGTAAGATGAACAGAATCAAGTAACTAATGTTGGATTATGTATTTGTTTAGTATTTTGCCTCTTATTTATGGTATATACATAGTATATGAGTAACTATATTTAAATATTGAGTTATTGAAAATTTGTACTGAATTTATTTTATGTTTATTCTGTAGACGCTAAAAGTTATGTTAAATATTTTGAATGTTAGCTCAGTGACGCTTGGCTGTAATCATTTTGTTAGATCAATATCGCTTTTTTCTTTCTACGATGAAATTAAAAGTTCGATCTCCTACTCGTAGACGCACGGTGGAAGTTGTATTTCAGTCTACCGTCGTACAAGTGTCGTATACGCAACAGAAGCACTGTTCACAATGTAATAAATAAACGCCGGGTATTTCACTTAGCCAATCATTTCAGACTGTGCGACGCTAAGCAGCAATCGATTATTTTACCGATAACTATCGGTAAAACATAGTTTCATCGAACCCCTTCAGCCATAATTATTTATTTTATTAATGTATATGGAACTAAAAACATAAAACTTACTAAAATATATTTTTTATATCCATCTCTTAGTTGCCATAAAGCAGATTTGTGTATAATAATAATTTTATAAAACAATAATTTTCACCAGTTATTACTCATATGACGGTAATTAATATGGTGGCAGAAGCTTTATGTAAATTATTACTATTATTATTATAATAATTTTACATACCTTATGCCTTTATTTCCAGTCAATAATAATATTTTTCTTTTATTTTTTTTCTTTACGAGAAAACTATTCTTCTTAACATTGGCTTGTTGTTAAAATTTACTAACCAGCGGCGGAAAGTGGGGACGGAGTAAGCAGGGACTAAGTAACGGAGTGTCTTAACACTAGGTTCTTATGGTTTTTCTGTATTACCACTATGGGACCTGTACAGACAAGCGTAGATTCGGACGCGATCGTTCGAATCGATACGAAGCCAGATGATAGACAGGTCCCGACCTTCAAAATTAGCAAGACGACGGAAACTCAAGTCATTCCTTATGAACACAGCGACTCCGGCATGCATGAAGTTATGCTCTAATTTGTAAAATAATTTGGTTTTAATTTGTAAAATAATTTTTCTAATTTGGTTCTTATGGTTCCTGCAGTTCCCTCTGCCTACCCTGCCATGTGCAGGATAAAGCGTAAAGCTAAAAAAAAAATTATATTAAATATGGAAACGCTTGTCTTACGGACGTCAATTATTAAAAATATAATTTTATATTCCACTTCTCATGTTTCTTACATAATTAATTTTCTTGTGTCATGTAAAAAAACAAATATAGCCAAAATTTATTAATTATATCTTAATTTTTCTAATGTTTTCCAAACAACCAATCTTAATATAACGCTCGCTCTATTCTTTACTTTTTTTCTCATCTCATTCTTGCAGCATTCTTAAATATATTTGAAATTATTAAATATTTTTCTCTACGATAAGGAGTGAATTATATGCATTTCATTATTAATATTAAATTATTTATGTAATAAAATATTTTAAAGCTGCTGTAATGTCAAAGGTACACTGTATATACTGTTACATACTGGATGTTAGTGTTTTTGTAGCCCCTATGTATAATGAGAGTCAGATTATTCATCACAAAACAAGTCGTTGTTTTTCTTATATTTATTTTTAAAATTTATTTGTGAATATTATCAATATAAATTTTAAAAGCTTTTAGTAAATTCGCTTTTTCATCTAAGTTCTTTTGTATAGTATATACATATTGTAGTAGTAAGAAGTTTTCTAGCAACAATTGCAAAAGAAATCATGTAATCGACACGTCTCCGTTACAACTTTACACTATACTCGGACTATTTACAACGCCTCGAGCACTTTTCTATTGAGTGGATTTCGATTAACTCCATTCACCCGTATCGCCCCTTGATCTAAGTAATTAGATTCAATTGTTAAGAGGTGTGATAAAACAATTGATTTTATTTTTTTCTTCTAACTGCAGTTATCTACTGTACTTAAAAATATTAATCCATCTTGGCCTGTCTAGGTTTTAGTACCAGTACAATGCTACAGCAACTGCTACTTTTTTTCTGACAGGCATCAATAATAAACTAAGATAAAACGTTTTTCCGGTTCCTCCTGGCGCGTCGAAAAAGAAAAATTTATCATTATCGGAGTCTATTTATTTCACTTAAAACTTGCTGGAAACCATGATTTTGCTCTGGAAGTCAATGAGGAACTAATTCTACTAATTTATATTGCAGTACTATGAAATCATAAAAAATAAAATAAAAAAAATAAAAAAGCCTTTATTTCCTAATGCCCTTGCATAAATACCACTTCGTAACTTCATCGTTGTATTTTGGTTTCACTGGAGGGTTTTGGTCATATCCTTCCATGGTGACCACCCGTATTGGAAGATCAGTTTTGTCGTTCGTCGGCTTGGGTATACGAGGGCCAAACTGAAAGTTTTTAGAACTGGCAACTTAAAAGCATTATATTAAAAAATAAGTTTAAATTTTGAAAATAGAACTCTTTACCAATAATATTGAGTACACATTTCATTCATTTGTCATTTGTTTTACGATTTGGCGGCAAGTTGAAAATTGTCTGTGCACGTCAGAATGAATTTAAGCCGAGAAAATTTTCGTGCAATGATTTTTTATGACTTTCGATGTCATATAAGTCTACAAGAAAGTTATGATAGACTTCGATTGGCTTTTCACGATGAAGCCCCATCTCGTGCCCACAGTTTACAACTGGTTTAATGAATTCAAACGTGGTCGAACTAATCTCACCGATGATTTGCGTGAGGGACGGCCTTCTACAGCGACGACTGAAGATAATATCAGTGTTGTGCGGCGTATGATAGAGACTGACAAAAGAGTGACCTATCAGCAGATTCGGACAAGTCTAGGCATAGGTATGAGTCAAGTGCACAAAATCCGGTCAGGAAGCTTTGTGCCCGCTGGATAACGCATAATTTGACCGAGGCTCAAAAACTCCGCCGTGTTGATTGGTGCCGAGAAATGATCCAAAAATTTAACGAAGGTGACTCAAATGCTGTGTTCGACATACTAACGGGTGACGAAAGCTGGATTTACTGTTATGATCCGGAAACCAAAAGACAGTCTGCTCAGTGGGTGTTTCCTTCCAAAGATTTGCCAACTAAACTGAAGAGAGGTCGAAGTGTTGGAAAAAAGATGGTGGCCTCGTTCTTCGGAAAGACAGGTCATTACGCGACAGTTGTCTTAGAGAGAGAAAGTTCGAGAGAAACGACCTCGCAGCAGGACCCTCCTTCATCACGACAATGCCTCGTCGCACACCACCAGGCAAACGAACGACTATTTGGCGACCTTAGACGTGGAATAACTGGATCACCCGCCGTATAGCCCCGACCTCGCACCCTGCGATTTTTATTTATTCCCGAAAATAAAAGAAAAACTTCGAGTAAAACATTTTATGGACGCCGAAGAAGCAGTGGCTGCGTTTCAAAACGCCGTTGAAGAGACCCCTAAGGCCGAGTAGGCAAGGTGCTTTTCTCAATGGTTCCATCGAATGCAGCGATGTATTGATATAAATGGACGCTATTTTGAAAAGTAAAACTAATAACTTTCTAGAATGCTTAGTTTTTGATTTTCTAAGAACTTTCAGTTTGACCCTCGTAGCTATAGTGTTCGGTGGTCTTCGGCAGGATTAGTGTTGGCTCGTGTTGCGAGTTAGCTTTCTTTTGTGTTGATGGTGACCCCTGGTGACTGTGAATCTTCTCTTTTTCTCTTGTCTCTGGTTTTTTCCGAAAGTGTTTTTACTATTAACTGATCATACTTTAAGAAAGCTATATTACCTTTATTTCTTTCCTCGTCAAGTTGTGGCTGTAGTTGTCTCCGTTTTTCCAGTACCTCTTTACTGTAATCTTCCTTAATGAGTATGTTCGATGGACATCTTTTTTTATTGCGTATGATCAGCTGTTTTTTCCAAGTGATAGTAAAGGTAACTACGATAGGTCGGTTTTTATCTTTATTCTAGCGTCCGATCCTAAATGCGTGGCTGATTTCTTGGCTGTCTATTTGTACTTTCATTTCGATTATTATCTCTCTGATATATTCCACTAATTCGTATTCAGATTTCTGAGCTTCATTTACTCCAAAGAACACAAGATTATTCTTTCGATTATTTTTATCCATGACACTGAGTTTTTATTCTAATTCCAATCCTTTTAATTTTAGTACGTTATTTTCTTTTGTAATTATTTCCAACTTTTCGTTTAGCGCCTCCATTACGTTTTTTGTTACTGCATTTGTTATTGTTACTGTTTGTATGTTTAATTTTTGCTCTAATTTTATTAATAATAAAAGCATACTTTTTAAATTAATTAAATAAAATTAAATAATTTTTAAGGTCTATTTGAGACAGTTTTTTTACAACAAATAGTGGTTAAAACATCGAGATAACATTTGTACACAAATATTAATATTTCAAAATAGTACTGGTAAGATATTATAGGCTAAAACACTATTACTATTTTTTTCAAAATTATTTAATACGGAGATGATCACTGTTACTATTCACTTCTACTCGCAAATCCCTATGAAATCATAATCTAACCTTAATTTTATTTCAATATTAAAATGATCCCTACTATCTCAACGTTTTCGTTGAAGCCTCACAAACTACATTTTCGTTGAAGATATATTCATTGAAAGTCATATCTGTATGTACTTGTTGCAGTTAATGTAAAATGCCTTCATGAATACTTTGTCTTTCTCTCAATTAGTTGGAAAATAGAAATAAAATTTTGGATAAGGCTAAGAATGTCCTAGACGATTTTCTTTAAGCTTTTATTTTTTTTTATCATACATCACGACTGATAGCTTAATATTTTAGTTGCTTTTGGCTGTTAATTAGTTTAAAGAATAGACGTATAAGCTATATAATTTTTCAAAATTTACTTGGTAGCTGAGAAAATCTTATATTAAACCTATTCGGTTAAACATATTGATTTTCATAAGTTTTAATTGACTTCCTATCTATGTTTATTTATATAATAAGAATATTAACATCAATATATAATTATAATATTATATAAAACAAATAATGCATGCTCAGAGAAAGAAGGTAACCTATTTACAAAGTTAAATGGAATAGGACGTATGAATGTATGTGCATTTCACATTATAGTTTCACTTTGAATGTGCACTATTTTAGCTGGAAATTTCTAGAGCCTTTATATGTTAGAGTCACGTTTCACGTCGTTGACACTAAACATGATGGAATGCCAGAAAACGAATCCGAATGTTTTGTGTTTATGATTTCAATTTTGGGTTAAAATTTTTCTCTTTTGATTTTGAAATGAATGGTTTGACTCTACTGTATATATATATATATATATATATATATATATATATATATATATATATATATATATATATATATATATATATATATATATATATATATATATATATATATATATATATATATATATATATATATATATATATATATATATATATATATATATATATATATATATATATATATATATATATATATATATATATATATATATATATATATATATATATATATATATATATATATATATATATATATATATATATATATATATATATATATATTCTAAATGTACCTTTGTATTATCTACATCAAAGTAAGATAATTACGTTGTCAAAGTGACAGCTATCTTGTTATAATTTGAGAAGCAATCCGCATATCTAATTAACACTTTATATTTATAGCACGAGATAGCTTGTTAGTTTGAGCTCGGTTTGTACACGAAGGGACGCTTATCTCCAAATATTGCTGATACCTACGACTTACATAACAATCGAAATTCTATTACACTAAGCCACTACTACTACTAAGAATTCGAGTGTAGCTTCTTATCTTGACACTTATTCAAGTATTTATATTGATACATTTTAATTTCAATTATTAAAAAATAAAAAGACAATATGCATTTCAAAACAAACAATCATAAAACATTGTAAATTTTAACCAACCAAAGTTGAAATTTCCAGCTAGCACGACATTAGTCTATGCTTCTGTCTGCACTGCTATGTAAACCTAAGAGAAAGATATTTCATCTAACTTAAGAGATGAATTCACTAAGAACATTCCTTCTAAATATTATATTTCAATCAAAATACTTGTTAAGTAAAGAAAGTTAAATGTGTTTACAAATATTTGTTAACTTTCAACTCCTTCAAATCTGTAACAATTTAAGAACTTTAATTTAAATACTACTACGAATTTTAAGAGATATTTCTTCGAGCAATGACTTCGAGCTTTATAAGTCGAATTGACGTTATTAATAATTGTTTCATAAACACATGAGAGCAAAATCTTAATTGTGGATGCTTTTTTTGTTACTTAAATTATTATATATATTTATTTGTAAAAATAATAACTTTTCAAGTTCGAAGACTACTATTTTTTTATATTGTGGAGCTGGAGCACTAATATACTGGAGTATATTAGTCTTGCAACTTTCATTTGCCGATAGAGTTTTTCTGAACATCAAAGCAGTTAAGTAATATTAATGTAACGACAGTGCGTAATATGGTGTCATGTCAGCGCTTTTGATAGTATTAATGTAGTGATCAGCACAGATTTATATATCAATCCCTGTGACTTACTGAATATCAGAGCATGCGAGTTTCCTCCTTTTTCATTTTCTCTCTTGATAAAGTTAGCTCTCTTCGCTTGTATATGGACTAGTTATACGGTATTGAAGTTGGGCGAACTCAATGAGTTGTATAAGATTTGTATATCGTGCACCTTTCTAGAAAGCCAGCGATTTGTTTAGCTAAATATTTTTTAATATTACCCGTTTAATATCATCTTATTCTCCTCAGTAAATAGTCTCTAACATTGTACAAGTTTTCCAATTGTTACAAACCTGCAGTTCTTAAGAATTCAACCTTAGAAATTCCTTAGCTTTATTAGTAAAGTATATTTATCACCAACATAATTTTTAAACTTTCTTTTGAGAAGATATAATTTTAAAAAACATTTGACATCGAATTTTATACATTGACATATAAATAGGAACAACATAGAGATAATTTATTAAAATTATCAATTCTTTTTTAAGAATTATTATGTGTGTGTAACATGAAAATATTATGTTTTTACTCCTACAATATTTTGACTGAAATACATTTAAAAAATATTTTACTGCAATCTTACCATGATAAATTAAAAAAAATAATAATTTCCTCGTACTATTGATAATTCAGGAGTGAATGAAGAACGCGATTTCAATATCAATCGAAATTAACATTTCCTACGAAAATTTAAAATTATTTTTGTTTTGTTATTTAAATCGAAATAACATAAATAATAAAATAAATTTACCTTTTCAGTTTATATTTTTTTTATAATTTCATTTTAAAACAATATACTTTTTAATATATTGTTTTCACCTAAAAGAAAATGTACATATATTTTTGGTTTAAGAACAAGCTTACGCTATAGAAATCTAAGCTATTGACAGTTCCCCTGAGCACTTTTCCATTGACTGACTCCCGATTAACTCTATTCAACGGACTGCCCCAGGCATTGCAGGCAACTCTATATAATGGATCCATACGAAACTAAAAGGTATACTAAAAGCAGTAGCTAATGCTTTTTGTATTACCTACTTTTATTAGTGATTATTTAATATTTATGTCTACTCGCTTTATACCTCACGGGGCAGGGTAGGCAAAAGGAACTGCAAGAACCATAGGAACTGGTTGAAATCTTAAAAAATTTAAGACATTCCGTTGCTTAGTCTCTGTTTTCTCCGTCTCTGCTTTCCTCCTTTTCGCGGCATTGCGTGTTGAGTGGCGGAAGTCAATGACGCGCTTTTGCCTAATTTCCAGAGCGAAGAAAATGAAAACAGAAGAATCCTATCCTCCCCGAATTGGAATCGAATTCCAAAAACCTCTGCGCCACAACGGTCTTTAATATTTATATTTCGTTAATAATTAACGTTGTGACGCGAAATTATGTTGAAATTACATCCAAATTCATCCAATAGGTACAGATTTTAAAGGAAACATTTTTGGCAAATATTTTGAATCATTTTTATTTTGGAGTAAGCAGGGACTAAGTAATGGAGTGTCTTAACACTAGGTTCTTATGGTTCTTACAGTTCCCTCTGCCTACCCTGCCATGTGCGGGATAAAGCGTGAAGGTAATAAAAAAAAATATTTTGTGCCCGCGGCGGAGGAACAGGTATTGTAAGTGAAGTGAAGGGACACATAATCCAGGAAAATTCAGAAAATAAAAAACGTGTTATATATTTTACAGTGACTACTCTCTAATTTCAACAGAATCAGACAGACAGACAGATTTACTTAATTTAATAAAATAACTAAATACAACGAATTTTACAAATAAAAATGGATAACAAACACCCAAGCGTATTCTAGTATGCACTGTGAATAACGATAGTAATTTACAATAGTATTCACCGCGTATGCATGTAGCACGTTTACAGAATATTAAAGTAAATAGATTAAGAAGTGTAAGTTTTAAAACTACCATATGTGGTTAGAGATTTTTCAAAAGAAAACCCACGTACACCACTTGTTTTGGCCGTATTCGGACAGAGGATTTTTAAAACTATTTCCTGTAATCAACAGCCTCGAATTCACATAATTTTATTGTTTTTATAATCTGTCATGTAAGACTGCTCTTTTTTAAGAGAGATTTAATTAAATCTGCTTATATTTTTACGTAAATATATGTATATTTGTTTAAGTTATACTCAACAAGCAAAACAGTGTTATGTCACTAAGAGGTATTCTTTTTACCGTACATTCTCCTTTGTGTTCTTCAACACGACATTGGCGAAGTGCATTGTGCTCAAATGGCACGCTCGGAACGCCATAAACAAAGAGGAGAAGAAGAAAAAGAAGAAGTATTCTTTTACAAAACGTTCAATTTTTTTTTAAATTACTGTAAAAAGTAGTAAATTTATTTAATCCAATAGAAAAATCTTTTATACATTATAATTCTGTGAAATGTGACTAAGGTAAGCTTTTTTTATTTATTAAAATTATAATTATAAATAAACTTTAAAAATACTATTTCAATTATATATTTACATAAATATTCACACAATTCTCTCGGCTTTGGTAGAATCGTTTAGAATTTGGTTAGGTAGTGGGAGGAGCTCGGACAGTGAAGGTGAGCGTTAATGCATTTTAAAGGGGCCCCTTTAAAAATACACTTGGGTCGCAAGTCCCAAGCGCTGATCGGAGCTCCTCTTCCTACAACGCGATGGGCCCGGCACCCGCACGGTGAATCCATAGAATGCTAAGCAGTTTTCTTCTCATTTAAAGTGACAGCCCGGAGAGACAGGATGACGCTGGAAAGACAGTTGACTGCTGGAAAGACAGCTGGCAGCTGGGAAGACAGCTGACTGTTGGAAAGACAGCCGCGGGCAATGGCCTAGCAAGCCAAGCCCAGGAAAATTTTTAAAGCTAAAAGTCCTTATAAGAAAAATACCCCTGGGACAGTCCGAGAGGGGCGGCGGAAGAACTGTCCACCGGTTGAAGCAAACAACGAAAGCGGCGCGAATACGGACTTGAAATGCCCCACGTGCGGGAAAAATTACAAGAGAAGAGCCTGGTATATTAAACATCTTAAAACACATGATGGTGTTGAAGCACGACAGTCGTCGGTAAGCTCTTCGACTATCACTGCGGGTAGAGTTGACCCTCATATGTCCCATGGTGAGCCATTGAGTGAAGAGTATCAGGAGTCCATTTCCACCCGGACACGTCTTAGCATTCTCAATATAAAGCAATCGACATGGAAAGCTCACGACGAACGATTAGCGGTCCTGTTAGAACATCCGGGCTCGAAACAGGAGTTAGACACGCAAGTAGAATCTTTCCAAAAAACTATTTATGACTATTTCAACGAAATATATCCAAATCATTACGCTCGTAAAAACAAAGAAAACGCGTTTAAGTCGAAAATGAAGAGGAAAAAAAGAGAGCTAAAAAAGAATCTTTCTTGAATTAACAAATTAATTAATTAATATAATATTATTAATTATTAATTATTTTAATTTAATAATTTATTCTTTATTAATTTATAATTAAATTGGATTATAACAATTTATGATACATTTTATATTTCATTATAAAAGCATTTACTTTTAGGGCCAGATTAGTGAATTAGTTAAGCCCAAGGTCCTCCTGTAACAATCCAAGTGATTTTAGTGAAATGTAATTTCACACGGACTCGTTTAAATGTATCTATTAAATCTCCATAACTAAAATAACAGTTTTATATGTATAAATATTTTATCTTTATTTGTGTTCTATTTTAATGTATGCTTTAAATTATATTACACTGGATAAAGCGTAAATATAAGTGAACAGAAGAATATGTTATAAAATGGTTGCCTGTAAAGTGGGTTTTACGGGCGAAAATTTTACGTGACAACGTCTTTTTCTCGGTAGAATATTTATTGATATGATTAATAATTATAATATAAATTGCACAAATTTTAACTATAGAAAATATATTTTGTTTACTAAAACATTGTACATGTGTCAAGTGATACGCGCGGCGGACCGATCATAGTTCGGTGACAGTTGACACATCGTTACGTTACCATTTTCATATTTAAAAATTAATATAAAGAAAATGGTTGCCTGTAAAGTGGGTTTTACGGGCGAAAATTTTACGTGACAACGTCTTATTCTCGGTAGAATATTTGTTGATATGATTAATAATTATAATATAAATTGCACAAATTTTAAGTATAGAAAATATATGTTGTTTACTAAAACATTGTACATGTGTCAAGTGATACGCGCGGCGGACCGATCATAGTTCGGTGACAGTTGACACATCGTTACGTTACCTTTTTCATATGTGACTCCGAGCCGCAACCTAATTTAAGACGTTGTCACGTCAAAATTTAATTTAATTAATATAAAAATTATTGAATAAAAAATGGTTGCCTGTAAAGTGGGTTTTACGGGCGAAAATCTTACGTGACAACGTCTTTTTCTCGGTAGAATATTTATTGATATGAATAATAATTATAATATAAATTGCACAAATTTTAACTATAGAAAATATATTTTGTTTACTAAAACATTGTACATGTGTCAAGTGATACGCGCGGCGGACCGATCATAGTTCGGTGACAGTTGACACATCGTTACGTTACTTTTTCATAAGTGACTCCGAGCCGCAACCTAATTTAAGACGTTGTCACGTCAAAAACTATTTATGACTATTTCAACGAAATATATCCGTCTCCAAATCATTACGCTCGTAAAAACAGAGAAAACGCGTTTAAGTCGAAAATGAGGAGGAAAAAAAGAGAGCTAAAAAAGAATCTTCGTGCGGCTAAAGCGATAGGCGATAATTATCTTAGTCACCAATTGTCTAGGGCGCTACGGTCAACCCTGAAATTAATTCAAGGTATATCGAAACAGATCGCGGAACAACGTAACAATTTCGATCGGGCTAAACACGAGGTAGCTTTTGATAAAAATCCTTTTGAGTACTCAAAAAACATTTTTAAAGAAGATAGAGGTAAGCTTTCCTTGACCGATGAGGCAACTTATGAACATTATAGAAGCACGTACGAAGTAGCTAATATGGAAAGACTATATAAGGAGCCAAATAAACAACGACCTGAGATTCCTCACACTGAATTTCAAAGTGACCCACCAACTTTAGAGGAAATAAATAAACAAATCAAAAAGAAACCATCTAAATCAGCTCCAGGTCCTGATGGTATCCCCTATATAGTATACAAAAAATGTTCATCTGTTCGTAAATACCTCCACAACTTATATGGTAAAATCTGGTCAAGAAAGCAAATACCTACGTCGTTTGGAGAAGCGGTATTTGTCCTCATTCCCAAAAAAGACCGGGTAACAGATCCAAAAGATACTAGGCCGATTGCTCTTACGAATACTCTATCTAAAATCTTTTTCTCATTACTTCAAACGAAAATGACCCATTTTATGATTAGCAATAGGTACTTCAGGCCGAATTACCAGAAAGGGTTTCTACCTGGAGTTTCTGGATGCCTGGAGCATAATAGTTTGTTAACTGAAAGTTTAAAAGACGCCAGAATGTGTGAGAGGCAAATTACAGTGTGTTGGATAGATTTAGAAAACGCGTTCGGGTCAGTACAACACGATCTATTGATGTTTGCGTTAAAATGGTACAATTTTCCTACGATAATAAGCAACATAATCGTTTCATACTATTCCAAATTAAAATTCGTTATAACCTCTAAAGACGGCCATTCAAAACCTTTAGGCTATAAAGTAGGTCTTTTTCAGGGTTGTTGTTTATACCCAATAATATTTAATATCGTAATAAAAATTTTAATAGATAATCTAATTAAACAAGAGAAAAAACGGGGTTATCGGTTTAAGTTCAACAATAAGTACACAGAATCCATCCTTGCTTTCGCGGACGATCTTGCGATACTGACTAGGAATCCAAAGCAATGCCAGCTGCTATTGGATGAAGTAGACGATTTTTGTGCGTGGACGAAAGGAATGAGGACAAAACCTAGTAAGTGTCACTGTTTATGTCTGGGAAGGCGAAACACTAAATATACCTCATACGATCCGGGACTTAAAATTGGCGGTAAAAGTATTGCTATAGTTTCCGAAGCGGCACCTTTTAAATTTCTCGGCAAGAAAATAGACTACAAAGGCCGCACTCCATCTTTAGATGTACTTGTCGACAGCTTTTTGACGGATCTTGAGAAGGTAGATCATCAACCTATAAGTAATGTCAAGAAAGTTTGGATTTACGACAATTTTCTAACATCACGTCTGAATTGGCCTTTCCTCATGTAATTTCAATAAGACCCTCTTAACAAAGTTAGATGCAAGTGTCACAAAGATACTGAAATTTTGGCTTGGGCTAGCGCATTCGGCGGACACCTCAACCTTATTTAGAGATAAAAATAGTTTCGGATTGAGATTAAAGAAACCATCGGAGCTCTATAAACATCTAAGAGTCTCCAAAACACACATTCTGGGAAAATCACGGGATGACATTGTTATCTCACTCCCAAAAGACAGAAATGTCCCAGAGCTCGAGTCAAGACTTCAATTCCATAAGCAATTTATGATAGGAGCAGAGTCTAGTAAAGTAGGGTTAGGATCAAAGAGGAAAGTTCAAGACATAGACATAATAAAATCTTTTATTCGGCAAGACGAGAACGACAAATATAAGGTGCACGCATTGGGTTTAGAAATGCAAAACGAGTGGCTAACTATATGAGAATTCTGTATCCCTTTAGCTTTAAAATGGCGCACCCTAATTCACGACTGGTCTCCAGCACTATTAAAATTCTATCTAAATGCGTTCCAAATGACTCTTCCAGATCAAAGTAATTTAGTAAGATGGGGTAAAGCTACCGATAAATCTTGCTACATCTGTAAAGAGGCAGTAGGGACAGCTAAACATATGCTGGTAGGGTGTAGAGTACTCTTGGATAGTGGTCAATACTCGCGGCGCCACGATAAAGTACTAGAAATCATACGTGAAGTCGTTAGTCTATCTGTAGCAAGAGCACAGAGAAATATAACAACCAGCAAACGCTCAATAGAGTTTGTGAAAGAAGGTTTTTATAAAAAACCCACACAAAAACCTTTCTCTATATTAGATCCAGCTCCCGATTGGACACTTATGATGGACACGTATGAGAAACAGTATAGAATACCTGAGGATATTTGTGTTTCGTCATCCAGACCGGATATTTTTCTCTATTCTCGAAGCCTAAAACGCATAGTACTGGTAGAACTTACAGTTCCGTGGGAAACAAATATCCCAAAAAGTCACCATCTAAAACTTAATAAATACTTTGATCTTACAAACGAACTGACCAGGAATAGGTTTAGAGTTAGCTTATTTGCGGTTGAAGTAGGAGCGAGAGGTATAACAGCGAAACCTCTCTATAGTTTACTCAAAGATCTCGGCCTATCTAGAACTATTATAAATTCATTTCTAGAACGCACTTCAAAGGCGGCTTTGGTAGAATCGTTTAGAATTTGGTTAGGTAGTGGGAGGAGCTCGGACAGTGAAGGTGAGCGTTAATGAATTTTAAAGGGGCCCCTTTAAACCTACACTTGGGTCGCAAGTCCCAAGCGCTGATCGGAGCTCCTCTTCCTACAACGCGATGGGCCCGGCACCCGCACGGTGAATCCATAGAATGCTAAGCAGTTTTCTTCTCTCTACAAGGTAGACACGGAAAACTCAGTGTAAGCCTCAAGTAGTTAATTTAAATGAATATAATGAACTGCAAGTATAATACAATATTGAAATAAAATATTGTGAATGTCTGTTTATAATTAATTTTTTTGACAATTGTCAATTAATTAAATTAATTTGTAGCTTTCAGGTTAAGCTATACATTATATAAAAAGAGATGGTCCAGCTTAAGTCATTTTAAAGACGTGACCATATTACTTAACTAGTTATTCAGTAACAATATAACAGTAAATGTTATATTATTAAGAGTCGTTTATCTACGAGAATCACATCATCATCAATTTCTTGTCTATCTATAGGTGTTTCCAAGTCATATGTAGTTTTTAATTTGAAATGTATATGAAATACCCAGATCATTGTTAATTTTCATTATATGTTTATCATCTTAGTAAATGCAATCAAAATACATTTATGTATGAATGAGCATTTATATTTGAAAACTATAAAGTAAAAAAATTAGAAATGTATATCCTAGACCATTTAGAATTAGAATCTGCAGTAAATTTAATACAAATATTTATATTTCTTTTAAATACAACCATTTTGAGGTATATCCCATTCACCTATAATAATGAAAACTGTACAAAACTTTCGTTATGCTGATTCGACTTATAGTTCGTCCCCCGTCCAGCGTCCCCCAAGGCTTTGTGCTGTCCCCCACGCTTTATCTTCTGCATATCAATGACATGTTAGAAGATTCATTCTAACATTCATTGCTATGCAGATGATAGTACTGTGGACGCCGTATACTCCGGCCGTGCAGGTCTTTCTCGGGAAAACATCGACGATTGCCGAATGAAACTTGTATCTTCTATTGAGACCTCCCTCAGTAATGTCTTATTGCGGGGTGAAAAGAATCTTGTTCAATTCAACCCCCAGAAGACTCAAGTTTGCGCGTTAACCACTAAAAAAAACCCTTTTGTCGTGTCACCAGTTTTTGAGAATATTTCTCTTAAAGCCTCGTCTACTGTCAGTATATTGGGGCTCAGCGTTTGGAATGACTGTCAGTATCGCGATCATTTGGATAGCAAGGCCAAGTTGGCCGTGAAGAAACTGGGTGTCATCGGAAGAGCGAGACAGTACTTCACGCCTGCACACCGATTGGCTCTGTATAGAGCCCAGGTTCGGCCTCACATGGAGTATTGTTTGCATCTCTGGTCTGGGGCACCCCAGTATCAACTTGAACCATTTGATCGCATACAGCGTAGAGCCGTTCGTATCGTTGGGGACCCAATTATCTGTGAAAGGCTAGACACTTTGGCGCTGCGTAGAGACGTTTCCTCGCTGTGCGTTCTCTACCGCTTATACCACGGGGAGTGTTCTGGAGAACTTTTTGATCTGGTGCCTGCCGCTGAATTCTCCAACCGCACAGTAAGACACAAATTAAGATATCATCCCCACAGCTCTGCTGTTACACAGGGCTGTAGGCGTCGGTGATCACTTATCATCAGGTGACCCAACCGCTCGTTTGCCTTGTCCTTGCCATAAAAAAAAAAGAAAAAAAAAAGTTGACCGAATTTTTCTTATAACATTTTTTTTATATCAACCTAGAAATATTTTATAACTTTTAAAAAGCAGATGCCATGAAACTAGGACTTGAAACAATTCGCAAAGTTTAAATAGTTATAAATCCAGCTTATAAATTTAGGTCTAACCGCGACTTATGGCTCACAGTGTACGTGCGGTTGCGAGCAAAATATTACGACGAATGGCGTACGTGAATTCTGGCTTAATTATTATTAAAAGGGGTTTTACATTGCTAGTTTAATAAGGATTTATGAAAGGTAAGCTACAGAAATCTGTCTAGAATTAGAATGTGTTGATCAAAAACGTAAGTAATTTCTTTTAGTATATTTAAAAAACAACCCTATCTTGTCTGTCTGTAAGTAAAAGGAATGTACATATTCTAAAAATATTGAAATTTCACATATGATACTTTTTTAATAAAACTTAGAATAGAACCTTCGCTGCAAGAGTACTAGTCGCACCCATATGTTATATATTTTTTGGTATTATTCACTTATTTGTAATGCAATTAAGTATTTATGCAATGAGGTTTCAACACTTGTTATAATTGCAGGTTAGCAGTAAGTAGAAATAATAAATATTGACAAAATTAAGTTACTAAAAGTATTAAAATAAAATTACATATTAAGAATTACTTACCTTACCCACTGCAGGCTTCTAGTGTTGATTGAGTGGAATGAAAGTCACGGTTAACACTGATAATTATCGTATCACTTCAATAGTGCATATTACATGCACTTTTATGACGATATTTAAACACTATATAGTTAGTAAAAAAGTCAACCACTAACAGAATGAAAACTACAAAAATGAACACAATTGTACGATAAGTAAAATAAAGAATATGATAAAAAAAAAAAAAAACAAAAAGAGCGCATCGGATAGCAAGCGTCGACTGATATTTAATATTGTGTCACTTACTAGAGGGTAGATGAAGACTAGTGATACTGTTCAGATTCAATCGAAGGTTTTTTTTTATAAATGGACTAAATATAGTTAGTTATTAATATTTATTGAGCGAGTGAGGAGCGCAGCGACGAGCGAAGCTCTCTGTTAGTGGGGGTCTATGCATTCTTTGTTCGCTAACTCCTCCTAGACCACTGAACCGATTTTGATCGGATTTGTTTTAAACGATCACTGTGGTCATGAGGAGTGCCAACATATATAAAAAACTGTGATCGGACATGTCCTTGAGGAATAATTAAGAAAAAACCAACAAAATTCGATTTTCATTGAAAATCCATTGGATTAGCTTGCGCGTGCAATTTCTCTATGGCCAAACATATTATGAACTTAATTTATTGAGAAACCCATTGAAATTTGCTAGCGCGCGCCATAAACAGAGATTTCAATTCCCCAGCATAACTCTATGGTACAATTATCACCCCTCATCCCTCAAGGACATCATTTCATGAAATGCGATATAGCTACCACTTGGACCTAATTTCCATGCAAAGTTTCATCGAGTTCTGTCAAACGGCCTCGGAGGGGACAGGCTACAAAAAACGGCAAAGTGAACATATAAGAGCTTCGCTTCAAAAAGTGTCTTTATTGTACCGCTTCCGCGCTCGCTCAATTAACAGGCCGGATGGGCTGAATACCTAGTAAGTTATATTTACTAATATGAGCTATTTTTATATATTTACTCTTTTTAGATTATTCTAAATATTGCTTTCCTATGAGTCTATAGGTTTTGATTACGATACGGCGATTTTTGTACAAATTGCGGCAAAGACGAAGCATACACTTTTTTATGTTTGTTGTTATAAGTGTTGACGGCACTGAAGGACTGTAGACTATGGTGGGCTATAGGAACAGCAGCTCTACGCGACTTTAACAAAATTCTCTTGATGAACGGAACTCTGTCAAAAAAAATGAAACTCATTTTTTATTATTCGGACGGATATAAACCTAAAAAATAGAATATAAAATCTGTTATATAGTCCATGCTAAGTGAAATGATACGTATACACCTTTAACGCACGATGGAACGATAATCAAATGACAACGAGAGAGATTTATCTTTGTTGTAAAATCACATCTGTGTGATAAGCACCCATGTCAATCTCCTTGTTGAAGTATTTTCTATTAGCGTTATTGAAAACTGTAAGATTGCGAGACTTTCACTTGCTTGTTCAGATTACATTTGAATGCTCCAAAGTTCTTGTGATCTTTTAAAGAGAAAAGTTAAATATCATTGGATATATTATGCATTACTTTTCATGAACTGTGACTTTGATTTTTTGGATATTTTCATCTTCACAATAGTATGAAACCGTAGGGAATTTGCTTCGTCGTGATAGCATTTTCTGCACAATCTTATGTTTCTGATTACGATGTCATGCTCGTTTTCTTACATAATTATCCCTTGTACAAAATCGATACACTTTTAGTAGTAGTAGTATAATAATAGTACTACTATTGATATTGTCAAAAGTAATAAGTATGATTTGATTGTAATTAGGATCTATTCAGTATTCCGTAATAACGCAACAAGCTTTTATGTCACGAATTTAAATTTTATAAAGAACTAGTCGGTGACCGCGGCTCCGCTTGCGGTTTATAAATATATTACGTTGTTAAAGTATCTTAGTCAATCGCAACATTTACCTACACAGTCTTGATAATGCAAGGTACTAAATACTAATACCACACAGGTTTGGTTTGGTTTGGTTTGTCACAAGACGAAGTTCAGAAAAGTTCAGTATTCACGTAAATAGCTTAATTTTTATTGATTCAGCTTTAAAACTAACGCAGTTTCATAAAAACTTACCCCCCTTTTCCACCCCCGTTAAGGTAGAATTTCTAAAAATCCTTATTGCATCATTCTTAATTTTTAACTAAATAGCCAAATATTAATTTTAATCGAGTTAGCTTCAAAAGTAATGGAGTTTCATACAAACTTACCTCCCCTCTTTTACTTTTAAAAAAAAAGTTAATAAAAATCCGCCCAGTGGTTTCTGAGATTAGTGTGTGCAAATAGACAACTTTCAAACATCAAACAGACAAAATTTTATTTTAGAATTCTTATTCTTTTTTCATTTCTTAATAAGTATTATAATATTTTGTTTTTTAAAAATATTTAATGTTCAGACACGATATATATATATATATATATATATATATATATATATATATATATATATATATATATATATATATATATATATATATATATATATATATATATATATATATATATATATATATATATATATATATATATATATATATATATATATATATATATATATATATATATATATATATATATATATATATATATATATATATATATATATATATATATATATATATATATATATATATATATATATATATATATATATATATATATATATATATATATATATATATATATATATATATATATATATATATATATATATATATATATATATATATATATATATATATATATATATATATATATATATATATATATATATATATATATATATATATATATATATATATATATATATATATATATATATATATATATATATATATATATATATATATATATATATATATATATATATATATATATATATATATATATATATATATATATATATATATATATATATATATATATATATATATATATATATATATATATATATATATATATATATATATATATATATATATATATATATATACTTGAGAGTTGACTGATGTTGTTGTTGACACACACAGCAATACAATAGCTTACATAAATATATGCGCAATATATTAATTTCCAGTCTCTACAGAAAAAAATCAAATTCTAAATACTAAAATCGAATACTTAGTATACAATTTAATTAAGTGCTACATAGAAATTATACCTTATGTTCTAAGTCAATCCGTGAAGGTTTCTGATTGCTTTGGACTGAGAGTACAAATTGTATAACGACTAAAGTTTCCACAACTTCCACATCGAGCAAGCCAACACTACCGTTGAATATTTAGTTGAAAAGATTCCACAGAATATATTTTATAAGTTTCTTTTTTTGTCCCATGAGATTGACAGAGAGAGTATAGTGGAGGTTTTTTATACTTTATCTTGTGTGTTATTTTGTATGGAATAAAATCATTATTTAAATATTATATTATTAAGATATTGCTGTTAGTGTTTTTCCCTTTACGTCCGTTTTAGCTCTTTGCTTAGTATAGATTTTTTAAAGCTTCCTCCTTTTTTTTCGCTTATAGCAGAGTAACCTAGAGTTAATTCCCCCCCCCTCCACTTATGATGGCGCAGTTTAAAAAAAATCAACCCCAGGATGCTACCAACTGCGCTCGCGTTGAAAAATCCCTCTCTGGACATCCAGGCTCAGGACTCAACTCACCTGAGTGTGGATGCTCAGGCCGCTCCGCGAATTCTGGTGGGGGCAAAATCGCGCTAAATAATTCCCGGGACAAGAGCGGACTTTACACGGTGTCCCCTGCAACAACTGTTCCCTTTAGGAATCTTGAAGGTAGGGACCTCTTAATCTTGTGGCTACGTGTAGATAGCGACGACCACCCCCCGAATGCTACGCTTGCCTCTACATGTCACATACAATGATGCCAAAACCGAGCGATTACTTGAACACGTCCAAATGGCTACAGATTTGGTGCAACAGCAAATCCCTTCCGCAGAGATCGTGATACTAGGCGATTTTAACGCCCACCACGCCGAATGGTTTAGTTCACGCAAGACTGATCACACTGGAAAGCTAGAAAACCAGGAAGCTTCACTGTTATATCTTCTGCTGACCTCCCACCCCGAAGACTACACCGTGTCTGTCGGTACTCCTCTAGGCTCCTCTGACCATTGCCTTATCCAGAGTGTGGTGCCACTCTCACACTCAGTGCAACCACGATGTCCACGGAGACACGGCTGCGATCCTTCTTTGCGTCCTACCCATTGAGTCAGGTTTGCTTTGCACTGGTTGACCTCAATGCCGTTGCTTATGCTATCGCCGATGTGGTGCTGCAGGGTATGGAACTTTTCATTCCAAACTATGTTTGTATTCCAAACTACACCCTATTGGTGCCAAATGCCAACCTTAGTTTAGCCGATCCTGCAAAATTGCTTCTCTCAATAAATAGGAGGCTTACCAGTCCTGGGTGGCTGCTGCAGGGACGAAGGATGTGAATACCAGTGCCTATAAAAAGATGTTTAACCACTCCTCCCGATCTTTCAAAAGAAACATTGCTAGGGCGAAGTTCTTGCACATCTCCAGGATTGGCGAGTCACTAGAGCATCTTCCGTCTGGAACTCGCGCATTTTGGTCCCTCAGGGAAATTTCTGTACGCCATCTCTACCACCTTTGCTCAAAGGTGATGATTTATTGGCCCACGATGCAAAGTAGAAAGCCGACCTTCTGGGCAAATTTTTGCGTCCAATTCATTACTGGACAAGTTGCAATTCTGTTATGCCGGACATCCGATTCCACCAAAAAGCAGTGCGGTCAGCAATGCTATTTCGGATGTCCACAAATCGAGCGGGCCCGATGGCATCCCTACCATTGTTCTAAAGACGTGCGCCCCGGAGTTGGCACCGGTAATAACGCAACGCAATAAATTTGGCTTTCCTATTTCTCTGGCGTAGTCTTGACTTCATGGAAGACAGCTTTAGTGCACTCGACCCATTAACCGAATTACAGGCCAATAGCCATAGCCTCATGGCTTTCGAAAATAATGGAATCCATTATTAATGGTCAGCTTCTACGTTATCTTGAAGATCACCAGTTGCTTCACCAGAAGACACAAGTTTGCGCGTTCACAGCTAAAAAGCTGCCTTTTGTCGTATCGCTCCGAGAGCACTCCTCTAACGGCCACAGCCAATATCGGAATTCTAGGCGTCAACATATCGAGCGAATTCCAGTTTCGTGGCCCTCTGGAGGGTAAGGCTAAATTAGCCTCGAAGAAGCTCGGTGTGCTCAATAGATCGAAACAGTATTTCAAGCCGGCTCACCGCCTGCAACTTTATAAGGCTCAGGTTCGGCCTCACATGGAATACTGTTCTCATCTTTGGGCAGGGACTCCCCAGTACCAGCTTCTGCCTCTAGACCGCATTCGAAAGAGAGCGACTCGAATTGTCAATTACTAAGAAATTTCTGTTCAGCTCGACTCCTTGGCACTGCGTAGAGATGTAGCCTCGCAATGCATTCTCTACTACCTATATCATGGGGAGAGCTATGAAGAACTATTCGGGCTGATCCCTGCCGCCTCTTTCCGTTATTGATCTATGCGACAACTCTACTACTCCCACCACCTTGACAGTTAGTTGAGTACTACTGTGAGTTTTAGCAGAAATTTTCTGCCCTGCACCACAAAATTGTGGAATGACTTGCCGCATGCGGTATTTCCGGATATATACGACCTTCAAGAAAAGAGCGTATTCCCATTTAAAAGGCCAGCAACGTATTTTGTAGCTTCTCTGGTGTTGCAAATGTCCATGGGCGGCAGTATTCACTTACCATCAGGTGATCTGTCAGCTCGTTTGCCACCTATCCTATAAAAAAAAAGAAAAAAAAAAGAAAGGAAGGCGCTTGGTATAGTTGACACAGCGAAGAAAATAAAAAAATCTATCCTCCCCGAGTGGGAATCCAATCATTGAATATAACCTCGTTTATTAACTTATTTTTTATTCTATTTGTATAAGAAATCGTTACTGTTTTATATTAAAATATTCTTTTCTGTAATTGCATTAGGTATCATATAAATTCTTCCCAAATCGGAGACGAATTGAACCTAAAAAAATATTTTTCTAATTAACTTTGTTATAATAAAACTAATATTACGATACTTATCTGTGTGCCGATACCGATAGGGTATTCAATACAGTTTTTGTTATATACATAATGTACTATGTACAAATGGGTACAGCTCATAGAGCTGCATAATATATAGATACATTTTATGATTTTATTGTTATGAAGGTATCTCATAATAATATTAATTTATGATTCTTTGTGATATTATTTTTGAATATAGAACAGAAATCTCAACTGTTAATAAAATAAAAAGGACGAAATCATGTAAACTAAACTAAATGGTACTGTTACTTTATTTCGAGAGTGTTAAATCTGAATTCAGATTAGGGGTACCAATTCCGCTAAGTTTCAGATTAGTATATTTATATTTATTTTGTTTCTTCACGAGCTTCCTGTATCAGCATAGGCAAGTATGTGGCTTATTAAGGAAACGATTAGGTTAATAGAGCAAGGCAAAAAAGGCAAGCATTCCTTCGAATGTGGATCGACTGTAAGGCTTCCAAAACCAATCACTTGCAGCCCAGCCTCTATCCCCTTGCACCATTGTAGCCTCAATAAAGATTTTAATAAAAAAATTATTTTCTAATAATATATATATTTTTATTTATTTACATTAGAATGTAAATTAAAAAGAACATTGAATTTATAATTGCTATAAATATCGTGTTGTATAATTTGAGCAGCTGTGAACATGATATCTAACTATTCATCCACGAAGTTTTCATTTTTTAATTATATTACATATGTATATTTCGAAGCTTCTATTAAAATTTATAGCGAGCTAAACAATTGAATAACAGTAACTCTCAGTACTAAAAGCAAGTTACATATAAATCTCTCCTCTCCTTACCTCTTTTCCCTTATCTCTAAAGAGAGTAGTAAAGACTACTCTTCTTACCATTGACTGTAAAAAGCTCTCTCGGTTGACCTTTTAGGACAAAAGCACGAGGACCGACCGGAGAGAAAGGAGGTAAGGAGAATAAAACTTTATTGATAGATAAATTAGCTATGATTAAGGTAACTACTTTAACTACTTTTTAAATGTTAAAATAGCAGGGCAAAGAATAAATTTCAATAACATTCAGAATGTACAATATATTATATACTACGTCATTCAATTTGTGATACAAATCAAATCTATTGATTGTAGGAACGTGCTACAGTGTATTGAATTTCAAATAGCTTACAAACTGTTAGCAGAATTGTACATTTGCTGTCAAATATTTTGTTGCCAATTTTAGAATTAGAAAATCTTTCGCGATTTATGACGTGATTCAGATCGTCGTGGCGCAGCGGCACAGCATCTGACGTTTAACATTGGACATGTAAATTCGATTCCCACTTAGAGAATTATTTTTGTAATTTTTTACCTATGATAAGGACAACAAGCGCGTTGTTGAGTTCAAAATATCGTATAATGGCTTGAACATTTTGTAGAAGGCTAGGACCATAATGTCGAATACTCCACTTTCCATGGCATCTATAACATTTTCAATATTTTTTAAACATTGTTCTTAATCAAATTGGCCGTCTTGTGTATACTCTCAGTTTATTAATAATTACTTTTTGAGATTGTCTAAATTTAGAGATATTTATATATTTCGAGAAATAAAGCAATTATTTTTAATTATAATGCAAAGATGTCAAGAATGTTTATGATGAGAAACTTTGTATACAATAAAATTCCAATATAAATTACAATATAACAATATGTTTTATCACAAAAAAGAGAGCTAGTCTTGGAATTTCACTATGTCTATATAATAGTAATAAACTAAATATTTTTTCCAATGAAGCAATAAGCAATAATAATATGATATTGAGTGACAAATTAGATTTTATTTTACATTTAGAGGGAGAAAGTAAGAATGTTCGAAAAGTTATCAAATATTACAGTATATCTAGTTTTATAAAATTATCTGCTTACCTATCAGCTACGTGCTTGATGTGAGGTCGAAGAGATTGGAGCTAAGGGATTACGTCGCTTACACTTTGTCGCTGTATTAAACGGAAAGTTTATCTTTTCTATTATTAATATGAAATAATTGCTTAGAAATAATAAAACAATATAACAAAACATTTGTTCTTTGATAGTTGAGATATATTTTAAGATGTTTGATTTTCGTTATATTTACACGTTTTAATTTTTTTTTATAGCTTCACGCTTTATCCCGCACATGGCAGGGTTGGCAGAGGGAACTGCAGGAACCATACGAACCTAGTGTTAAAACATTCCGTTGCTTAGTCTGCTTTGCCTGCTTTTTTCTGTCCCCGCTTTCCGCCTTTTTCGAGGCATTGCGTGTTGAGTGGCGGAACTCAACACCGCGCTTTGGCTAGTTGCCAGAGCGAAGAATATAGAAATAGAAAAATCCATCTTCCTCCAGTGGGAATCGAACCCAGAAACCGTCGCGTTTACAGGCAGACGCTTACGCCTCTGCGCCACGACGATCCTCTATTATTATTTATTTTCTTTTAAAAAATTCCGATTCACGTATATAAGTTTGACCATAGATACTGAAAAGTGTGTAAGTGTATACGTAAGATTTTCAAATAATTATAATATACAATAACTCCAGTTAAATTGTTTTATTTAAAATGAAATTAATGAAATAAAATGAATGCGGTGAACTGAGTGACATCACTGAGCTTAGTGTGTGGATAAGACTTCTTACTAACATGTATCTTAAAATCTCTGTAGATGTATATCATATACATACGTTATATTATAAACTATTATTTGTATATAATAGTTATACTTCATTTTAATTTACGTTCAGAATAACATGTAATTAATGAAAATATTAATATTTATGCTGTAATCTCTGTATATATATGTATAAGTTTTCTAAAATATAATTATAATAATCTTTTATAAATGTGGACCCATTGTAATTACCAGAGTTTTTAAATTTAATGACGTAAAATATTTGCACTCACCTGCAATTTTCTGTCTATCTTGACCTAAAAACTGTACTCACTTTTTCACGCTCTTTCATTAATATCCTATTCAGTTCTTTATTTAAAGAGAAATACGAATATTATCATTTGAAATGAACAAGTTTTTTTTCATAATATTTTATCGATGAAGAAATACAATATTTCAAAATACATTGCAAGAAGTAATATTTAATATTTAAAAATAGCTATGATTATTACAACAATAGTACAATAAAATATATTAAACCTAACTTACATGGTTAACATATATTTTTGTATTTTAATCTCTTAGATTTTTCTATTGGCATTATTATCATCATTTTGTAACTCCTCTGGTATTGCAAATGTCTATGGGCGGCAGTATTCACTTACCATCAGGTGATCTGTCAGCTCATTTGCCACCTATACTATAAAAAAATATATATCACTTCTCAGATATCCAATTCATGTGAGAAATAACATAAGCAATTTGGAAAGGGAAATTTACATATTGTGTATGTTTTGGAGTGAGCCAACGTCTTGGCTTGGTTATTGGTTATTAATCCAGTTTAACACCTGAGCTAGCGCGCGTTGCTTGCTTTGATGAAATATTTTGAAATTTCATGTTTAAATTTGAATTACTTTTTAGATTACTCTATATTTCATTTTATATAAAAAGGCTTTCAAATTTTCGTCGACCATAGTCATTTATTGATTTTTAACGATTCTTCATCTTGCCAGAAAGTTATTAAAACTATTTTTTCAAATTAATCGATAACGAACCAACCATCACTTTTACCACCAGATGTTGTTCCACTACGCTACGAAGGCCTTGATTGTAATATTTTGTTTCTGCCTATTTTGTTATACGGAGAATACAATATCAAGCTCAAGAATAAGATCAATATTTTACGAACGTTTTAAAACTAAAATATTTATTTTATTAGAAGTTTTCAATTAGTTCGTTGAAAATTAGTAAAGTAAATAAAAAGCCAGTGAATATAAAAATGGTCTTTTATTTAATAAATCAACATTAAATTTGAAAAACAATTTGACTTTACTATTCTTAAATAGTACCAACTACACATAATTTAATCCTATACAACAATGGAATTGAATACGTTAGAAATATTCTAACAGATGTGTTGGTATTTACCCTGATACTTAGGATATATACTTCGACTCGATGTCTGACACCTTTAATTTGTTTATTATTATATTTACGGTATATTTATTGACCATTTTTTAAATATATGCGTTATAATTATTAAGTAGTAAGAGAGGTAAGGGGAGACTTCAGCTGACTTTCGAATACATAATATCGAAGATCATCGGAGGAAGTTCAAGTAAAAAGTAGGAGGACACTCCGAATAGCATGTATTACGAGGTAATGACACTGGGCAAGGCAAAAGAGGTATGTAGGGCAGAGTGGAGTACCGCAGAGTTTGGTACTTCGATCTCTCTGACTATCCCCTTGGAATAAAGCGTGAAGTTATGTGTATTATGTATAAACGACATTAACATCATATATTCCCGTCCCTGTAATGTAAATGAAATGTTAGGAAAATATTTAAAACGTTAAATTTACTCGTATTTCCAATTTGTTATTCTGATAATAATTAATATTAATATGTTTAATTGGATATAATTCCAGATAGTTATGTACAAACTACAATGAATTTCAATATAATTTTGTAATTAATTTTGAACTATTAATTCTAAGTATTGATTTCAAAAAATCAAAAATATACCGTAAACAAAAATTTTACATTATAAGTTTGATAAATATTTACAATATTATTAAGAAGCTAAACAACACTTTCATCATATTTTCACTTATATACTCTTAAAGTATTATTTATACGTTTATATCACAAAAACAGCCAAGTACAACATTACGCTGATTACACACAAAGTCGAAGGTAGCCCTAAGTTCCTTATACAGTGAGCTCTGCCTTGCATTGCTGCTGGAGTTTCTCCTGTGTAATAAAAATAAATATTAATATATAGTACTAAACTGACATATTACCATTAAGTGTTGCCATATGTAGTATTAGAAACCAAACCCTGAATAATTTAATTTTATTTCTGTTTTGCCCACTCTCTAGACTATAAATGGCATTTAAGAATAACCTTATTTGTAAATCACCATTACATTGATTAAGGAACAATGACATTATTTAAAATTCTTCGCTCTACAGTATTCTCGATGATAATAATATTTATCAACTGTTCCATTTGCATATTATTTGAATGCAGTAATGCATAAATAAAGATAACTTGACCTGGTTTCGCCAGTGCTTAAGTTGAATCGACATTTTTAATATTATTTATTTTCAACTCTATGCAATTTAATCTGGATAGTATTTTCAAAAGTTTGACTTGAGTTTACCAGGTAGATAGAAAGAATCAAGTGATTGGACATTCCGTTCCAGAATTTAGCTATATTTTGAATTAATTGGCGGAACTCAACGCTGATCTTTTTCTACCAGGAACAGAATATTTTCATTCTATGATGATGACGAGATGCCAAGGGGGCCTTTATAATAGTTTCTAAGAGAATTCATATAGACTGTATTAATTATATTAGACATAATTGTTTAGCTATCTTATTTTTTCATATTCTAGTAGCAATAAAGATAGTGTAATTACTTTGTCAAAGTAAACAAAGCTGTCATGGCCACAGTTATGAGGCTTGTAATAAATCGTGCCAACTCCAAGACGACGTACACGTTAAATGGAACTTTTATTAAATACTCTAATGACACGAGTTTCATATTAAATGTGTTATTTCTATTAAACTTACGTATATTTATTAACTATATGTACCTAAATATTTATGCAAAAGATTGTTTTTTATGTATTTACTAACAGAAACCATTTTACTGTTAAAATAATATTAATTTTAATCGATTTAGTTAACTCTTACCAATTGTTTCTTTTCACTATCGGATTTTTTTTCTAACAACTTAATAGAACGTAGAATTCAAAATTTTTTCTAATACACAAACAGAAGTCTATTGAATGATCAACTTTTATTTAAATATGCTAAATTCGCTTTTAAACTTAAATCTGTCGAGCGAGCGAACGAGTTGAATTTTCATTTGTACCCAAACATAATTTAATTTCAAAGATCAGAACATTACATTTAAAATTATAAAGAACAGAACTTTATTTTTAATAATATAACTTTTTATGTTTATCACAGGAAAATAATAGATTCATTAGTATTTAGTCGTTTTGTTGATAGAGCGTCACAAAACTCGTCCGAATAATTTTAAATATTTTAATATAAAATAATATATTTATATAAGTAACTTAGTGAGATACATCTCTCTTCAATTTAAGTATAATATCATGTTAAATAAAAAGTAAACACAATTTAAAGCTACTTCATGACGACTTCCATTAAAATAATTTAAAATTGAAAATGAACATTTCAGTTTCATAACATACCGGTCAATACATGAACTCGAGCTGTAGCAGATTGGGCGTTATCTGGTACACATTGATACATCCCAGCATCCGCTGTACGTGCTGCTTGCACGAGAAGTCTACTGCTGCTGTGAATACCCTTCTCAGTGACTAATGATATGCCGCCGCGCGTTGAGTCGAAGTTTATCGTCTGTAAAATTTATAAACAGGTAAAATATGTTTTTAAATCTAAAATGTTACAAGAGTTTCAAGTAGAGAATTGCGCGAGAGAGCTTCAGTACTATAAGTTATCTCTAGATTTTTTTTTTAGTTTCAAGCTTTTATTCTGCACATGATAGATTAGGCAGAAGGAAATGCAGAAAGTATATGAACTATAAGAACCGTCAAAGCAAGAGACGGAGTGCCTCTATACTTAAGACACTCCGTCTCCTGCTTTGCCGCGCTTTGCCTAGTTGCCAGTGCGAAGAAAACGAAAATAGAAAAATCCATCTTTTACACCTCTCACCGCAACGGTCCTCTGGGTAATCTAGTAGTAAATATTTACTTTTAATTATATATATATATATATATATATATATATATATATATATATATATATATATATATATATATATATATATATATATATATATATATATATATATATATATATATATATATATATATATATATATATATATATATATATATATATATATATATATATATATATATATATATATATATATATATATATATATATATATATATATATATATATATATATATATATATATATATATATATATATATATATATATATATATATATATATATATATATATATATATATATATATATATATATATATATATATATATATATATATATATATCAGGTTTAATGAACGTGAGAAACCTGCAAGATTCAATTCAAGTCAATTTTAATTTCAAATCATATGTGTGCTTCTAATTAATTTATTAATTTAAAATAATAGGTGACATATTCTGAGTCATTAATAGATGACCTATTTCTTATTTTCTTGTACTGTAATTTGTTTTGAAAATATATTTATTTTCAATAATTTATATTAATAACGACAAAAATATTGCTATTATATTTCTTAAATTACTATTTCTCGTCAACAATAAAATACAAACAATTTGCAACACAGTCTACTACATAACTGAGTATGTCGAATAATGTAATAAGTAATAGAAACAAAGTTAGGAAGCAAGCTGTCAAACAGTTGCGAAGTGGAGTTTGTATTCATTACTCAAATTAATTGTTAAGATGGTTTACGAAATTGTATTTTATATTTACTTTTACATACAATATATGTACTTATTGTTAAGTAAAGTAATATACATTTAAAGCTTAATATGAAAAATGTTTTATGAACAGAGTACCTACGTATTACTATATAGCTTTGATTAAGACAAGCGTCTTTTGGTTTGAACAAGAAGACAGATCTCCATAATATATAACATATTATATTTAATTGATTTGTAAATATATAAATAAGCTGCATTAATAAAATATCTAATACAAAAAAGCCAGTGATATAAAGTAACACGATAGTTACTGTCGAGGAAGCCCAGATTGTGGCATAAGTTGTTGTCGTTACACCGTATCGTGGAATGGAATACTTAATGGATTCCCAAGGGTAATTGTGAGAGCATCGAATTTACAGGCCATTTGTGACTCGTAGAGGTTGTACACTGGCAAAAATGTATTTTATATGTATAAACTCTATATAAAATCGTAAGCTTAATTGATTTGTTTCTGGACATACGTCGACTTAATTATAAACATATTTACGGTTGTTGGTAAAATTTTGTATCAATAAAAGCGTATATATTATTTTGCTAATTTTAGTACTCTATTCCCCAGTATATGTAAGTATGTTCAAAATATTTAATAAATATGTAATTTTTATAATATAATATGTAATGTTCATATTCCATTGGCCTAATATAAACACTACCTAGCTTAACCACCTTTACGCGACCTCATACATATCTATGTACACGTTGCTGGGTAGACAAAGGGAACCTAGTGTTTAGACAATCAGTTTTCCACTTTGAACACAATTTAGATGTTGAGTGGCAAAACTACAGCGCCGTGTATTTTTTTCTTATTCCCAGAGCAAAGAAATGATTAACTTGTTTAAGTCGGGAGTCGAACCCATAAACGTAGCGCATATATCTTAGTTAGACGCTGTACTGTTACACCACAATGATTTTGTATATAGAGATAAAATACTAATGCAATAATCAAGTTGGCCGTTTATAGTGTATATGGTCGTTACACTTGCACAAAAAATGTTATAGCCAGAAATAATAAGATAAATAAGCCTTTACTCTTTAAAGCAATTTCTCAATAAAATATAAATGTATATAAATGATAATCCTTCTTTGTGTCCTGTTTCCTGTTATACATGACATTCCAAATTATTGTATATACACTGTTTTATACATATGCATATGTCACGTTGAACATTCTGTTATACATGTAACATGTGTATTTGACAGCGCGGTCGTTATCAAAACTATCAATAGGATAAAATATCTCAAGGCTATTTACAATAAACTAGTTAAGAATTATCTATAGTTTAGGCATAAAATCATTTTTCACATTTCACAATATTATTTATTGCGTGAGGTAGTTATTATTAAACATTATTGTTTTATAAATATAAACCAAGTTTATATAGGCTAGTTAATACTACGCTTTAAATTAAGGTCGCAAGAACATCTAAACTCAGTATCCGTGTCCGTGTTGAAATTGATGATTTCATAATATCATCGAATATCTTATAAACTAGTCACATATCATGAAATAATCAACTGAATTCAATCATATCATTGGATCTTCGGCGTTTAACATTTTTTTCTTTCATCGATATTAAATAAGATCGTAAAAATTGATGTCCATGAAATATAAACATAATAAATAAAATTAATTGCTGCATAAATATTCGTTATATATAATAGTAATATTTTTTTAAAAGTATTTTTAAGTTCTAAAGAATCATTTAAGTAAATATTTGGAACTAAATGTAACAAGTTAAACGCTCTGTATAAATTTAGGTTAGTCTAGCTTTTTCATATTTCATTAAAGCTTAAGTGTTTAAAAATAGCTAAACCTATAATATTGTTACGTTCATTAAGATATTAATATTTTATTATTTTTTGCTATAACATAATATCATATTATTTGAACTTTCAATAAGTGAATTATTCCTTTCACCTACAGTTATAAATTACTTTGATATTTACTGCTGGCTAGCTATTGGCTGTCATGTTTACACGTAAAAAAGGGCATTTCTATCGCCTCTATCGGTAAATAATATTAACTATATACCGTCAAAAAGGAGATGATTATATGGTAGGCTTGTTTTGTGCTGTAAGTTGTAAGTTTATTCATAACTATTTCGGGAAAATTTATTAATGACTTCGAAAATTTATAAAAATCAATCCATGAACAAAAATAAAACGTAAAAATAATGCGTTTAAGCTCAAAGCGGCTTCCTTGAGGTGCAAGTTCAAATCACACATGCATGTCGATTTGTATGACAATGAATATAACATTTTGTCTCATCGAAAGGCACTCGGGTTTGGTCGCAAACCTATACAAACGGCCTTTATGTTAATCCACAACATTTCCTATCTTTCGTTGATCCACAAAAAAATTTTACTGTTCCAGAGACTAGCAAAGATAAGTAGACGGATAAAAAATGTTTGTTTGTTTGTTTGTATATATATATATATATATATATATATATATATATATATATATATATATATATATATATATATATATATATATATATATATATATATATATATATATATATATATATATATATATATATATATATATATATATATATATATATATATATATATATATATATATATATATATATATATATATATATATATATATATATTTCAACGCAACAGTTATTAAATTGGTAAATAATACACAAATCTATACCTTAAAACGAAAGCGTTTTATCTAGATAGTACTACTACTACTAGCAAGACATAAATTTTGAGGCTGTTTAGCCAAATAATCAGAAATTATTCGAAATCCACTATGCTGATAAAGATCCACGCTGAGACTTAGTAGGTTAGGCTGAAAGATACTTTTGTAAGGAGCATGTTCTCCATTCCCCACTTTCCGCCTTTGAATCCGCCTTGTCGTTACTAGAAACTACGGCCTCAAGCTAACTGATATTCTAATTGATGTTCCAATGGATACTTCTAAAAGAACCTTTAATAGTTCTAAGTAATCTCGATATGGAAAATTAAAGCAGTGATTCAAGGAAAAATCAAATTTAATTTACTTTTACCACAGTGGGCTACATATGAGATTTCAACAACCATTAGGTAATTTGATTCAATGATAAAATAATTTACCTTTCCTCTATGCGTCCAATTGATGGTGTTGGGTGGTTCTGGGGTGTGCCTCACTATACATGTGAGGTTTATGGTCGACCCTGCGTAGATGAATAAGTCTGGACCGCCCATTATTTCAGTTTCCGGTTCTGATAAATAATTATTACATTAAATTATTTATATTAAGTAAAATAACAAAAAAACACCGTCGTGGCGCAGAGGCGTAGCGTGTGCTTGTAAACTCGACGGTTTCTGAGTTCGATTCCCACTTAGGGAAGATGGATAATTTCATTTTTCTCGCTGCGGCAACCAGCAGAGCGCGGCGTTAATTTCCGCCACTCTATATGCAATGTCTCGAAAAGGCGGAAAGCATCTAATGGTGTGTCTTATGGTTCCTTCTGCCTACCCTGCTATATAGAGGAAGCTAGCATGAAGCTATTTAGAAAAAATGGAAAATTTTCATAAATATATATTGTATTAAAATGAGATTTTAATATATATAGGTTATATGTATAACAACTTTGAATATATATATATATATATATATATATATATATATATATATATATATATATATATATATATATATATATATATATATATATATATATATATATATATATATATATATATATATATATATATATATATATATATATATATATATATATATATATATATATATATTATATATATATATATATATATATATATATATATATATATATATATATATATATATATATATATATATATATATATATATATATATATATATATATATATATATATATATATATAAATATATATATATATATATATATATATATATATATATATATATATATATATATATATATATATATATATATATATATATATGTATATATATATATATATATATATATATATATATATATATATATATATATATATATATATATATATATATATATATATATATATATATATATATATATATATATATATATATATATATATATATATATATATTCAATTATTTAAGAATAAACTTACTTTACTACATTATTTTTCGGTAAGCATTTTCACATGTGACATAAAATATCTCTATTGACTTCAAGAGTCAATAGAGATTTTCCATTGGGATAAGTGGAAGCAAACATTCGTAGAGAGATTAGCTATTTGACATTCATTCAATGATAAACAGAATTCGTGTGAGAAATATATTCAATAAATAACATTTCTTGGTTCTATATGATTTTGTATGAAAAAAAGAATATGTAAGTATTTGAAAAAAAGAACATATTGAAATATTAATTAACAGGGAAATTTTAGTGCATAGTATTACATTAATACATCCTTTGTTTTAATTATATTTTTTGTAATTATAAAATATATAGTACATAAATATATACATTTATTTTTAGTGTATGCTACTGCAATTAAGCATAATATTCCAATGACTAGTTCTCATATGCCTATTACACGCGAATTTAGATATTAACCAACTTATAACCTAAAATTTATTAAAATGAAATCATGTATACAATATTCAAATGAATATGATCAATCAATCTTCTTGAATGATCTTCAATCTAATTTTAATCATGAAACTGAAAATAATTTTCATAACGAGAGATGAAAGTTTCACAAATATCATAAAGCTCTATATTACTGTACGAGTTGTATTTATTTGCTAATTACTTTTAGCTTTCTATTCACGTAGTTTAATACTCCATTTAATATTTCCTCACTTCAATTTATCCTTTCAATTATATACTTTATTAATCATCTTAACTCAACCGATATACTAAAATATTTTGATTGGAAAAAATGTAATACGTATTATTCGCAGCGCAGCAACTAATAAGAAATTAGATTTTTATTTGAATTAAAATGTGCGTGTTAAGTTCCATTCCCTTAACTACAAAAATATAAATAAATATACAAATATTCTTCGTCATTAGGAAATAACGAACTGTTGTATTTTATTTCCTCATATTATTTGTTGGCAAAATATATATAGCTTAAATATATAAAAAATATTTTTCTGTAACTCACCAACAATACTGAGGTACACCGCGTGCCCGATTGGCGGTGTGGTGGATATTTGGCACTCATATTGTCCTGAATCACGCTTCTGTGGACTACGGATCCGTAGCGCCCATTCTTCCGACCGAGGCTTGTGTTGTGCCTCAAATCGCTGATCTGATGTATATGTATACCGACCAACTGTCAATAAGTGAATGTCTCGATGACGCACCCATGACACCTGGTGAAAGATATATGTTTTGTACATATTTATGTTTATAAATATACATATTATATATATTATACATGTATTAACATATAGTTATATGTTATAAATATATATAAATTAAAAAAAAAGTACAGATTTTTGTAGGCCTATCATCAAAAGATGGAATTATATAATTCAGTATCTTTTCATATACATTCACTGAAATGTTCATTCGTCATTGTTACAGAGGTCATAAAAAATCTCGTTTACTCTTTGTCACCGGCTTAAATCGTGAACGCCGTTTAAGCCAACAGAGATATGTAAAAGTTGTATATGGGTAAATAGTAAATATAAAATAAAATAAAAAAGGGACACGACAACATATTTATATCTTTTCCACTTGACTTATGAAAGTTACTTTTACTAGTATATTTAAAAAATATATAATTATTTTCAAAGCTATTTTATTTTATTCAGCATTTATCTTTGAGGACCGTCGTGGCGCAGAGGCGTAAGCGGCTGCCTGTAAACGCGACGGTTTCTGGGTTCGATTCCCACTCGAAGAAGATAGATTTTCTATTTCCATTTTCTTTGCTCTGACAACTAGGCAAAGCGCGGCGTTGAGTTCCGCCACTCAACACGCAATACCTCGAGAAAGGCGGAAAGTGGGGACGAAAACAAGCAGGGACTAAAGCAACGGAGTGTCTTAACACTAGGTTCGTATGGTTCCTGCAGTTCCCTCTGTCTACCCTGCCATGTGCGGGATAAAGCGTGAAGCTAAAAAAAAATATTATCTTTATCTAAATGAATACGTTCTTTTGCTTCAACATATAAATTTTGATACATATTCATATTATCCTTTACATTGTTTGAATCCAATAAATTTATTTATATATACATAAGCTTTAAAAGACAGTCTTGAACAGTTTTCCTAATTAGTGTGGGTATGTTCTATTTGTATTTGTATTTATACATATAAATATATACAGGTTTTTACAAAAGTATATAATATCTATATGGTTATTAACAACAACAAATATTAATTATTTAAGGATGATTATTGATTTGTTGTATTTTATGTGCAATTAAATATTATTATTAGTATACATAAAAAAGTAAGTATATTTTGAAGTACGGAACAAGCATGTTGTGCATATTAAATTTATTTATATACAAAATTATTCAAAGGAAGGTTTTAGGTTTTTGATGTAAATTTAAGAAGATTAAAAATTTGCAATATAATATTGTATACATAAAGGCTTTTTTAAGCGGGTGAAACTATGAGCAGGTCACAAGTATTGTATAACTTATAAAACGCCGTGGTGTTTCACCTAGGGCTAGGTGGCTTATTTCACAAAACAAGAGTTCACAAGCTTGCATGTGAAGTTTTAATGAACACGAAAATGTCTAATGCAAAATGTCAAACAAAAAATTATAAGTTAATGCAGAATATAAATACGAAAAGCATGTATTCTAATTAAGTATTAAGCAGTATGTAGAATACTACAAATGCTATTCGAAGTATGTACACTGCTACCACCATTGAACAAAAGCTATGTGGTTGTGTTTGTGTTTGTATTTAGTAGCGTTGAATTTTATATGCGGACAAGTTGCGGTTGGAACAATTTCGTTTGCATGGGCTATGGAACGTGAAATCTCGTTTTAACTTGCTCCTATAGGAATTGTGAGAAACCTCTGTGTGCTTCCTTACAATACACGAGTTACCAACATACCTATGTCAACATTTCAATCTTCGTTCGATAGTTTTATCTCTGACTTATGAGATTTAGTAAAGGTAGAGTTTCTTATAATTATATTTATGTTATTCACTTTTAGAAAATACAATTGACAGGAGACTTCAGTGTTATATTTAATATTTTTTATGATTTTTACAATGTGAAGCAGCGTATTGAAATCCAAATACGTGCCTTTGACGGTTTCTATATGACGTGGCCCGAACTCAAATCCCATTGTATTCCAGTTTTTTTATTTTGTATTTTTTAAATAAATTTACCTTTAGTATTTCCGTTGACTAAATAATTCAAAGTGATAATTTTGTGTACAGCTGTAGGTATTATTCGGTTACGATACATATAATGAAAACAAACAACATATTTCAAGTTGTAACTCGATCCAACGGATCGTTAACCCTGAAGATAGTTGTAATGCACTAGAACTGTTACACTAAAGTCCTGCTTTGCGTCATTGAACGGCTTCCAAACACGAGTAACATGTTTGCTATCCGTATGTACATTAAACATGTTCTATTTACTTACTTGTATTTTCTTAGAACAACTTAAATGTAGAACTTAAACAAATGTTAAAGTTCAATTGCTATATAGTATGAAAGAAAATTGTTGTCTCGACACACTTGGTAAGTATCTCAATGTACACATCAACTTAAAGAAGCTTATATTCAAAGTATTTTTTTTCCTTTGTATGGCAATATAATGTAGCTTATAAAATTTCACTACAAAAAAATCAATGATAAAAATAATTGACGGAGAGTACATTTCTTCAGGAACTACTCTGAGACTAGCTTTTTTTCTTTTACTTCGGTCTGTCCGATATATTAATATAGTGGTCGTGATGATAATATATTTGGAATGGATGGATCTGCAATTTTAGTAATTAACTAATTTCGGTGTGTATGTAAACTTAGTTTGGTCGAAAAATCTCGTCATTGTGATATTATAAAACCTATGTTCAACGCTTTTTTCCGCATATAATCATTGCTTTTTGATTAGTGGAACTCAACGTTACATTAAAAATAAATTTAAATATATGCCCCTGCTACGCTCCGATCCATTTGATCGAAGATGAAACAACAACCATAACGTTTACCGTGAGACTCATAGAGCCAAGACGGCCTTTTGATCGAATTCTTATTGAGTAAATTTTATAAGTTATGTTATCTTACAAATTTTATTAATGAGACCTTAGATCTTATCTTATTGACTATAAAATCTTCAAAGCTTATAAAATCTGATTCCACCATGTCAAAAGTATGACAATATAAATATATCTTCAAACACTACGAATGCAATTAAGCCACGACTATACAAAGGTAAAAAGTAAACTATAAATACCATTTAGTACTATCCAATCCTTAACCTCAATGCGCGTCCCACTTTCTATTACAAGACAAATTTCTACATCGATTCGGAATACTCCTCCGCGAAACAAGGTTACGTGAATATTACAGAACTTGACCAAGATTTGTTACGATAAGAGACCTTTTTATTTATAGTTTCGAATTGTTAAGATTGAAATATATGAAATATAATATTTTTTATATATCTTTGCAAGATGGAGCTTAGTTATATATTATTATAAATAAGCGGGGACGGAGTAAGCAGGGACTAAGTAACGGAGTGTCTTAATATTAGGTTCGTATGGTTCCTGCAGTTCCCTCTGCCTACCCTGCCATGTGCGGGATAAAGCGTGAAGCTAAAAAAAATAATAAATGATAATAAATTAAAAAAAAATCAAAGGCGAGTCGGTTTCGCATATTTTTTTATATATGCATAATACCAAACTGATGGATTTAAATCTAATTACATGGGAGCTCATATAAGCTTATGATAGCTAAATACAATTCGACAATAAATATTATTAATTACTGTGTCTAGGGTTCTGCATGATTGACAGCATATAAGCGTCTATTTAAAAAATCTTAGCTGAGGTCTCCCGTTGCTACAGAGCAATCAACCACCCACGTCAATTATAATTATTGTTTACTTAGCCACCTATTAAAAGTTTATTATTAGAAAATAATAGGTCAGGGTTTTTGTTTATAAGTACATTTTACCACTTGGGTATTCGGACTTAATAGAATTCACAAAATTATTTTTGAACACCTGTCAACACACATCACGTTCAAAAAGATTGAGGAAATAATGATTTTTAGTTAAAAGTATGGGGAAGCCCCAAAATTTGATACTTCTTTTTGATTGGATGTGAAAATATTAATGCAATTTAGGTAATAATACATATACTTACCTAGTTTCAACAGTAGAGTTCTAATAGTTTTGGAAAATGTGACCCTAAGGGCACTGTTTTTGCCATTTTATTTTTTTGGGTTCCGTAAACCCTAAATAACGCCTTTAATATACTCGTTTGTTTTTCGAAAGGATATCATCATGTAATAATATATGATGTAATTATGTATTGTTGTAATTATATTCTCTTACTTTTGTTCAACATATTTTGAAGTCATCAATAATATTTCATACTTAATATACATAAAGAAGCTATAGTACACATAATTTTAAACTAAATACTTTGCAAAATACCAGTAACAAGACATAAACATAAAAATAAAACAAACAAAACGTGAAGCATAACTGAAAAAGGAAATAAAATAAGATTGAAGTCAACGACGGCTGCACAAAATGCCCTCGAGGAGTCTTATAGCTAAATGTTTTCACTGCTGTCTGCACTAAGCCTCAGCTTTAAAGAGAGCAATCGAGTAACATCGTACACTTGTAGTTAATAGCTATTTTTATTATTTTCTATAATTGTTGTAGGTTAAATATATGACGAGTTGGTGTGTTATTCTCCATATGAGGAATAGGAATATAGGAATACGAGTATGTATCATACATTTAGTAAGAGTGTGTACCAGGGTATTTTAAAATTAGATTACGACTAACTAAGAAAGGAATTTATATGCAGCTACTTCCGTTAGGTACTAGATTACGCCTGTCTAAATGTAATCTAGTATTAAGAGACTGTCTTAATATTCTCTCTAAATATCTCGTTTCCACATTTCGAGACATTGAGTGTTCAGTGGAGGAACTCAATGCTGCGCTTTGTATATACTTAGGTCAATATAAATAAATATTTCATTCCATTACATTGTAATTGTTATAGTGGTTAGTATAAACCTATATTTATGCACATATTCGTATAAATAAAGTGGGTTCTGAAAAACAATAAGTTTATTATTTGTAAGTCTTCCCGTTTTATTTTATAACCATTAAAATTCTAATAATCTATTACATTAACACGCCATCAATTAGTTAGTTTAGTTACTTCATTTCAGTTAGTCAGTAGTAGTACTTTGGCATATTACTTTGATATTATCGACCGATTGATACGTAGATATACGTATATTTTAAAACTTTCAGTGTGAAAATAAATACCAAGCTGCAAGGTCCTTGGGGAATACAGGAGCACTATAAGAGATGATTTCCCAAAATCCAACGGGATTGGGGAAAAATGGGATTATACTTTAAATAACCAATGAAATTGCGGGTTATGTTTAATATGTTAACGTAAATAATGCAGTTACGTATACGACGTAAATTTAGATTGATAAATATTTTTACTTAATATCAATGTACACTATGTTTATATATTATGTTAATGGTAACGTAACAGTTTTTATATATTACTGTGACTTTATTACATAAAAAAATGTAAATACATTTATTTTCAATTCTACGAGTTTTTATTTGTTATTCTGTACAATTCATTCAGAAATAAAATAGAAAACTTTATTTAGAATCAAATACTTTTGTGTTACTGTATCAAAAGTGTGAATTTTGCTCAAACTACACTGTGTTGAATTTTGACGGCTACCGGAGATGGGATTATTTTGACACTATATTTTGGCTCTACCTTTACAATATAACGAAAAATTTAACAATAAATCTTAATTATTTTTTATGACCTCGATGATTTGACCGTCCGAAGCGTCCAACAAAGATTGCATAGCTGATCAGAGCACTAGACGGTTTCTAAGGGGTTCAAACCAAGCTACGATAATTATATTTTCTCTAAGTATTCGTGTTAAATTAAAATACCGTGATTCGCAAACATGTTATCATTTTTATTATTATACAATTATTACAATAATGGCTGGAACACAAGCTCTATGCTAACAACATAAAGAAGATTTAAAGACAGTAGTATATTAGACAGAATTTTCTACACGTCGATTTAACGCTGTACGTTACGACATATCTTTAAATTTATGTTCACTTTCCGTTCTTAAGATGCGAGTTTCAGTGCACTGAGGACATAACGGCTATGCCAAATGCTTTTAAGTCACCTGTGTTTGTTCTAAAGAAGGCATTCGCGCTAATGTTTTACATTGTTGTCGAATAAAATATAAATATAGATTTGATATTTGTTTTAGGTAATGTTTCATGAAATATTTATATAGTAATTTTTAATTAAAAGCCTAAAATCTATGAACTAATTGTCTGCTAGTTAAATTCTACAAGCTATTGTTGTAATTAATATAAATGATAATATTTTATACTATTTTTTCACATAAATGCTTTTTTTTAAAACTTAACACTATAACGTGTAGTCAGATAGGCAGGAAAAATTTAATGTAAAGGAATTCTTTCCCTTATTTTCCATTCGATTTTCGAAACATTACGTTATAAACTATTCACAAATAGTTAAACTCCATACTGCACTTTGTCCTGTCATCAATACGAAAGAAAAAAAAAACTTTCTCGAAATTGAAACTGGAAATTGAAACCTCAGGCACTTTACAGGTAAAGCGCCTCAACCTTTTTTATTTGTTTTGATTTCAAAGAACACTTTGGGGCTAAGGCAAAGTAATTCATGGCTTGTGATAACGTTAGAATACCATAAGGTCGAATATATTAAGCCTATTTATACTTAATTTTTAACTAAAGAACTTCCTATATTGTTAAAAAAATTTCAATTGAAATTTTTAGGATGGATTGGAAAATATAATTGATACCAATTGAAATACATTATTTGTGATTGTAATAACACCAAAACCAATTTTCATAAAAGCTTTAGTTCTAGCTAGCTTCGAATCGAAATTTACTTGTACTTTTTAAATCAGTCTAAACAATTATCGTGCATATTTACACATGTATTAAATATACAAATCTTTTATAATCCATTCATCCATCCATCCATCTATTCCATTAAAACATGAACGTAGTCATGAAATTTCATTATAAAGGCAATAGTTAAATCTCCACTCAGATGGATTACTTATATTTTGGTTCCCTATTTGGAGAGTAGTGATTGACGTATACGTCAATTCCACTACTCACCAAATAACATATATGTTAACATCTCTCAACACGCAATGTCTCTACAATAGGTCTGACATCAGAGTGAACAATCTGACAACAGTGTGGATTTTTGGGTTCATTAGGTACTTCTGTGAATTGTTCTTTTTTCGGAATTAAATTTAAGTAGCAACACTTGAATTTGGCTAATGGGCTATTTAAGATCATTACCTAATTAGGCTATACGTTTTTTTAAATAGCCCATCGAAATGCAGTGCATACATAAACAAGACCGTTGTATGTTCGAAGTGGGATAAATTATCTTCATATTATTAAGTTTTATTTATTTCAGCTTATTTGATCTCTGCTTACCCTGCTGTATTTCGATCTTAGTATAAAGCAAATAATAATAATATGCCTTTTACAAAATTTTAGCTTATTTCTTTTGTAAGTGAATTTTATTTTATAATGAAATTATTTCATCTTTCGAATTTCATGCAATTGAACTCGAGCTTTTGGAGTCAAAAAAGCCAATTAATTCAATAGTTATAGTTCTTTAAATCGGCTACTATTGCTGCTTTCAAAAGAAATTGTATTTTATGTTCAAATTTAATATTTAATAAGTAGCATTTAAGTAGCGACCACTCGAATACGTAATATAGTATATACGTAATATAGTACGTAACATTGAACATTCATTTTATGGAAATTATGCAAAATTAAAATATTTACCTAACTTCTACATACATTTAGTACAAGGAACAATACTAAGCGATGCATTTAAAAACTGAAAATACTCTACGCTTTCTGTCCAACTAACTGAGATATCTACACTCCATGAAGAATTTCAGAATTTAGTCTCCCACCTAGATTATCTATCATCTGACAACAATATTATTATTTTCAAGTTTTAAAGAAGATAAAAAAAATAGAAGCTAACTTTATATTTTATGAAAAAGACAAAGCAAAAGAGCGTTTGGATCGCCTCTGCTGCCAATGAGGCCGTGCAGCATCAGAGGATCGAAATGGATGGATCGAAATGCTGACTACCTAAGTGTGCTTGTAGTAGCACACTTAGGTAGTCAGCATTTCGATCCACTTTTCAAAGATACCAACATCACAAGTACCAGGAAGCACTGTCGCTGGTAGACTATTTCACAATTGCGTGAAAATTTTCTATAAAATATATGTGATCTATCTGTGTGGTGCAGATATTTGTTGAGGAATTTGTTTTTTTTTTAAGCTGCTTCCGAACAATTATATACTCTCATTTTATGTGTTTAAAACACATTTTACACGTGTTTACGGTAAAGCATAGCAAAATAACAATTTATGATATGTCTTTATAGCTAAAAGAGGTCCACAATCATCAATTACTTACAGTTCGATTTTGTAAATTCTTCACTTTGCACAACAATGTGACTGGATGTCCAACTAGGCCGGTAACGTTGTCAGGTGTACTTGGATCGAAATATGGTGCTCCCGGTGTTTGTGGCCAGTCTTCCAAGAACTCCGTGCGGAATCGTCTTGACGACTCGGAAACGGTGTTTTGATCTCTGGGTCGATTGTTACCGCTGTCTTGGCGACATACTGCAAAAGAAAATTCTTGGCAACAAAAAATAGCGACTGGAGACTAGAAACATAAATCAGCAAAGTTTCTTTGGTGACGAGCGAAACATAATTTTTATAAAATCTTTGTATTGCTAAAAGTCTCGTTTAAAATTAATATATTTAATGTTCTATAAATTTGTTGAAATTTGTTGAAATGAATAAAATTTTGTGTATTTTGCATATTTGTATATTTTTAACAGATTTAGTCAAATTGCAAATGTTACAAATTACGAGTTCAGTAAGTTCTTTGTAATAATAATGAGTGCTTTTTAGTATATCTTTATTAAAATAATCAATTCTTTTCCTTAAAGCCAAGCTTTTAGTTTCGTTATAATAATTAACGTAACATTTTAATTGAGCAATATAAAGTAAAAATTAAAACTTGTCAGTTATCAGTAATATTGACAATAAAGATCGTCTTTATTATGCTAAAATTGTCGCCAGACGTTATAAAAAAAGTTGCTTCGTCTTTAAAGAACTTTTCTTTACGGTTTTCAATAAAAAGAGCCGTCATAAAATGAAGGAATTAAATTTCTGCTACATATTTTAATAGACTAATTTAAAGTCGTTACGGAACATATCCCATCAAAAACTATTAAAACTTTGTCAATCTGGAAGGAATAATGAATGGGTCACCCTTGTCAAAACTTTTGCCAAATGAAATGCTATGAGAACGCTTACAAGTTACTTTAAGGGTACAAAAATAAAGTAAAATTTTATTATAAAATTATGCCGAAATAAAAGGTTACTTTTTATTCATTCAAATTCATCACATCCAGTATACGGTACAATTAGTACCTTAAATTATGTATATGTAAGTATATGAGGTGGTCATTACTTAAAATAAAATTTTATTTTAAAAAATAACATTAACATGAATAACAGAATAACAGTATTCACGTGAAATAATAATAATAAACATCGTCTAATACAATAGACTCTCCATAACATGCATAAGCTTTTAACCAATTTGTATATATGTATATATATATATCATATTCTATAAAATGTGGGTTATATCCCGTATTATCTATTTTAAACAACTCGAATCGAAAATACTGTCCACGAATAAAATGTCATATTTAGTGCTTGAATACTGAAAAAAAAATATATTAAAAGCTTTATATACGAACAATAAAAGAAATCGAACAAAATATTTTAATTGAAGGTCGAGTTGCACTCAGTGTATTGTCCGTCAATTTATTCGTTTATTTTTAACTCTTGTGGATTATCCATTTGCATACGTGTTTTAGAGAGTGAAAAGGTCTTTGTAATTTCTGTACCTCAATATAAAAAAAACATAAGTAACTTGAGGTATAAAATATCTTTCAGACTCACAAATATCTCGCCAATCTGCCATTTTTATTTTTATTTGATCTGTACCCTTTTTGTATAATCGAGAGTACTATAAAGATGCTATTATTTATTTCTAAATCAGTGTTTATTTAAATTGAAAAGAACATATTTTAATAAAGAACTTCATTCATATTAAGCAAAATATACGTTACACTGTATAGCTTCTACATTAATCTCAATAACAAAGAAATTTGTGTACTAATCAAAAGAATGAGTAACTTTCAGTCATTTTGCATTCATTATGGCATATCAAGGCTTAAGAGGAAATGGTGCGAGAAATAGAAGGTCTTTCGGGATCAAGCCAAGACATGATTGTCAAGTTGATTAAGTGTTAAATTTTAAATTATAACTGAGACTTACAAACACAATTTAACAAGCTTATAGCTGTGAGAACAAGAAATTTAGAATTTAGTGACTTGCGACGTGATGTTACTTTGTCTTTTAATATAAATATATAGTCTTAAGAAAATCTCCAATACTATTACTAGTATTTTTAATTTTTTTACATTTTCTAGGTTAAGTAAACAGTTTCATCCTTTTATCTATTTAAACTTTTTACAATGCTAAAAATAGCAGCACAAATGAAGTTACTCATCTCAATATCTCGAAAGGTGGGAGAAGTATCATATTGTTGAGATACGCAACTTCAGGTTGTATTGGCTCACCCTGCTATTTGCGGAATAGGGCTATGTAAGAAGAGAAGCAAAATTCTGCGCTGCTATTTTTAGCTTTATAAAAATTATAAATAGTTAAAAAGGGTGAAGCTGTTTACTTATACTAGAAATGTCCTTCCACGTTAGGGAATAAATGCTATGTTTTTTATTGTTATTTTACCAATAAGAATAATTCACTCTCTTTAAATAGGAATCGAACCTAGAAGCATCTTGTTTATAATTCGACGAATGCTGCTGTGCCATGGCTGTAACAAAAATAGTGCAGAAAATTATATTTCCTCATTTAAGTAACTTCAAAATATTAAAAAAAGAAGATAAAATTCTCATAAAGCATTTTTTTAGCTTTATGCTTTATTCCGCATATGGTATGGTATGGTATGGGTAGAGAGCACTGCAGAAACCATAAGAACTTAGTGTTAAGACACTCCATTGCTTAGTCCCTGCTTTTTCCGTCCCGCTTTCCGCGTTTTTCGAGGCATTGCATGTTGAGTGGTGGAACTCAACGCCCCACTTTGCATAGTTGTCAGGGAGAAGAAAATGGAAATAGAAAATTTCATCTTCCCCGAGTGGGAATCGAACCCAGAAACCGTCGCGCTACAGGCAGACGTTGCGCCTCTGTGCCACGACGGTCTTCATAAAGCAATTTTATTTAAATCAATTCTTCAACGTAAATATAATAAAAAAACAATTTGATACCATATGTATTTGATTTCAAGTCACATTTTTTTTCATTATTAAAGTAGCATCCCGTTGACTTATTAAGGTTTTATTAAATAATTTGGTACTACTAGAATTTCATGTGTCAGCCTAATTTATATTACAAGTACTACTGAAATGTAGAGTTATTGTATGTAATATGTTTTTACTTCCCTTTTCGATACATAAACAATTGAGTAGAGTCTAATTAATCTGCAAACTTTAAGACAAATTAAAAATATGTAGAAATTACAATAAATACTGTTATGTTTTTCTTATTTATTTACACAAATTATATCAATCTATAAATATAATACGTAAATTATTGTATACAGTGGATATATTTTACAGCAATGTTAGATTTTTCTTCTATTTTATAAAATAAATGTAAGTCTTAAAGGATCCACGATGAGTCGCAGAAAGTGGCTTCGTGACGTTCCAAAATGGACTCGAATCACGAGTACTTCCGGATTTCTAGTGAAACTATGTGTAACCGGAACATTGCTTACATAAATAATATGTCTACATCGTAGTGTTAGATATATACATGTATACTGATTGTGTATTTTTATTAATTATATAGATTTAAAATCGTAATAGAATGTAAGAAAATTGACTTAACATTTATTTATTGGCACTATGACTTTTTATATTACCGCTGCTGCAGTTTTTATCTGTTCTGTTCTGTTCTGTTCTACGGTAATGGCGTTCCGAGCGTGCCAGTTGAGAACAATTCACTTGTAATGTACACGCCAATGTAGTTTTTATGTGGACTTTAAAATAATTCGTTTTTGTCAAATTAATTAAAATTTTTAGATTTCAAAAATTTCATTTTAATTACACGTTACTTTTTTATGACAAATATATTATTAAATATTATTTTCTTATATATCGTTACTTAAAAAATACATTTTCTTAACTGGTATTAAATTTTTTGAACGAAACAAAATTAACATTTTAAGCAGCACACAAAATAAAGCAAACGATATTCCAAAAATTGAGACATAAATCCTCATGTTTTTACATAGTAACATCGCTGCAAATGGGCACATAAGGGTTGAAATTGCTTACACCGTTACACGAAAGCAGGGCACGGGTGCGAATAACTCACCAATAATGCACGAGAGAAAATGGACTGTAAAGAGGCAGGCGGCTGTAGTGCGCGTCATTTCTCACAACCCCCCTGGGTAGTACATGGTTCTGAAACAAAAGCGTTAATAACTTCTCAAAGAAACCTTTAGGCTTTGTGCTGAAAGTGAAACAAAAAAGTTACACTGCCTAAATATTAATATGTTCTTAAATAAATAACGACTTAGTTACATAGACGTGTATTTGTATTTTCCAAGCATTATTTTGAAAGAACAAAAGGAAGCCGGTAAGGGAATATTCTTCACTTATGTATTATATTGTTTATTTGGTGGCGAAATCTTACAACGGTTCTATATATTTAAGTCGCAAAAAGGCAAAAAGTTTTTGAATATTTTTTGTGTATTGATTTTTTATCTATTTTTATAAAATTATATTTTTTTAAAATGGCTTATTTTACATATATACCACAAATGAGAAAATAAAATACTGTTTTATATAAAAAAATACAGCTAAGAAGTGCTAACGTTTAGAATTCCATATCTCATGTATTTTGTAGGATACATTAAAGAGCGATTACTCGTTTCAACATTAACGACATTCGTTAAAAACATTCTTATCATGAGATTACGACTTAAATTTGCCAAGTAAGAATATGTAAGTTAGATACCGTTCACTCATGGAAAAAACCAACGACTTCAGTGAAAACAAAGAAACTATACACAATGGTGTTTTTGAAATTTATAAATAGTGAGGATAAGATCATTTTAACAGCTTCCAATACAAATATCTACTTAAAGCTATATTCAAATATTCTGATCGTCAGAATTTTATAAGCCATTTGTTGTTGAATATCGAAGTAGTTACAATAAAATATACCATTTTCAATATGAAAGCGTATACGAATTTACTTAATAACAGAAAAGTATATTTTCCTCAAGCGTCGAAGTGAAACCTGTTTCCTCAATAAACACATACTTAGCGCGTTTTCACGTTTATACGTTGGCTAAGTTACTTTAATCGCCCATTATCGACTTCTTTGTTGTATTTTATAGCGAAAATAAGAATATATTTAAATATTATAAAGTTAAGCTTATTTCGGAAAGTAATTTTATTTATTTATTTAAGTTATTCTGACGTATAAGCTATATATATTACGCCAAAGTTTCATATAATTCCGTTTAGTGGTTTTTACGGGAAAATGAAAATATACATTTTTCCATATTACAAATAACTTTATAAAAAACATTCATTCGTAAAGTATTAGTACCACAGTTGTAATTGACAAGTGTATTGAGAGATAAAACAAAAAGTTGCACATTGTCTAACGGAGCGAGAAAATAAAAAAAAAAACGCAATGTCACATGTGATAATCGAACACTCGACCACTGTGTTTATTGTATGCCATTATGCCACTATACATACTGGATGTTATAAAGCTGGTATGCTGTAAACAAAAACAGGCGAAGAGCATACTAAGTACTCAATAAAGTTTGCTGAAAGTCATCTTTCTGCTCTACTTACCAGGTTGAACCGATAAACTTAGTGCTTAAGGATAATCGCTGTTGAATTTTGTTTCGTGTTAAAATTTGGTAAGCTGTAGACGTCGAACTCTTAGTGAATTTATTACAAGTAACTTTATAACAAAATATTAAAATAACATTATTTATTATTATATTATTCATTATCATCCACAAAGAAATGGGAAAAAGAGAAAATGTTATTACTACACTTATCTCTGTAGAAGTAATCGTGTTGTTGAGAAAACGTGAAAGTTGTTTGTGAATTCAATTTAAATTTGGATTAATTCTTAACCGCTTGCGTAAGATGTTGTTGAGTTTCCAATGATGACATGTAGGTTATAATGCATTATATGGAATATGTAGACAGAACTTTCATATGAATTACTCATATGAATTTCGAATAGACGGTCGCCTTTGTAAACAAAGAAGTTTCTTATTATAAAGCGTGAAGTTATAAAAAAAAATTTCTTATTTTCACATTGTATCCCAATATAGCAGGGGGAGCCTTAGACTCAAGGTACCTATTTTTAAGACACTAGTCTCCGTTTTCCGCCTTCCCAGGCCTGTTGATGCGTGATTTATCGCCGCGCTTTATATATCAATGTATCCAAACAGATATATCATTATTATGTAAATACCTTTGCATATTTAATACCGTAATATGTTGTATGTGCAATAATAAGTATTTATGATTTAAATAGTAACATCATCCTGAACAAAATTTAAAGCTGCAATAGCTAAATGGCCCAATTACAATACAAATGCACTACTAAATGTGTAATTATCGGGAAATCGACTATCTATGGCAACTAGCATTAGACGATTGATTTTCTATATCCTCGACCAAATATAAGCAATATAAATAATATATTCTTCAAGAGAGAGTCGAACTGTTGATGGTCTGTAGGGTAGTGGGAAGTCGAATTTATGAATGTTATTTTTTGTAATAGTTACAGTAGTAACTTACAAGCTTAATTTTTCCTATGGTTGAGAGATCTGGTTATTTAATAATATTTTGGCTTTCTGGAATAAGCTTACAAGCTTTATTGAAAAAAATTATCTTGACAAACGGACAAACAAGTTGACGTACGACAAAGTGGTCTTATAAGGACTACTAGGAAGAAATCTTATTGTTTTGATGTAAGGAACATTAGAAAAACTCAAGTCATTACTTAGTTGTATACAATATAGTATATATGTACTTCTATGTATATTTTGCACAGTGACAGAGGTTTCAGTGTAATAAAGTGGATACATTTTCATCCCAATTCCTTTTATCGTCCTTTCAAGTAAATAAGATAGATGACCGTTTCAACGATTGCCAGACTTGGACTTGCTTGAACTATTTTCTGTAATAATGATTTATTAGAAAAATATCAAAATATTTCTAGAACTTACATATTTTAAATAGAAGTTATATTTGACGTAAATATGTCAAATGGAAATTGTTAAGGATTGGATATGACATTTGACACAATCTACGTACCCCAAAGCAACTTTAACTGCAGGGTTAATGAACCTTCTTACAAATTTTCCACACAAAAAGTATATTAATTATAATTTTATACATCACTGCACTCAACCAAACAAACTCTTCTAGTATTATATTGAAAATTGAAAGAAAATATTGAAAGAATATACCAAAATATTTATTATAGTAAAGTAAATATGTATTATAGTATTCATAGAGAACAATTCCATTTCTCACGTAATTCACAAAAACCTCATAAGTTCCCCTATAAATCTGGAAGAAAGCTGTAAGACCTCACTTCTCATATGAATTTCGAATAGACGGTCGCCTTTGTAAACAAAGAAGCTTCTTATTATAAAGTACAAAGCCTCTATTCCACGTATTACTTTCGTAAAGGTGAATATAGAACAGCTTTGCCCTTAGGAATCAGTTCACGCCCGGTGTACCATTATTTCTTAGGTTATTTTGCTTTGTTATCATACTGTTGTTTGAACATATATTTTTAACTGAAAATAAAATAATTATTTCAGTACTATAATTGTAGTTTCGTGTGATAGAACATCAAGATATGATAAAGACTATTTATGTTTGTTCTTGTAGAAAAGAAATATATAAGTATATTAAAGTTGTATTTAACAATTATATAAAAAAACAATGTCAACATTTGTCATATAAATATATTATGATAAAATTAAAAATAATTAATCAAGAAAAGAAGTTTAAAAGAGCAAAAACTGTTTACATAAAAAAAAGAATTTACGACACTCTCGTAAATTAAGAAGATAATATAACTAAGTTCCTTATAAAATTTCATAAGATTTCTAATTCATTCAAAATTATAAAGCTTGCATAAAATATATTAGGCCCCATTACGTTTCACGGGGATGAACCAATTTGTCGGTGTCCGCGTAAACAAGACGGATGGCTTCCTTTGCGATTCATCATACTTGCGGTGACCGCCTTTGATGAAGCATTGGCTTACTTATTATCATTTGCATAGAAAATATGTTTCTGTTATCCATTGTTAATATAAATACGGCCTGAATTTAGCTAAGAAAATATATTATATTAAATTCACTTTTAAAGAATAAAAAAATTATCACGTGGGGATTAAATGCTACTTGGTTTCATTTGTTCGCTTTGGCAACTTGGCAAATGCAGCATTATGTTCCACCACTCAACACGCAATGTCTCATAGATTATATAGATGAAAGGCGGGGAATGGAGTGTCTTAATACTACATTCTCTAGGAGATTCCCTTACATTACTATGATATACGCAGATGTGAAACTAAACACAAATTTTCAGATTTTAGTGCACGACGAATGTATAAAATATAATTAATAGTGAACTAAAACGATATATTTAAAAAAAGCCAACAAAAATATAAACACACGATCTGCAGATCTTTTATTTTATTTTTAGAATAGAATAGATTTGAAATTAGCATTGTTACCAAAATTTAGATATTTTCGATTTTTATACAGAAGATCTGCGCAATGTTAAACAAAACAATAAAGATATACAAAAAATAATCATCATAATTATGTGTAATTCTCAATACATTTTTGTTAATATGTTTATATGTAATATATTGACATCAATAATGACCTGGCCGCGCAGTTTCCAACTAGCAATTTGAACTTTAATTACAATATAACAATATGTATACTATAATTATTGCCATACTGTTCTTTAATAATATTTTTGGAAAATTTACAACGTAATATTCACGTTTCATATTAATATATGCAACAGATTTATACGTATTTTAATGACTTTTTAAAGCGTTAATCTACACTTAGGATAGAAAAAATGCTACTTTATACGTTAATTTGATTGCATCGTGAATTGAATCTGCGCCTCTTGCAAACCGTGCAAGCGCTCTAAGCACCATGCGTACTAAGCATTCATGATCAAGCTGTGTCGAAACTCTTATTTGCCTTATACAATTTCATCGTTTGGCGAGATAATGCTATTTTTATTAAATATTTTTATAAAAATGTCCTCTCACAATTATCAAAGCTTTGTAGACAAGGAGCTTACTTTTAAATTAATTAAATAGAAGATCACAGTGATCAATAACACTGTATGCTGATATTTGTAATGAATACTTATTATGAAATATTGTTATAAAATTTATATAGTCTTATAAACAATAATTAGTAATAAAGTAACATTTAAAGAAAATAGATTTAACCATCTATAATTAATATCAGTGAATAAAATTAAGAAACAAGAGAAGCTGAGAAAATTCTGAAACGCCGCGTGTTACAAAATTCACTAAGATGAGTCAATCTTCACATATTTTGACAGAAATATTTGCATAATGGCAAGATGTCGAAAAGAAAGAAATAGATAGTTTACAATATCATAGACAATTTCTTACTTATTTCGTTTCATCTTAAAACAAAACTATTGTTGAAATGATGTTTTTCAAGTCGAAGTGTCATCCACAAATAGTCTTCGAATTGTTATATAAAAATAGCATCTTATTTTACTTAAGCCTTATTGTTCACGAATTAAATAAGTAAGTCGTTTATTAATCTAGTATGGAATATATATCTTTATAATGAAATATCATACATAACTATATTTTACTTAATTAAAATAAAAATAAGTACGAAGTACATCTAGCTTGCTTTTTATCTAAAACGTCTGAGCTCTTCTTAAAATTACACCTAAGAAATATATTGCTATTGGCAAGCTAAGTCTTTGGATTGAGTAGAAATCGTAAAAGAAAGGTTTTAAAATGAAGTCTTTTTCGTACTTTATGTTCATCTGCAAAAGATGAATAACTTTAGACAGTTGGAAATTATATCTTGTGCCATAATCAAAGACCTTAATCGAATATATTGATAAGTATAATTTGTAATGTAAATATAAAATTTCATTTCAGTATATATATATATATATATATATATATATATATATATATATATATATATATATATATATATATATATATATATATATATATATATATATATATATATATATATATATATATATATATATATATATATATATATATATATATATATATATATATATATATATAATATATATATATATATATATATATATATCTCTTGCTGTCACTTATTTTATATCTGAAGAACTTAAAGCTCCTTATATATAGCTTTTCTGAACGCCATATTTATCTCCTGCTGAAATCTAGGTAACCTAGCTTTAACTTGAAATATTAAACATTGCTCTTGCTCTTTGGCTTATGTGCATAATATTTTATACCAACTGTTTACTCTTCTATAGAAAATAGATAGTATATACGATTTATTGATTCTTTTAACGATTTTTTACTAGTAAACCTATGTATAATTATTTCAAAATTTCTTATTTATATATACAAATAAACATAAACTCTATAGTGCCATATACCAATGTTCTAGATTTATCGAAAATATGAAGCCATTTTGAAGAGTAGTTCAGGAACTAAGAAAAATAATGAACTTCTAACATAGCGAGGACGCAAGAAGGAAAATAACGAAAAAGAGTTCACAAGAGATATGTAAGATGTTGAAATGTTAGCTGTTGAAGCCCACCTAGATATGCAGCAGATACGTGATGGAATATCATTTTAACGATACGTTTCTAGATGATTTTGTGATATTACAAGGTAAGAAATATTACCATAGTTAATATTAGGAAGGATAGCAAAGTGTTAGCCATGTTCTAAAATTTGAAAAGGAGTCCATGATAAGTTGTTACAATTGTGAAAATCTGGATTTTAATAAAATACTTTAAAATATATAAGTACAGTAAAAGTTGGGTACAGTTAATAATTGTTCACATATTGGGATTTAAATATATTTAACTTTACACCATAGGGTTAGCTACACGTAAACATTGTTAGAAGAATAAAATCTGATATAAAGATTAAAATCTCATGTCATTCACTAATGGTTTCAATACTTTAACATATTTGCAGATTAATAGCATAAAGATGAAAAGAAAAAACCTTATTTCCTTTTCAGAATTTCGTAACAAAATAACAAAAACTTGAACTCTCATAGACTCGTTATTTCTGTTTATCTGTCCTGTCTGTATGGCAGTCACTTTTTTCTGAAGCTGTAAGAACAATGCTGTTGAAAATTTGTATATAAATGGATTCTCTGATTTACATTAAGATTTTTGTACAAAAATAGAAAAACATAACAAATGTAAGGGTAAAAATGAAACCCTAAAATGTTTTTATCATCAAATCCATACATAAGTAGTAGTTATGGAGTTTCAAAAATTCTAATATAATTTTTACTAATCTGAATAGTTTACTCGAGGGCAAAATATATCTTATTCATGTAGGAATTCATCCGTTATGTCTTCGCGTTTCCAATACAACCCTACATTTATACTTACACAAACAGAAAAACATTCCTCGCATCATTCACTCTAGCACCATGTCATTAATACTAGAGCCTCAGGCAAGAGTTGGAGCTTGGATATCTAGCACATTAAATGCGAGCACAAATCAATGAAATATCTACTTGCTACATATGACTCTACAGTACGGATATATGATTATTAATCCAGTAGTTGACTTCATGTAACATTTTAATTTTAAATAGGGGTTAGACTACATTGGACGAAAGTATATTTTAATTTTGGATACAAATAATATTTAACTTTTACTACATTTGTTTCACATATAAAATAAAAATAATTCTTATTCGGTACTTTCTACTATTAACTTTTACTATGTAATGAAATAATAAGTAGGCTATATTATTTTTCAGTGTTTCCTCTTCACAGCAATATTAATGTATTCAAAAGAAAATCTATACAACTCAACATATTTAATATAATATCTCATAATGTTATACAATTCATAGAATATAAAATTGCACATCGATTTATCAAACGTCTTATTAGTATAAAAGTGTAAAAAGTAAATGGGAGAGCCTCGTAATAACTCTCTTATAGAGCACCGTCGATTCGATGGCCATCAATCACGTTACAGACGCGAGAAGCACTTCAAGCACAATATCGATATTTTGAACGTTTTTTCTAGTAAATGTAGTGCTATCACAGAATATTTGCCTATTTAAATTATAGTGATAGTGTTATAAGTAATTACATATAATTTAGGGTTGTATGTTAAGATAAAGGATAAAATAAAGAAGCTTAGATAAAGGAAAATGGTCATTTGCCCTTCGATAAGTATACAATTGTAGTGAAAGTCACGAACAAAATATTATAGAGCACGTAGGTGTCTTTTATCCATCTATCACAGAATGTTGACGTGACAATTCGAATAAGTACACAATTCGGTAGGTGTTGTTAAGAAAACGTACTAAATTATAACGTAATGGGATTAGTATTCAAGTCTATTACATTTGGAACTACCAAGGCTGGTCGGAACCGATCAAATTTATGTAATCTTATCAACACGTAAAAAAATTATTTACCTTATAAAATAGATATTCGTAGTTTCCCTTTTATAAACGCATAAATCTTGAATACAGTACATTATCATCATCACCATTGCTAGATATATGCCACGCCGAAGAGAAAGAGAGAGAGAGAGAGAAAGGAGAGAAATAAGTGTATATGCATTGTAAATTCGAATAATAAGGAATATGTTATATTTATCCTCGTTCAATATGCAACAATAAATAAATAAATATATATATATATATATATATATATATATATATATATATATATATATATATATATATATATATATATATATATATATATATATATATATATATATATATATATATATAATCTCAAAAGAAAATTTAATACTTTACTCTCAAAAAGTTTTTAAACTTGGAAAAATCACAATTCGCACCTCAACCCCAGTCCTCTGAGAACGAGACTGTCGACGCTATAAAACACTTTCCTTAACCGTTTGCTTCCAATTTGTTTTACGGTTTTTCAATATCGCGTACTATTTGCTTCTATTGTTTACGATGTTGTCTTTTGTGTGTTAAACTTTTACCATGACATGTATACGTGTGTATTTTGCTGAGATTTTCCTTTTGGTTTATATTATATATATATATATATATATATATATATATATATATATATATATATATATATATATATATATATATATATATATATATATATATATATATATATATATATATATATATATATATATATATATATATATATATATATATATATATATATATATATATATATATATATATATATATATATATATATATATATATATATATATATATATATATATATATATATATATATATATATATATATATATATATATATATATATATATATATATATATTTTTTGAAGCTACTAATAGTTTAGTGAATAAAATATTAATAAACAGTCGTTAAATTTATTTATACACAAGTATATTTTATATGTTAAAAATAATATATACTCAATGATAATTATATTACCATTTAAAAGATATTTTTAATAGCTATTACTTCACACCAATTTAAAGTCCTTTTTAATTTATTACATTTTATTACTAAATCAAGGTAATGATAACTTTTTTTACTTAAGTTAGCATGGAAAGTGGGGAAAGAAATATCTTGATATTACAGAGAGTACTTAATACTACAACATGCAGGATAAAGCCAATTAAGATTAGTAAATTTTAATGTTAACAGGAAAGTATAATTTAAAAACTTAGTAAACGCAAAATTTAATTTCTATTTCTAATCTTTTATGGCTGCGAAAAGTTCAAGCTACAAGAAAAGAAGGAACGACAACGAATTAAATTCATTTTCCAATTAGCGTCGGAACTACAGAGAGCAAGTATATACATTTTTAATTATAATAATAATCGACCTACATTTTGCTTTTTATTTTAACAGAAAGTGATAGTGTTATAAGTAATTACATATAATTTAGGGTTGTATGTTAAGATAAAGGATAAAATAAAGAAGCTTAGATAAAGGAAAATGGTCATTTGCCCTTCGATAAGTATACAATTGTAGTGAAAGTCACGAACAAAATATTATAGAGCACGTAGGTGTCTTTTATCCATCTATCACAGAATGTTGACGTGACAATTCGAATAAGTACACAATTCGGTAGGTGTTGTTAAGAAAACGTACTAAATTATAACGTAATGGGATTAGTATTCAAGTCTATTACATTTGGAACTACCAAGGCTGGTCGGAACCGATCAAATTTATGTAATCTTATCAACACGTAAAAAAATTATTTACCTTATAAAATAGATATTCGTAGTTTCCCTTTTATAAACGCATAAATCTTGAATACAGTACATTATCATCATCACCATTGCTAGATATATGCCACGCCGAAGAGAAAGAGAGAGAGAGAGAGAAAGGAGAGAAATAAGTGTATATGCATTGTAAATTCGAATAATAAGGAATATGTTATATTTATCCTCGTTCAATATGCAACAATAAATAAATAAATATATATATATATATATATATATATATATATATATATATATATATATATATATATATATATATATATATATATATATATATATATATATATATATATATATATATATATATATATATATATATATATATATATATATATATATATATATATATATATATATATATATATATATATATATATATATATATATATATATATATATATATATATATATATATATATAATTTTTTGAAGCTACTAATAGTTTAGTGAATAAAATATTAATAAACAGTCGTTAAATTTATTTATACACAAGTATATTTTATATGTTAAAAATAATATATACTCAATGATAATTATATTACCATTTAAAAGATATTTTTAATAGCTATTACTTCACACCAATTTAAAGTCCTTTTTAATTTATTACATTTTATTACTAAATCAAGGTAATGATAACTTTTTTTACTTAAGTTAGCATGGAAAGTGGGGAAAGAAATATCTTGATATTACAGAGAGTACTTAATACTACAACATGCAGGATAAAGCCAATTAAGATTAGTAAATTTTAATGTTAACAGGAAAGTATAATTTAAAAACTTAGTAAACGCAAAATTTAATTTCTATTTCTAATCTTTTATGGCTGCGAAAAGTTCAAGCTACAAGAAAAGAAGGAACGACAACGAATTAAATTCATTTTCCAATTAGCGTCGGAACTACAGAGAGCAAGTATATACATTTTTAATTATAATAATAATCGACCTACATTTTGCTTTTTATTTTAACAGAAAGCAGACGATATAAGTTCTTAGTAATTTGCCACACTCATTCTTCAATTTAATATTCTTTTAATCGATTGTTAAGGAAGCTCTAGTAATTTTAGTTCACTATTATTTATTTTGACCGTAGTAGGATCGTCGCGGCGTAGAAGGGTAAGCGTCTGCCTGTAAACGCGACGGTTTGAGGGTTCAATTCCCACACGAGGAAGATGGATTTTTCTATTTCCATTTTGGAAACTAGGCTCTGGAAACTAGGCAAAGCGCGGCGTTGAGTTCTGCCACTCAACACACACGCTCGAAAAGGCGGAAGGTGGGAAACGGAGAAAGAAGGGAATAAGCAACGGAGTGTCTTAATACTAGGTTCATATGGTTCCTGCAGTTCCCTCTGCCTACCCTGCAATATACAGGATAAAGCGTGAAGCTAAAAAAATATGATTGGTTTACTATAAAAAAGTATTATATCTATTATCTCTACCAGCCAGTTCCAGAAATTACGTAATTCTATGGAATAAAAGCAGGTTCTAGTGCTAACATATCACTTAGTAAATTGATATAGCGAGTGGATTTGTCCATCTACAATACACGATTATACGGTTTGCCGCCTGGATCGATAATCACTAAATTTGACACCCGTTTTGTGTCGCTTAGACAGATGTAGACCACATAATGTGTCACAACTAAATTAATAAATAACATAGATATTTTGACAATTGCACATGCTTTATTTATTGCCACTTTAAATATTTAAAAGTAGTCTGTGGATTTCTTTTGTCATTTGGATTGAGAGTGACTTAGTAGTATAACTTACGTAAATACTAAGTGAATGTATGAGAACACAGAAGAAACCGAGTAGCTTGACAATAAGCGGTGGTATAAGCTGGAAAAAATGTTTAAGTTCAAAAAATAAACTATCATAATGAATGAAACGCTAATATTGTTACAAAGATTCGGCTAAACTTGAAATTTTTGTAAAAATGATAATATAAAAATATTATTTTTTTCCTTTTATATATGTATTCATAAAACGTGTTTAAAATTACGTGAATTTCATAAAAGTGCGTATAAGTGTTTATAATTTACTGAAAACGACCCGAAAAGTATCAGAAATCTCGTAGATTTACTTTGACATTGATAAATTATATGATGTTTACACTGTACTGAAAAGTGATTTATATATCTGTGACAATTTTAAGAGATGGTTACATTTTATTTAAGATATAAATATTCAAGCAAATGGTATATAATATGGTAAGAAAAATTGTATTTTGTTAATAAAAAAGTTTTTGTTTTCAATTTTTTTTAAGTAAATATATAGGTAACCAATATATATATATATATTATATATATATATATATATATATATATATATATATATATATATATATATATATATATATATATATATATATATATATATATATATATATATATATATATATATATATATATATATATATATATATATATATATATATATATATATATATATATATATATATATATATATATATATATATATATATATATATATATATATATATATATATATATATATATATATATATATATATATAATTTCAAACGTCCAACAAATTTAAATTTGGTAACCGAGAGATAGTTGAAATATAAAACGTTTCAACATCCAGATCTACGTTTCATATTGTATGCAATTGGAGCGTGTCTTATCTGTCTTGATGGCTACACCCTTTTCTTTAGAATTTCTTTATTGGCGTGGACGGCTCTCGAATAGATGCCAAGATGTGAACAAAGCAAATATTGGCTGAAAACTCGACCCTTCTTAACCTAGATCTAAGCATTAGGCGATCGTTATATCCATAAATTAGTTAGTCTTATTCACAACATTAACTTGATATTGTGATTGCACAAGTGATGGTCATCAGTGGATTTCTTAATTTTCTCTTTTCGATTCTTTACGTGTCTCTTAGACATCGTCTAATCAAAATGTGTGTGAAAATTTGTAGTAGCTTATAGCTTATTGTTTTAACAAGCGCTTTGTGCATGTGCACGTGCTTATGCTTTTTTTTTTACCAGGGAAAATAGAAAAACTTAATGTTAAGTCACTCCGTTACCCACTTTTAGATATATTACATGTTGAGTGGCAGAACTCAATGATCAGACGGATCAAATACAATCCTGTTAACAAGGAAGATGGAAGTAATTCATTTTAATTAAATTAAAATTGAACCTAAAACTGTCGCTTTTACAGGCAGACGTTGTCCCACTGCTCCACAAGGACTACATGTACAATTTATACACCTTAATAATAGGAATATACACGGTATAAAGAAATATATTAATAGCAAACTCTATTATATATAAAGAAAATGGAAGACTATTGTCTCAAGTCATGCATTTTAAGATAGAATTGAGTTTTTGTGATCAGTATCTTAAAGCAAGTTCTTTGAATGCAATCTTACTGATCTTACTATTTCTTTAGTGAAAGTATATTTTTTTTTAAATTTAAAGAAAAATATGCAAAACAATGCTTTAGTGTGTTTAATATTTACAATATTATATATAGTGCAAGTTTCATTTCAGAATATCTTTATATACAACGTCTACAGCTTTATTGTCATTATACTACACAAATTTATTTTATTTTAGAGTTTGCTTTTAAAAGGGACCTAATAGGCCATGTGATATTTTTGCTTATTGTTTTATACTATGTAGTGACGACGCGCGATGGTCTAGCAGAATACCTGCTGCTAGACCATCGCGCGTCGTCACTTCACAATTTTACCCTATTTACCAATAGGATAAAATTTTCCACCTATCTTACATCACTTTAATAGACATCTATCTATATTTATTATATTTGACCTATTTAGAGATTGATCGTAAATTACAGATTAATTACATTCAGAACGACTAGATATTACGGCTTAAAATGTCGTATCATGATACTGGCCGATTTACTTATTCTATTAGTTTTTGGAAGTCCAAAATTTTTCTACATTTTTAAGCTTATGTTCACTTTCTTTTTGGTGGTTAATATCAAATGAATACAATTGTTTACGCAATGTTATAGTCGATATAATTTATAATTTGATTTTATGTACTTCCGCGAAGTACATAAAATCTGATTCTACTAGTATAGACAGATTATATGATTAATTCTTTTGATTTTTTAAATTTTCGTCGGAAAATTAGCGATAAATTAATTTATAATTAAATCAGTAAATTCCATAATGGACTATAAGCTTTCAAAGGGTCATTTTACGTTAGTCCTTTGAGGGACCGTCTTTTTATAAGATATTTTGTAAATATCGAATTAAAGAAAAAAATTAACCACATAGAACCACAGTATTTTACTAAAAATCATATTTGATATCGCTTAGGTATAGGTACATAAAGGCAGATATTGATTTGATCTACTTACTACTTCCATTGTCATGGACCTCTCCTCACATACTTGTGATTACTCAAACAAATTCCATTACTATTCTCATACAAGTCACTCTAAGGTCATAAATCTTTTTTACCATACATTCGTCTCTCAGTGCCTACCTGTCTAAAAAATATATTATTTCTGAAATCCAATATGCACCAACAACATTTTTAGATCTAAATGTGTCAAGTAAAATATATGTATTTTAAATTGTGAATTTTATTTTCGCGAGCGCGAGACGAGTGCAATACGTCAGGGATGTATATTTATGTTACTATTTCGATAAGGTATAGTTGCATCGTGTTCGCTGACGTCTGTATTTATTATAAATGTTCATTTGAATTAGATTTTTTAATATTATTTTTAAAAAGCTACCGTGAACAAGTGCTTTAGGTATAGGTTCTTACTGTATACACGATATAGTGTGAATTTTAAAAGGTATCGTGGCACACATTGGAAGCGGCTTACTTATGTACGTAAATGTCACGTTTTTGGTTTTAAAATATTTGCTTAATCTCTTTCATTAGAAAGTACGTGACGCCGAGCATTCGGGTTGTTTGACGTCATTTCTATAATAAAAATTAAAAATGCATTTTTTATTCTTAGTTTTGCTATGACTTTGTCGTAAAAAAGTGGGAATAGGGCTTAAAATTCAAATTTACTTGTCAAAATACTTTTGAGTACTCGTATAACCCACTATACTACTGTCGAAAAAACTTAAACACGTTTAAGTATTTGTATATAACTTTATAATTGATACTAAAATAAAAGTATTATACCCATATGTAAAAATATGAATCTTCTTCTTCTTCTTCTCTTAATTTATGGCGTGCCAGTTGAGCACAATTCACTTGGCCAATGTCACGTTGAATGGAGAACACACAAAGGAGAATGTACGGTGAAAAAATATTAATGTGAATCTTATAGACTAACAAAAAATTAGACAAATCTATTTTTGTTGTTTATAAATATAGATTCACAAAATAAATAACAAACGACAAATATTTGATATTCAATTACACTAAACTACTGTTTTTTTATTTACTAACCATTGAACTATATAATTAATAGAAATAATTTAATAATCCTAATTAGCTTTAGAAATATTAAAAAAATTACTTACTCAATTTTCTTTTTAAGTTGGCAAAACAAATGTAATTAATTAAAATGAATACTCAATGTTTAATTTAAACAAATTCATCACATAGTTATAATATAATTAGTTATAAACACATTTAAACAACACAACACTAAAAACAAAACATCATAAAACACCCCACGTCAAGTTCAAACTGAATTGTTTCAAAAACAGTCAAATATTACGTAGAAGTGCCACTTTAAACGTTATACAAAAGTTGGATACGCGCGTTTCAACCGATATAAGGGCCAAGACTGCGATTTCAGTACTGAACGCGCCTGCGTCAGTTTGCACTACGGGTAGTCTGCACATGATACATTTCTGCTTCAATTAATCCCTCTATACTCAATTACACTTCCAAGTGTTATCCTAGTAGATATTAAATTGTGAAAATCCGCTGAGTGATGATCCGAACGGTCGTTGGTTTCCAGTTCATTAGCAGCTATTTCGATTTGAAATCCACTTGGATTTCTATTTTGTTTCGTTAGTTAATTTGTAATCAACCTCAGAGTTGTGCACGTTATATATAAACATAATGACGAAGCATATGCATCAAAAAATGCAAAAAAAAATTATTGCCTATGTACATTAATTGTCATATTGAAATATAATAATAATTCTTTATTGTACACCCAGAAAATACAAAAAGTTACAATAATGAAAAAAAAAGTATGTACAAAAGGCGGCCTTGTTGCTTAAGAAGCAATCTCTGCCAGGCAACCTAAGGGCAAAGGAATAGCAAATTTCTATAAAAATATAAAAGGTTAGGATGTAAAAGTTAAGAATTAATAAATAAATAGACATAAATAAACGTAATAAAGAAATGAGACGTAAATAGATAGATAAGATATATTCAAACAAACATTGGTATATCCATACAAACATACATACATACAACAACATAATAATAATATATATATATATATATATATATATATATATATATATATATATATATATATATATATATATATATATATATATATATATATATATATATATATATATATATATATATATATATATATATATATATATATATATATATATATATATATATATATATTGGCTGGTGGAAAAAATATGTCAAAACTAAGCTTCTCTGAAAACGAAATTTTGAAGAAAATGAACACGCAGTTACAGTAAATGAGCTACTGTAAAAGGAAGAGGCATATTTTCATACGAGATTATTATCAGAGCGCAGAGACCGGAAATGTCACCCGCCCAAAAACTCAAAACGCTCTTTGAGGTAAAGAGGAGATTTAGGATTAAACAGAATGCAGTAGAGAAGATGAAGTATTTGAGCATCCCTGCGAAGACGGATTGGGAGCCACTTGTGTTTCTTATGAAAGTCTGAAATGTGATCAAATATATATCATACATAATTCAAAATTATATAAATTATAAAGCTGTAAGTGAAAGTGGTATAAAAATTTATTGAATTTGTGCTAATAATAAAAATATCTAAATTTGTATAAAAGCACGCTTACTTGCTGTAGACGCAAAAAGTTCTTAAGATGAAGCAATACTAAGCACCAAAGAAAAAAAATATCTTTAATTTTTTAGCGTAAAATAATGTTAAGTACTAAATCTTTTCGCAACTTAAGCCATCCAGCTCTTTGCAATCCATTAAGATACAAAATACTGTCGTATAAACTTTTTGATCGCCGACAAATTGTACCCTAATGGTTACACAGTTAAGAATTTAATTCAGATAGTTTTCAAAAGCAATTACGCTTTCTAGCTAGAAACAGAATAAAAAGATCAAAGAGTACCTTAAAACTGTCTATATAAAAGGATGCAAAGAGTGATATAATTTTATTTGTTGATTTACTAATTTCGGTAAAATCTTTTTTTAATTTTCTACGTACCAAGTCACATTCTAAGACCTATTGAAGCTATTTTTAGTACAATAAGTTTTAGCAACTTCAAAATTTTTCATCCAGACGAACTTCACTTACTCGTACATGAATATTTCAAGTTATCAAATATTTAAATTAAGGAAATTTTAAGTTTCTTAATATATATATTTATTTCTAGCAAGCCTATTTCAAACCCTAAACACCATGCCTAATTTAATGAGTTTATGATAATAGAGCACTAAATAGAAAGCAGAGAACCGACTGTAGTGTAAAGTTCAACATTTTAAAAATGTTATTATTTAAAACATAAAAATTATTGAGAAACTATATGAAAAAGGAGATATATATATGAATTCAACTATCTACCACAAATTATTTAATTTAAAGAGATTTTCTTTAGTTATTTGTAGAATATATTTTATATTTAATAAACACTTTGCAATTAAGAATAAATGCTGATTTTATTTTTGTATTGTAATATAAAACAATTTTAATTAGTGTTTTGGACAATTAAATGCTCTTTGTCGAAATGCTAAGAAATCAAGTGCTGCCTTAAACAGGTGGACATTAATAAGGTCGCCTCCCCTAAAATCGTGCTTCGATGAACGTATCCAACGAATTTTTACGCACGATTGGCCTCTCGTTATAACAAAATCTTTTTTTCTTTATATAAAGAACCAACTCACGAGGCCTTTACGAGGCCTAAGAGAACCTTGGTTAAAGATAATGACTGTCCTCATGATGCTTAACCTTTTTGACTCAGCTATCCGTGAATGGTCCGTAACGTTTCTATTTTATAACAAAGAACTAATACTAATTTGTTGCTGTAAGTATTTTTTCTTATTGATAATACTGTTTTTTTTCTTATACAGAGAAAGCTTAAGAAACCTGTACTAGGTTTCTAAGACATATCTCACTTTATTTTCCGGCTTATTATCAAAATACTGTCATAGTCTGTCGCGGTCCCATCATACTATGACAACAAAGTACTAGAAAAAAGAATAGAAAATATTTCAAAACAGTATAGGTCAAATTTTTCCAGTTATTATTATTTGCTTTTGCATATTTAGTAACTTAAAATTACCTCTTTTAAGATTTCTAGATTCTTGTTGCATAATTGTCTAATTACTGCTATTATATGAATTTATTGACTAAATTTTATGCTAGTCATTATATAAAATAAACCACAGTATTCAATTTTTCATTTGACTACATTTAAAGTTCTCATACAAAATAAATAAGTACATAACTAAAATAAACGTTAATAAAATAAAAGCACAAAAAGTGCACAAAAAATCATTACTTACAAAACGCTTAGACGTACTAAATTCATCTACTTACTTATCCACTTGTACTGTACTGTACTCTAAGAGTCTAAGTCTTTATTAATTTTGAAAGTCCCTAAATGTTTGCCTTCCGTTTTATATAAATTGAATTTTCCTTAGCCTTTGCATTATCGTGTTATAACCGTCTTTTGCTTGTCTTCCAAAATTGGTATCTCAGTGGATTATCTTGTATATTTTCATTATGACGCGTTATTCATTTTACTTTCAATTATTTCTTATATATATATATATATATATATATATATATATATATATATATATATATATATATATATATATATATATATATATATATATATATATATATATATATATATATATATATATATATATATATATATATATATATATATATATATATATATATATATATATATATATATATATATATATATATATATATATATATATATATATATATATATATATATATATATATATATATATATATATATATATATATATATATATATATATATATATATATACATATATATATATATATATATATATATATATATATATATATATATATATATATATATATATATATATATATAAATGAAAAAATATTCTTCGAGATATAAAATTTTTGATATGATTGATTTATAAATAGATGTCAACTAGTTAAGAGGAGTACAGTTAGAGAGTTGCAAATTGCAATTATTACCAAAATTACTTAGTAATAAATTATTTGAATTAACATCTTATAATATAAGTAATCCTAACTAAGTTACGATTTACGATGCTAAAACCACAAGTGAGCCTAAAGGAAACCTCTCTTTTCCCATCGCTGCCGTTAACCCTTTAGCAACTCAGCATGTCATCGCGCTCAGCCGCCTGTAACCCCAACGCGTTGTTATATAAAATAATTGTTCCGTCTGTGACACAGAGCGCTTTATAACACTCGTGTAAATAATGTGATGGCAGTAGCCAATATGGCACTAAAGAGTCACTAAATAGTAGAATTGAGTGATTTATCACTAGCTATTTAATACTTATTGATACTATTTACTGATGTTTGGTACTTATATAAAAAGCTTGAATGTGAATATAAAAATGCGCCTGTATTATTCTTTTGTATTTAAATTAATATCATAGAGATAAAAGGTCAATCGTGTCATCATAATAGGTTTATCTCTCGGCTCATGTTTCTAGTTAAGAACAATGTCAACAAAGCTTATTATTAACTTCGTGAAGCCAAAACTACTTTAATATGAAGGAAAATAAAATATTCTTTTTAAATTGACTACTATTTTTGGCTAAAAAACAAGCGTAGCCATTACAAAAAATTCATACCATATAGTTGAGTTTTTTTTTAGCTTCACGCTTTATCCCACACATGGCAGGGTAGGCAGAGGAAACTGCAGGGACCGTGAGAACCTAGTGTTAAGACACTCCGTTGCTTAGTCCCTGCTTTCTCCGTCCCCACTTTCCGCCTTTTTCGAGGCATTGCGTGCTGAGTGGCGGAACTCAACGCCGCGCTTTGCCTAGTTTGTAAGGGCGAAGAAAACGGAAATAGAAAAATCCATCTTCTCCGACTGGAGATCGAACCCAGAAACCGTCGTGTTACAGGCAGACGCTTCGCCTTCGTCCTCTGTTTTATTAATTTTTTATAGTATTTTATATATTTTTTTTTTGCAATTCTACGCAAGTTTCTCACTTTTCTTTATAAAAGGATATTGTAAAATTATAAAGTAAAAACGAATATGGTATTATGGAATTTTCGTATAAAATTTAATTGCTCCAAACTTTTATATCCCAGCTCAACTGTTCAAGCTTCAAGCGTTCCAGTCAATTAATCGAGTATGGTAATCGTGATTATAGTAGTTACTACTAAGTTCGTTCGTTCGTTAAGTTCTTTAGCTTTCCGCTTTACCCCCTTACATCGTTAGGGTTGGCAGAGTGAACTTAATATTTAGAAATTTCATTCTTCGTTTTCCCTTAAAATTTGAACAATTTCGTGTTGGCGGAATTCTATAACATTTCGCCTGTTTTGCTGGAGCTGACATTTGCCAACAATGTATTCCCCTGAGTAAGAATTACCGACTAAAGGTATACTCAGGATGACAGGTATCATTAAGGATGTCATAGTGAAAAGGAAGATGAACATTAGGGAGGTAAAGTGAGATGTATGAAGAGGGTAATGACTGTGAACAAGGCGAAAGAGAGCGTCCGTTGTCTCTGGCGACTTAACCAAAAAAAATTAATTAACTGAAATAAATAAATAATATACATTGGTCTAGAAGAGATTAAAAACATGTGAGAAATACCTTAAACATAAATATAAAACATTAATAAAGTAATATAATACATTTCATCTATTAGGAAAAACAATTGTTTGTTTTTACGTGAAACAGCTTTACACGTGACCGCATCTGCGGCTACACGCTCTCTGAATATCAATTATTCCTTTCGAACTACAAACTCCGAAAGTTGGCCCAACCTCCAACCAACTTGTGAACTAAAACCAATGAGTTATATTTATTAGGAAATGTAAATTTTACTAAATAAAATAACTGACAAATATTTTGAGTAAATAATTTGATATTTGTTTTTATAGACATTTTTATTTATTTCAATAAGAGATTTAAATACTATAAAAATAACTGTATTTTACAATGATGACTTTCTTACTTTTTTATTCTTTTGTTCACATTTTGTAAACCTTTGCAAAAGCGTACAGTAACTATAGGAAATCGAAATATATCACGTTTCTCTGAGTACCAATACTTCCATTAGGATATAATAGATCGCTTTTCCTGTCACAGTTCTATTGCTTTTCAACGAACCATTTAGGTAAGTGAGGCGTAGGACACCGATGAAAAATTTCATTTGGTATAGTAGTATCTGCTTTGATGTTTTTCTTACTTCGCCTAAAATGTACTCTTTAGCCACGATACGTGAATTTGTATCGTAATACATTTCTTTAATTTTATATCATAAAGTAGGTATATCTATGCTCATTTGAAAAAAATAAATCGACATTAATTACAATTTTGACTTTAATAAGGTTTCTGTAGAAAAAAGTCGTATTAATTCTTTTAATTATGACTAATAGCGATGAATTTATGTCAATCGGGGCAGCGGTATATATATATATATATATATATATATATATATATATATATATATATATATATATATATATATATATATATATATATATATATATATATATATATATATATATATATATATATATATATATATATATATATATATATATATATATATATATATATATATATATATATATATATATATATATATATATATATATATATATATATATATATATATATATATATATATATATATATAGAAAATACAGTTATTGGTATTCTAGAGCGTAAAGACAACGTGTTCTCGATCTACGTACTGATATGAAAGGAATACGTAGGAACATCTTAAAATTAGCCGGAATATTGTTACAAAGCGTCTATTTTGAGATGTTACCATGTAATGTATCGAAGAGTAGAAGAATATTTAGAGAAAATTATTAACCTTTCGCACAAAATAGTCATTTTGGTTATTAAATGATGAGTATTTAATGTACAAAAACCTTATCTATCGTACAGTATACACTTTTTTAGAAAATAATATGTTCGATATTGGTTAGAATTATTATGTAGAATATGCTAAGATATTGAAGTTTTGAAAATAAGATCAAGGAAGAGTAGTAAGCATATACTGGATCAATGACAGGTAATTAAAAGTCAAAAACATTGGCAAAATACGCGGATGTTTCTTTAATTTTAAATATTTTGCTAATTTTAAATTCTAAATTCAATATAAATTCATACATGCTTTTTCAACAAGCATTGATACACTAAATTATGTCTTTAAGGCAGAGTGGCTGAGGTCATTTATCGCATAATATACTAAACTTATATTCCATTTTACCAAGAAAAAAGATTAAACAAAGCTCCCGTGGCAATAAATAACATTTCTTTTTAAGAAATGAAGTTGAAAATTCAGAAAAATAGTGATAGAAGCATCCATGTCATGTCATATTGTAAATACTAAACATACCGTTTAATAATATTAAAATTTGACCAAATCTCGTTAAGGCCTCTATTTAAAAGTACTAAACGAATTTTAACAGCAATTTCATCTAATTTTTTCATTACACTAATATTTATTTCAATTACATGCTATATCGTTTTTCTTTCTGTATAATAGTAGTTTCTTGCATTGTTATGTATGTTTATAACCAATTATTACAATCGAATGTTTAACCTGAAGCCAACGTAAACTACATACATTCAATCTATGTGAAAAACCTACTCCATATATCAGTCCAATATAACATAAACATGACAAAAGAACGATATACTTTATTTCGTACTTCAATTCATTGCGTACATTTAAATACAAACATATTTGTAAGCTGTACTATATTAAAAATGTAAATGTACTAATAATAGAATTGTAAATGTTAAATTTTTGAACAAAATTGATTAATGGGTGAAGTAAGGTCGATTATAATTTTTTGTGAAGCAATAATTTGCTATGTCAACAGAAATATATTTAATCACAAGTTGCATTTACTTTTAATTAAAGTAGACTTTTATACACAATTGTGTACTATTTTAATATTTTTATGTTATTATATTTTTTTATAATAATTATTTAAATAAAATTAAAAACAATCAATTGGGTATTGTATATTTATTTATTAAAAGCGGCGAACGGAGGGTTTTTCACGAGGTTCCCCCATGGTTGGACGGTTGGAGCTATCGTAAACTCAGTGGATTATTTTAATATTTTATGTGTTACTTTAAAATTCTCTTGGGCCCAACTTACCGCCACGGTATTGAAGATAGTTGAAAGTCCCGGGAAGGTTGTAGGAGTTGTATTTTTCGTTATACAATTCATTAAGTAACACAGATCACAATATCAAAACACTATAGCACAGTTCACACCTTCTTGTTTTGAATTTTGAGTATATTCGCGGAGCTGACGGCGCGTGACATGCGGCTCTCGGCAGTACAGAATGAGACTCAAGCGCCGCTGCGGCGGCGCGGCATTTTGGCGGGTTTTAAAATGAGCCCAAGATCCTATACCCTAGTTCCTGCGGTATATATTAAAACTATAAAAAACCTGTATGTTACGTACGTAGAAATAATCTTTTTCATTTTTATATATTATATGTATTAAAGAGTATAATCTTTATAAAAAACTGTTTATAAAACAATATTACCCTTATAAATTACCCTTAAAAAGTGTTGGCTAATTCCTAAAATTTTATACTACGAGTATAACTATACAGCAAGCTGTATACCAAAAAAATGTTACGATTCATAAATGAAGCCAACAGAACACTAAAAAGTATTCTGTTATATTTAAAATAAAATTATAACAAACATTTAAAAACCTTTCAGTCTTCTCAGCAATAATTCTCAATTATTACGAAAGGAATTTATCTTCCCATCTCAAGCGTTGAACTGGCGCAGTCACTCAATTTTATGAATCGTGGTTTCGCGTGTTCAATACTCAACGAGTCACCCCATTTCTCCCCAAAGGTACCTTACAGCTAATAATAAAAAAGAAATGGTTCTCAACATCTGCCACTTCAGTATTAAGAAAAACGCTCGACACAAGTGTTTTTTGCCTAATTATAAGCTATTTGTATATTGTTAACGTAATACCGAGTACGGAATTTTGTGAAGTTGTATTTATTATTTAATAAGTATATTATATATCTAAGGTTTACAACGAGCACTGTGATGTGGAAGTATTCAAGAGTCTTGTTGATTGCCCCCTTATGACCCGGAAATACTTGAACAATTCTTGTGTCGCAAATTTGTTGCTATTTACATAAATATTTTACCAATGATTATAATTTCTAGGAATACTGATACTGACAGATTTTCCTTCTCAAACTAATGAGGACCGTCGTGGTGCAGAGGCGCAACGTCTGCCTGTAACGCGACTGTTTCTGGGTTCGATCCCCAGTCGGGGAAGATAGATTTAGGTTCCCACGGTCCCTGCAGTTCCCTCTGCCTACCCTGCCATGTGCAGGATAAAGCGTGAAGCTAAAAAAACAACTAAATGAACTAGAATAAACGTACAACTTTACGTCGTTTAGAAAATTACTTTTTTTGGTTTAGATAAACTAATATTTAGTTATTTCACTCATTTTTGAAATGAAAATAAAAAATATTTTATAATTTCTCAAAGTTCAGTTAAATATCACCCTCTGTTTAAGCTGACTTCGCTTTCCGATATTTTAATAAAATGAAAATAGGTAAATATGACTTCTTAAAAAAAACAAAGCTAGATATGTCAGAGAATGTACGTACGAGGTGCATGAGGTTAGGGTAAATGGAGTGGGAGTGTGTCTACAAATTTTTATAATTATGTATGTATGTGCGTTTTGAGGGCTAAGTTAAGATCATAGGATGGTTTTTAATTGTTTTTTTTTTGTATTTAGAACCACTTTGATGATGAATAGTTTCTTCGCCGTGAGTAAGTTACTTTGTTTCTTTCTTAGAAAAAAGAATGTGTCATATATCTAATATTTCTAAAGTATATCACTTTTATCAATACCTGTAAAGAACTTAAACAATAAGTCATTTAAGTTCTATGAATCTATGAAAATAGTCAAACAAATGTACGACAAGACTAAACATGAATTTAGTCTTGCTGCACGTTTGTTTTTTGGGGATATTTTTTGATACAATATATTTTAGTCTTTTAAGTATTCATATTATTTTCCTGAAAATTATTTACCAGATATTTATTCACTCTGAATATATCATTTCAAAAAAATTAACGAGTAAAGATAACGGAGTGCATTGGTAGGTTAGTCCCTTAGCCCACTGATTTTAAAGTGTTAATTGTAAAAAAAAGAAACAAATAATAAAAAATGTACTATAATAAGCTAGTAAGAAAATATAAAAAAATAACTCAAGCTAAAAATATATAGTGTAAATATGTTGGACATTTAATTAGTTATAAAGTAGACGCCTAGCCAGAGATGCAAGCTTTTGTAAATTATAATTACCACTTCTCTCAATTAAATAGAGAAATTCTCACCAGGAAATGCTTTTACTTAATTTTTCTTGTAAATTATTTTCATTTTAAAGGACGAGTTATATTTTTCATAAAAAAGGTATGTTTTATTACAAGATGAAATGTATATAATTTTAAAGTCTATACACAAGTATACACAAAGAATTTCTAGCATGAGATTGAAAAAAGATTAAGCCACATACACACACTGTTTGTTCTAATTTATATGCATTTATGCACGTCGATGTTTACAGGTACAATTACTCAACAAAGGCAAAGGCGGAACAAACGCTCACTTTGCATCGTTCACGCGCATACGGAAATTGCTTCTAACAAGTTTAATTTGACTTTCACAAGAAAAAAAACTTTTGCAATCTTCCTTTGCTGGTCACGCTTTTTGAACTGTGATTAAAATCGTTGTAAACTACAGTTGTTTATAAGAACATCGCTTATTCACTGTGTCTTACTTACTTGCGTCTGCTCTTAGGCTCGGCATAGTAATGAGCGTATCAAATTTATTATGAATGACGGTGATAAATCGGCGAGCTTTGTTTAGATAAGACAAAAGTTTTGAACAATGGAAGCGTCTATAAAATATGTTTATGGAATAAAGTGTACAAAGGCACACATTCTGGAAGTTATTGGGCAATTTTTGCGACGTGTTGTCGTAATCACGGTCGTATTTCGTTTTTAACTTTTAGTCTAAAATGCAGAGGAATACAACTTTTATATATGTGTATTTTTATATGCTAAAATTAGATATTATGTAGCATTAAAACTTATACTATATGTGCCGAATGTTTAAATAAAATATATATTTTTAGATTATATTTTCAAATGTTTTTATTGCTTTTTAATTAATTGCCAAATATATTGTGAATAAATCAACTCCAACTTAAGTTTGGACCGATTGTTTGCTATATAGACCATTAGAACTATTTAACCACTTTAGCCAAGATGTGGGCTACACAGCGACATCTCTAACACAAAATCTTAAGATTTAACTTTAAAATTTATGAAATAAAAAATAGATTATTATTATTTATATTATGTATACGCCGCCTTAAAGTTTGACGTTGCCATACTGACATGAGATTTAAAACGGTTATTTAGAATAGAAGCCATGAATACATGAACATTAATAATGGCGTCGATCTATTGGAAGTAAAAACCTTTAATTGTCGATTTTCTAATTTTAGGTTAGTATATAATGTATGTGACAATTTATTTTAAAATAATAATATTGTAAGAATTAAAAATAATTAACATTAAATATTTCTAATTTTAGATAAATCAAATTGTGTGTTTTTGCTCCCGTCTTCGACATCCAACATATTATAAATCGACAATTGTCAGAGTTTAATTGGATATCCGTAGATCATGGCAAGATTACAATTTGAAGTAGAGCTTTCAGCGGATGAAGATCCGAAAAATAACATAATTACGATAAAATCTATAACAACAGAAGAAGGAATGACATATCTCATGCCGCCATGTTTTCAAGCAGCAAAACATCACCTACAATTAACGAACCTTCCAGAATTCGTAAAAATAAAAAGAACATTACAGAGAAGGGGTCATAGTAGAAAGGTATGGATATCAATGCCAAGCGATGTGCTAAAACTATACAAAGATAACACTGGAAATATAATGTTTAATGATTATTTGTTACAAGAATTGACTCAAACGAGCCAATCTACTACAGACGGAAAATTACTAGAAATTTTAGAGAAATTAAGCGACAAATTCAATACTAACAAAGAAAAGTACACCAATTTAAGCGGATTGACTGCAAAATTTGTTTTGAAGAAATTTGACAACAAGACCACTAATGCCAAGCAATGGTTACAATGCTTTGAGAGTGAATGTAAAAGATTTGATTTAAATTGTAACACACAGAAAATAAGTGCATTGAGGCTATTTTTGAATAACTCAGAAAGCGACTGGTATGAGTCTATGCTGATTAAACACAGCTTAAACTGAATGTGGGAGATATGGCGAGAAAGTTTTCTAGATACATGTGCGGATAAGAGCTGGTCTTCTGTGAGCGCTGCATTGACTTACAAGCATTGAAGTGGCTCTCTACTGGAATATGCATTAAAAAAAGAAAGATTGTTACTAGAGTATAACAATAATATTGATAACACAACTCTCACTGACTTAATCGTCACAGGATTACCTACTTATGTTAGGAGCAAATTAGATAGACAGGAAATGACAAACCCAACTATTTTATTTAATGCCCTACAAATGCATGAAGATCAAAATAACAATATAAAAAGATAAGTTACAGAAAAAAATAAATCAGAATCAGAATGGCGAAAAAAAATACCATGTCAGATTTGTTACAAAATTGGAAAGAAAAACAGATTTCACTCTGAGGATTTGTGCTGGTTCAAAGAAGACAAGAACAGCAATAACAGTGGCAAACACTGCAAAAATTTGACATTAGAGATTGATCAATTCGAGGATACAAAAAACTAAATATTCCCCCACTAATTGAAGTTGAAGTAATATTGAATGACAAACTGAAATGTTCTGGTATTTATGATCCTGGATCAAATATAACTTTAATAAATTCTAAATTAATAACAGTAAAAAATTCAAAGATAAATTACTTTGAAAACAAATTCAACACAATTGGTGGTGGGGGAAAAACTATAGGTTTAGTAAAATTAAACGGAAGAATATTGAATATTGAAGAGGAAATAAATGCATTTATTTGCAATGATAAAAATTTCACTCATGAATTGCTTTTGGGACTGGATACAATAAAGAGGTTTGGATTGACCCATGACGGGAATTAAACATCCAACTTCAGAAAAATTCCAACCCAAGTTAAAATCAATATATCAGTCCAATAAGAGACGAAAATAAATATTTTGAAATTGAAACCAAAGAGTCACAAATATCGAATTATGAAATAAATTTCAATGAGGGCATAGATGTGAATAAATTTGACATCGATACTACTAACTTGAAAGATGACCAAATAACAAAAATTAATGCATTATTAGATGATTATAAACACATATTTGCGAAAGATAAATTTGACGTTGGACAGGTGAAAAACTATGAAGCATTTATTGATTTACAAGTAGACAAATATTGCTCAAAAAGACCATATAGGTGCTCCTTGGGGGATAGAGAAGAAATTGAGAAACAAATTGGTCAATTGCTAAAAAATGAATTGATTGAAGAATCTTATAGCCCATTCGCAGCACCTGTGACATTAGCATTCAAGCGGGATGAAGGGAAGAGGTCAAGATTGTGTATCGACTTCAGAGACCTTAATAAAATTATCGTTCCACAGGCACAACCATTCCCTCTTATAGAGGATCTGATGGTAAAAACAATAAACTGTAGGTATTTTACTACCCTTGATATTAATTCTGCTTTCTGGTCAATACCACTGAGGATCAGCGACAGAGCGAAGACAGGCTTTGTCACACAAGAAGGTCATTACCAATGGACTTGCCTGCCTTTCGGGTTGAAGACATTTCCGGCAATTTTTCAAAGGATTCTGACTAATATAATAAGAAAACATAACCTGTCTAATTATGTAATGAATTATATAGATGACATAATGGTGTTTTCTAAAACTTTCGATGACCATATGGACCATTTATCGAAGTTGTTGAATGCTATAGCCGAAGAAGGATTCCGTCTAAAATTGACAAAATGCAAATTTGCGGCACATTCGGTAAAGTTCTTGGGGCATTTAATAAAAGGTAATATAATTACACCTTTAAAAGATAACCTCAAATCTATAGCAGAATTTCTAGCACCGCAAAACAAGAAACAAATAAGACAATTTCTGGGTAAGGTAAATTTTTACAATAAATATATTCCTAATGCTGCAATAACTCTTGATCCATTACACAATTTACTTAGAAAAAACACAAATTACGTTTGGTCAGCTGATTGTGAAAAAGCTTTCCAAACAATAAAAAGCAATTTATGTTCAGCCCCAATTTTAGCCATTTTTGACCGAGAGGCACCAACTTTTATATATACTGATGCAAGTATAAAAGGCATTGGTGCAGTTTTGAAACAAACACAAAGGTGTGGTGAAATCAAACCAGTGGCCTACTTTTCAAAAAAGTTGAATGAATGCCAGAAAAAGAAGAAAGCTATATTTTTAGAATGCCTAGCAATTAAAGAAAGTTTGAAATTCTGGCAACACTGGCTATTAGGGAACTCATTCACAATTTATACGGACCATAAGCCACTCGAAAATCTAAACATAAAGAACAGAACAGACGATGAACTGGGAGACATGACTCATTACTTATCACAATACAATTTTGTAATAAAGTACAACCCAGGTAGAAACAACACCGAAGCAGACTGTTTAAGCAGAAATCCTGTATATGAAAGCCATGAAAATGAAGAAGATAATTTGAAAACTATAAATATTGTCAAGATTGAAGAAATACTAGATGACCAGAACAAAAACACATACATAAAGGACAAGCATACTTTTATTAGAGAAAATGGTATATATTACAAGTGGAACAATAAGAAAAAGAAAATAGTTTTGTCCGAAGACTATAGTAAGACATTAATAAAAAAAGTGCACGAGCACTTCTGTCATATAGGAGTAAATCAGATTGAATCAAAATTAAGACCTTTCTACACAGCACCAAACCTACTGGACAATATAAAGTTGATCTGCCGTCAATGTGAAGTTTGTATCAAAAATAAAACACGTATAAATAGAAAGTATGGACTTATGTCACAGTTAGGACCGGCAGAAAAACCTTTCCAAATTATGTCCATAGACACTATAGGAGGATTTGGTGGTAACAGGTCTTCAAAAAGATACCTACACTTGTTAATGGATCATTTTACACGCGATGCTTACATTTCGTGCTCAAAGTCACAACTAGCAAAAGACTATATAAAATTGATAGATCAGGTGATTAATTACAATGAAGTTGAGATATTACTTTCAGATCAATATCCGGCATTGAATTCAGAGGAATTTAAAAAGTATTTAAAAGATCACTCTATTAAATTAATCTTTACGGCTGTGGATGCTCCCTTTTCGAATGGTCACAATGAAAGGTTGAACCAGACGCTGGTGAATAGGATTAGGTGTACCTTGAATAGCAAAGAAAAAAAAATATCTTGGACAACTGTGGCAGCGGATTGTGTAAAAGCCTATAACTCAACAACCCACACAGTGACAGGTTATTCGCCTCACTATCTATTAAGTGGAGAACCAACAGATTTACTACCAACAACCCTGAAAAGAAAACAAATGGAACCCGGAGAACTGGAAGAAGACCGAAAAATAGCATTTCTCCGGTCAAAAAAATCTCATGAATTGAACAAATCCATTTTTGACAAAAATAGAATAGATTACAAGTTTCAAAAAGGTGATATGGTCTATATAATGGACTGTAATAAGTTAAACAGATCTAAAATGGATGAAATTAGAATTGGTCCTTTTGAGATACAAGAAATGATATCAAACTCGCTATGCAAAATCAACACTGGGAAGAGTAAAAAGTCCTTGGGATTGTATCATGTTACAAAGCTCATTCCTCAGTTTGATAATCCAAATTAACTCCAGTCAATTTGCACATTTTGGGGGGGAGATGTAAGCTTATATAAATATATATATATATATATATATATATATATATATATATATATATATATATATATATATATATATATATATATATATATATATATATATATATATATATATATATATATATATATATATATATATATATATATATATATATATATATATATATATATATATATATATATATATATATATATATATATATATAAATATAATATAAATATATATATATATATATATATATATATATATATATATATATATATATATATATATATATATATATATATATATATATATATATATATATATATATATATATATATATATATATATATATATAGATTTTGATCTCTGACTATATACAAACTATTATGTATATATAAAAGCTTTTATAGAATTTCACTACTGAAAATACTAAGCATTATTAAATATTTCCAGAACTTAAACTTAAATAGAATAACGGTTCATTATAAGGTCATGCTGATGTATAATTTCTTGAGCGTTAAATATATACAACCCCTTTAATAGGCGCTATAAAGCACGGTAATTAAAGTAAATTTACAGCTTTAGTGATATACTACGTTGTTTTAATTGATAATTTCAAAAGTGTATTTTTGTATAGAATTTTTGTATAGAATTTTTCTGAACAACTTTATTAGTTGTTCAGAAAAATTTTCAGCGGTTTGATTTGTCTTAAGAAATATTTCGTACATGTTATGGGTGAGATCGAAGAAAAAAAACTAGAAACACCACAGAATAGAAATCAAACTTACAGTCAAAGCGTTAATGTTCTTTTGATACAATATTTAAGCAATCGTATATTTTTACTTATGAATTAATTAATTAAATGTAATTAATTACTGTTAAAAATACTTGAGCTGAAGTATTTTCTACTGAGGGTATAATTATCCACTACACGTTTAGTATTAATGCAATATCTGTATGTAGAAACTAATAAAGGTTAACTTCAGGATAGGAACTTACAAAATGTACTACATTTGTATAGGAAAGGCACTCTGGCCCTTTGCCAGTAGTTGAAGGAGTCTGACAGTATTGATTATTTAATGTTATGAATGTTGGATGAAGTGGCTTTGAAGGGCATGAATTACGAATGAAGTTAGAAATGCTTAACACTTTCTAAGCCTTAGAGGATAAGTTGAATGTTAATAAAACTTTTAATGAGTCTACCATTATTTATAATTGATACTGTTTTGCTAAACGTGGACCGAATGGACCTTGATATGGACTAAGTCCACGTTAGATGAAATTTACGTACCGTTTGCTTTAAAATTAACGTATCATGTGCGCCGTCGTGGCGCAGTATGATGGTGTCTAATTGTATAAGCGATAGTAGTGAGTTTGATTCCCATTTAAAGGACTTTTTCATAGTCGTTTTTCGCTCTACGGCGTTAACTGCATTTACTCAATACTTTACGTGGAATTGACTGAGAAAACGTTAAAACTTCTTAGATTAATTATCATTACATTTGTTTTTAGAATGAATCTATAGAAAATAAAAAAAAATTATAATTTGTCACAACTGTCTTACCTAAAAATGTATTCTTCAGTAGAACATAAATTAAATCAACTTAATCCTTTAACATAACTAGCTTAAGTATGAAGATTTTACACAAACAAGCTCACTAGCAAATTAGTAGATGCACTCAGCTCAGCTAGTGAACTCGCCGTAATCTGTGTAATTAGATTGCTATTACTTAAATAAATCGTAACACGGTCGTAAAGTTTGCAAATGCATTTGGCTTTCTGCCAAGAGGCAACCTTTGCGTATCGATTGCTAAGCCGCAGCCACTGGTGGCTCCTGATGCTTACTTTATAATCACATGTAGTTTAAGGTAATGTGACTTACAATATTCTTGCTGTTTGCATCATTTGAAAATAAATTTTATGAAATTTAAACTGAAATGTTTGTTATTTTTATGATTTTTTACTATCAATTCAAAATAAGGATAGAAAAATATTTAAAGGAAATGTATAAGCGTATATTGAAGCGTAATTTTTGCCCGTGCCTCACGGAAACCTACTAAGTAATGCGTTCTCCATAAAGCTGCTTTGAAAGTCTTATTAATTAACGTTATAAGATTTTTTGTAGGGAGGTTTTAACAAATTTCCGCAAACTAAAGATATTGAAAATAAGAATATTATAGGCCTTAATTATATCATTGTCATTTGACAAGAGAGAATGCTCTTCTTATTGAATATTTAACCTATGTTCCAATACTGTATGTTCAAAATTTGATATGATTTCCTTAAGTATTTTTTAATAAATCTTTTAATTTGAAAGTTAGTCAATAATATTTAAAGATTGTGATCCGTTAAAACCAAAGTTGTTGTATATGTATTTTATAACCGAATTCAACCACGCACTATATATATATAGAGTAGCAAATGAAAATATTTCATGTCCCCAAAACATATTAGAGCCAAATAATAGGTATAACATTATTTTCTTATCACTTAATTTTCCGTTTATCAACTAAAATATTTTCAACTTTCCTTATTAATTATTCACAGACACGCTCTCAAAATCCTTGAAGCTAATCTTAAAGATTAAGTTATTATTATATACTAAAGTTTACTCAAAAGTGTAGTTCATATTATTTTATTGGAGGACCGTCGTGGCGCAGAGGCGCAACGTCTGCCTGTAACGCGACGGTTACTGGGTTCGATCCCCAGTCGGAGAAGATGGATTTTTCTATTTCCATTTTCTTCGCTCTGGCATCTAAGGCAAAGCGCGGCGTTGAGTTCCGCCACTCAACACGCAATGCCTCGAAAACGGCGGAAAGTGGGGACGGAGTAAGCAGGGACTAAGTAACGGAGTGTCTTAAACACTAGGTTCTTATGGTTCCTGCAGTTCCCTCTGCCTACCCTGCCATGTGCGGGATAAGCGAGAAGCTAAAAAAAAAAAAAAAATGATTTTATTACTAGCATAACCGAGTCATTACTAAAAATGGAGATATTTTAACATTAGATTCCCTCCTCTGCTTCGTAGGAAAAAGTTATTGATCTATTGTAACATATATTTATATAGTGCGAGTCGTTGTTGACTGTTTCGTTAAGTTCCACTAGTCAGTTAAAAATGGATCGAAAAAGCTTAGAATTTTAGATGTAAGTAATTAGGTTTCACCTTAAATTAATGTAGTGTATGTTTTACATTAGTTACTTCCATTTTATTTCTAGTATGCGTAAAGCAGTACGTATGTAGAAAAAAGGAAAGAACGTATGTTAAGTGGTGGAACATAAATGCGGCGGATTGAACACTATCACTATTATCGACATAAATATTTATCAATATAAATATATTTATGATTTTAAGTGTTAATCCACACTAAGTATGGCTAATAAAAAAAATATTAAAATTATAAATTTCGAAACGTTGAAGTTTTTATATGTTTTTATGTAGTACTATGTCTATATAATTTTAATGTAATTCCCGATTGTACTTTTAGTATTGGTGAAGTTTTACTATTAGCGAAAATTAGCAAAAACTTGCAACGAAACATAAACACTTTATTTATATTTTATTTATTTAATATCATTATTTCTAAATTATATATTTCATTAAATTTATTAAATATTTAAATTTTTATTTACGTATACCTATTCACAATTCTTCAAATTCATATTCATCGCTTTGATTGTATACGATTTTCTTGAATTCGTTGTTGAAATAATCAGCAATCATCTTCCATACATTCATAGAGTACCATACAACAACACCTAGTGAAAAAAGTAAACGAAATACAAACGCTAACATACCTTTAAAATAATAACAAATACATATAATACACAGTATAATATTTGCGAAGAAATAACGTTATATTTATATAAAAATTATTTCAGAGTAAAAACTAACAAGTTCTTAAATAAATGGCGTACAGAAAAGATTTTTCATATATATTATTTCTCTGCCGTCAACAGAAATAGAAATAGTAAATGGATTTCGTGAAACACAATCCGATCTTTTAATAAGAAATGCCAAGATAATAAAGCAGCCTCATCACGCTCTTAGCACTGGCGCACTGATATATTTTAAATCACTTTTAAATTCAATTTAGATTACTAACTGTGTAAAAAGTATAAAATGAAAGTTTAAAATTTAATAGCTTTTACACAGTTTTAAGATGTGAAATTTATATTCGAAGGCGTTGTTTTTATATATTAAAGAACACCATCAGCTCCATAAAGAGCATCTGTTATCATTCCAAATAAGGTTTGTATGTGAGGGTAGGTCATAGTAGTTAGTAGAACAACAGTATTGGCTATGACAAATAGTTTCATATTCTCTACGCCTTCTTCAGACCTGAAACCAAATAGAAATTTCATAATTAAAAATAATATAAATTATATATATTATTATAATTATAAATAACATAATGCTACTGCATGATGATTCTGTACAAAATGTAAATATTTACCCCAAAAATATGATTTGTCTTATTTCATTGAAATTCCAACTGTATATCATCCATCATTTAAGAATAGCAAATAATATCTTCATGTATTCATTTCATTCATTAGTAGTCATTGGAAAGAAGAAATTGTACGTAATATGACAGTAACTGGTTGAAAACGTGATCGCGTTTGGTTCAATTCCTTCTATGGGTATAGGGGGAAAGCGAAAATAAAACGCGGCGTTGAGTTCCGCCACTCAACACGCAATGTCTCAAAAAGGTGGAAAGTGGGGACGGAGAAAGGAGGAACTAAGCAACGGAGTGTCTTAACACTAGGTTCATATGGTTCCTGCAGTTCCCTCTGCCTACGTTGCAATATACAGGATAAAGCATGAAGCTGAGAGGGAATACTTATTATGTTATTTTTATAATAACTTTATAAGTTTTTTCTACCTCACAATATTCACCTTAAAATTAGAAGCAAAAGTGAAATGTAAATTTGCATCACTTTTTATAAAAAGATAATAGTTATAGATGCATTATAATAGCGAAATAGAGTCAAGAACTACATAAACTTTCGTTCAAAATTCACTTAAGTGAAAAATGAAAACAAAATCAAACTGAAAGCTTTATAAACAGTGAAAATTTTATGGAAGTTGCTCGAATGCGGTAGTTGCTGCAAATTTTACAGTATTCTACCATTTCTTGTCAATTCTAACTTGATCTCTATCAAGTTTTTACTGGACGTCAGCCAAGTGCTGGTTTCTTGCCGAACAGCGAAAACAGTTTTGTATGCGAAACAATCTGAGAGCAACAGTGTTTTCGTGCAAACAGTGCGAAGTAGCGACAAACAAAAATAAATAAACTTTAAACATACGGGTAGCTAACGTTTACACAAATCATTTACATTATTAACATTTACAGGAATATATAAACATTAAAATGTATGAGTGCTTTTAAAATCGAGCTCAAATTATTTTTATCGATTTATGAAGAATTTATGAAAGCGCTGCTTAGATAAGAATAATCAATTAAACGTATTCTTAAATAGTAGGCACCACTTTTTTTTAAAAAAAATTAATTATTTATAGTTAATGACAGTTAATATTAAAAAATGAATACAAAATACCTGAGCCATCCTCCAAAACCCTGATCGTCTTCATCAATCGAGTCTAATTTTGGTTGACTACCAATTCCGGTCGATTCTTTAGGTGCATTATTATACTTCACAAGGCGCTTGTTGGATCCATGACTATGTTTTAATTTCTTCATACTATTTATATTTTGCTATAAGGAAATAAAAGAATTAAAAAAGTCTCCACATGAAAGAGTTTCAATGAGAAGCGTGAAGCAAAACTAGTACAAATACTGTACCTTTGAATGTTTCAGCGGAATAACAAGAAATACTGAGTAGGTTTTTACACACCATACACAGCTAAATAAGCCACCTACACCTGTCCTAATCAAATATTGTATGTTACGCGAGTGCTGGCGCGTCTAACGAACCACATTCAGAAACCTGACAAGCGCTGATCGATACTGGAAGATTGTAAGTTTATTAGCGGGCATGCTAAGCGACTTTGTACTGTATGGGGCATCTTTAATATTTCTTAATATAAGTTAATTATGGTAATACAAATTTTACTTGTAATATTTTTTAGATTTACTTAAGATTACTTGTTTAAATCTGAAAACGAAGGAAATCATGATAAATGGATCTAGAAAGCGCTTTACTGCTGTTGAAATCTAAGGTTTTTAAAGTGCTGGTACCGACACTGCTATATTTCAGCAAGATGCTTTGCCTTCCAACAATCTTTAACAAAGTCTTCAAAAATATTAGTCTGACGCGTCGCGAAGCATTCGCCTTATCAATATTCTTCAACTACGTCCCGCAGCATTGGGTTCGGGAACAGAGAACAATACAAACAGCGGTTTTGATTTGCGGTTATGATTTTTTCTCCAAAATTCGACAATCCGCTCCATATTTTCGCAATGCACGATCCCGGAAGAGTACACAATAAGTTGGGTCGTCAATGAGAAAAATATGGATAAATTGCTGAAAATCTTTTAATTATTTTTTTGAAAAAATGTAACACAAAACAAAAGCCGTAACGTCATCTTTCAGTCTCAAAAAACTTAATAAAAAAGAAATACAGTGTTTCTATTTTTAAAAACTAAATCTGACTCACATTTTAACTTAAATAAACTTAAGATTATATATATATATATATATATATATATATATATATATATATATATATATATATATATATATATATATATATATATATATATATATATATATATATATATATATATATATATATATATATATATATATATTCATAAACAGGCAATATATAAAATTATATAATAACAAGAATATGACCGATAAGGCACGTCAAAAGGTTCAGTGATAAGAGCGGTAAGGAGGATATCTCGATTGACCTTCAAAAACACAGTATCGATGATACTACAGGAAGGTCACGTACGACATGAGGATCATAAAAGTGGTATGTATGATGAAGTTGATGTACGTGAACGAGGAAAAAAACATGTCAGGGCCATAGCGTAGGGCACTTCACACTTATTGACCCTCTCAGCATATAATAAAAATATATTTACAGGTAAATATTGTAAGCCCTAATCCGATAGCATAATATTAAATTTATATTTTTATGTTCAAAGGTTTAATTTAAATTAATTTATAATTAGACAATGGAACAGAAGATTTTTTTAAATTATAATTTATCTAAAATTCATCGTGTAAAATTACACAAAATTTATTCACATAATATTGTAACTGCAGTAACATCATCATACAATTTACTCTTAACGTATATCATTTTTAACACTACGTTCTTGATTAATATACTTTTAACGGACTTCTAAATTTTACAAAGTTTATAGTAAGTAAAAGTTTTAGTTCAGTTTTTTATTATAACGTCAATATTGTTTTTTTACGCATTTATAAATAATATTTTAGAACATTTTATATTAAACGAAAACCTTCAAATATCTGAGGAAAGGTGAAATTAGAAAATTATCGTGCAAATAGAAGCTTGATATAATAAAATTATAATAGAAGCTTTCGATAAATTAATTGAGTGAGCAGGTGTAATAATATCTATAAAAGAGTTTTCTATACACAGTCAGCCGTGTTTATATTGGATCGATGTGTATGTAGTTACTAAGACAATGGTCCGCTAAATGTTGACCTATATAATATTAATATAATCTAGTTGTATTAAAATAATTTAAATGAAAAGCTTTATCATATTTCTATATAGTTTCACATGGTATAACAGATGAAAGTTATTAAAATTTCACGGCCTGATGTCGTGTAGTTTAGTTAAATGATGATCAAACAAAAGTTACAGTTGAAAGCAAGGCTTATTTCTGGCACTAGTATATTTTAAAATGTGTTCTTCATTCAACGTGACATTTTCGAAGTGAACTGTGCTCAACTGGCACGCTCGGAACGCCATAAACAAAGAGAAGAAGAAGAAATATTTAAAAATATCATACATAAAAATATAAAGTATAAAAATTGAGAAACTCTAGTTTCATGTCTACAAATGTAACTTTGTAAAGCCGTTTCAAAGTTAACTTACAAAATATCAAATGTGAGATGTTTTCCTTTACAATAAGTTCGTACTTTTTGTCGATTTTCATACGTCCAGGTAAATGTACTGATACTACTAATAAGTGTCAATAAGTTTAAGTTTACGACCGCAGATTAAAAGTGTATTTAATCATTTAATAATATTTAAATGATTTCCTTCAACGTGAAAAGATGCTTAAATAATTTCTTTACCCAACAAGTCTAATCCTTTTAAGTAGGCAAAGAGTAGAATAGTGTAAAGAAACTCTGTTTCCCGCTTTTCATCCGGTCTCTCCTGGACTAGTTAGTGATTCTTTTTTACTCACCCAGTAAAGTAGTTTTAATCAGTGCTAGCAATTGCTGTTGGTGTGCAACTACTATTGTCACAACACAAAATATATGCATCACCCTTTTTTAGCAACTTTGATTCAATACGGCGTCAATACTGGTAAACGGTGCACAGGGAGGATCACTAAGGTGCATTCGCCTGATAGTCGACGAGGCCCTTATGAACCACTTTGGTTTAATAGTAATGGCAAGCATATTTTCAGTGGCCGACGAGGTACTTTTAATAGGAGACCTAAACTAACTACCCCATATAGATCGAGAGAACCTTTTTTAAACGTTTAACCGAAACCCGTCACAAGTTCTCAGCACAAGTGAGAACCTGCTGTGTACTTATAGAAGTCCCATGGACGTTGCCTACGCATTACGAGATTATCCGGGCATATACTCTTCAATAAGGGCAATACATGTCATTTTTATAAAAACATCAAACTGACGCCAGTGATTGGAGATCTTAAAAATACCCTATACGTAACTTACACACAAGAGGAAAAAGAATCTCTGATTAGCCAGAGAGGGGGAGAAGAAACAGGTTCGAAGGTACTGACTAGTCATAAGACTCAGGGACTGACCAGCGAGACTGTCGTAGTCATTGACAGCAAATCAGTCAAGCTGCAGCTACATGATAGTGTTTCAAATGCGGTAATAGCAAGATCGGTAACACCAACAGCTTCACATACTACAGCGAGGGCAAAGATGATGCAGTCATAAGGCTTATTCGTAATGTGACGGGCGCAACAACTAAAAACATTGTGGAGTACAACTTGAAAATAGCCATGAAAGACAGGAACGCAGCGGTCACAACTTCCATTATAGCGGACATAATATTAAAGATATATGTCGCATCAAACCTTACTTTTTGCCATTGTTGTGTGACTCCACCATTAAGTGACCCTTATTTATTGTAAGTTTTTAATTTTATTTATAACACAATAAATGGAATGTTTACATTTAAGTAATTCACTTATCAGCCATAGCCTTAGTCCTAAGTTATATTAAATATAAAAAAAATGTAAAGATAGGAGCTCATTATAATAAATCATAATTCTATAAATATATAGTAATGTATTACATAATAATGTATTAATATGAATATAATCAATATTTATGATAGAACATATACATGCTGTAGCTCAATTACATTTAAGTAAAAAAATAGCCTAGAAGAGATTGTTTTAAACGATAAGTCCGCCTTACTACTGTTTTTACTTACTGCTGTCTTATTTTTTCAGTTCCTATGTATTGTGTGTATTAACAATTAAAGATAAAATTCGTATTGTATAGTATTTTGTGTGTTTATTTGTGTATTTTAGTAAATATAACGTAACTAGAAAAACCACGTCAGCCACGCATGTCAATTTCTATAATACGATAAGAAAACAGTCCTGTAAATGTAATTATATTTAAGTCAAATTATGCTTGAGAAGCTCAAGTTCACTCAAAAATTTTAGCTTGTTAAATTAATTTCAACGTTAAATTTTTATATCTTGAAGTTGTTTACGTTTCTAAACTCGACAAATCGTGTATATTTTTTTAAATAAAATATTTTCCTAAACAAAATATTTTACAAATTTTCAAAGTAAAACTTAGCCCAACAGATTTTTAAGTGAGATATCTTTAATTAATAATATAGAAAAAATTGGCTGTCATAACTTAATCACTACATATGATATTCCGATAGTCACAGGTTCGATTAACACGGAGTGGCGGGTACAGACGGTAAAAGTACAAAAAGGAGAATAAGATAGTAATATTTATGATTTAAGAAATGTTTTTATTATAGTTTATATTGTGAAATAATGATATTATATTCTTGAATAACATTTTCAAAAAGTATATTATACTTTATATTTATCACAAATTGTTTAATAACGTATATAAATAAAGTCTTTAACCAAATGGCTATGTCATAATTACTCGCTTTATTTTTTATCGTTTTGTAACAAATTACTCCACTTCCTGTAACACGTCACCACACACTTAATCAGAATGGATTGTTATATTTTTTATAGCTTTTGGCCAGCTAATTAATGACCATATAAGTGTAATTTCTTGTACAACTTTTTACAAATACACTCGAAAAGTTGACCAATGGGATTATTTACAGACCTTTATATATATTCTTCAAAGTAATCTATCAAATTCAACGTATTACATTCTTTTGCGCGTAGAAAGTAAAATATTATCATCTGGGGATATTAAACATACTATTAGTGGAACAGGCAAAGTGCTACTAAACTAACAAAACGTCCGAATAAAATATGTTTCGATAAAACACCTTAACAATTTTACCAACCGATTTTAAATAAGAAGATTCATCTCATTTTATTGGTTAAAGCCGCATCAAAGTATGGGAAAAATTAAAATTTACAGTAATGTCGGCGATTTTTCATCTTCAAATGGTTTTCATTACGGTACGGAGATTCCCTTGAGCTTTCCACGCTGATGAGCGTTGCTAGCACATCTCTCTTGTGTCGTTGTTTGGAAACACACTGGCATAAAATGTTGACGCATGCGCAAAAAATCTTAAAAGGGGACTGGTAAGCTTTTGAATCTTTTGTTGTATCCCTATTTTCGTCCTATGCCTCGAAGTTGTGTTTTAAAAATTCATTCTAAAGCTTTGCATGCACTATAAAAATTCTTGAAGTAAAGAAATATGTATATAATATAATAAGCTCGTAACTTAAATTGATGAATGCACTCAAATATATTAACACAATAAGAAAAAAAAATATTGGACAATCTTAAAAATATATAATTATTTTAATTTAAGATTGTTACAAATATTATCTTTAAATTTAATCAAAGATAAATGAAATATATCAATTTTCCCAAAATGCTTATTATATTCGCGAGAAGCTCTGATTAGAAAACAGTTAGCATTATGTGATGAATGACAAGTGGGAGTATAAAAATATAACGGTTGACGAGCGTAGGATCGTGGGCAGTTCAGAGACAACTTGCTTACTTAGTTGTCTCTGAAAAGGGGTAACAATATTATTAATAATTTTATAAAAGAATACTTGGTCTCTCATAGATCATAGATCGGCGTTTTGAAAGAGCTATATATATATATATATATATATATATATATATATATATATATATATATATAAATAGTATAAAATTCAAACATCCCCTCATCAATGTCACGGCGCTATCTACAATCACTTCACTACCTGCGAGAGTATCCTTTGATAATTCTAGTTGAAATATTTGTATGATACATCTATAGCACAAAATAAATGTAAAAGATAAAAATATACAACATCTTAAAACAAAAATAAAATTGATTCTATTATATAAATTTCCATTAATAAAACCTTTTTAAATATATATATATATATGTATTCAAAAATCGAACTTACATATTTAATGTAAAATCAATACCATTTTAGCATTTATTGAATATATTTGGCAGTAAATGCTATGATAGACAAAGTAAGTTACACTGCTGAACAAATAGAATAATAGAGTAGAAATTATGATATTAGAGCAGCAGTTATGTGGTCCCCGCTTTCCTCGTTGTATACAACAATAATAGTAGTAATATGTCAAAATTTTCGTACAATACCACTGTGACCTTATCGAGATGCTTACTGTCATGTGACTAAATGAATATTCAACGCTTTACACTATCGAAAACAATTTTGTCTCGTCTGCTTTAGAAATTTTATTTTAGTTCTTGGTAATTTCCTAATGTTTGGTTTTTAATAAGAAACATTTATTACAATTAGGAACAAATAAGTTTTCCCTCACCTCAGAAATGTTCCTCACTGTGGAAGAGATTCGGGGAAATATTACTCCCAAGCAGAGAGCAGGGAGCTTTATCCAAGGTCCTAGAAACTTTAGTCAGTAACCAATTATACTCTTTTCTTTCCACCAATAATCTCCTCTGCCCTTTACAACCCGGTTTTCGTCCGTTCCACAGCACAGTTGGGGCTTTGTTGAATATTATGGAGGACATTCGGGGCGCTATGGATAACACCGAGCTAACCGTTATGGTACTCTTAGATTTCAGCAGTGCTTTCAGCTCTGTTGATTCCGACATACTTTTTGGCACTCTTCGAGCAGTCAATGTCTCTACTGAAGCTATAAGCTCAACAAATCAAAACTTAATTTGTTGAACCCCTAATCTTAAATTATATTTTTTAAAGGCTTATGATATATAAAATTGCCTACAATCTATTACAATACAAGTACAATAAGACTCCGTTTTTCACACATTATACTTTTATTATAACAATTATCTTGACTTTTAACAGTGACTCTTACAAAACATAAATAATATTATATTTAATTCATTCATTAAACCCTATATATTAAATAGACCTACAGGCTATAATTTTATTCTAATCGGTTCCTAACAAAGCGTTTGTCAAGCGCTCAAAATGCATGGTAATAGTGAGATTATAATCAATGTACGCCGGATATACGCTATTCGTTCGACGGACATTATCTCGAGCGTGCACGCTTGTCGCGTGAAATGTAGAGATCATTTGTACTCAAACTGGCTTCATTTTGAATTAAATATCTACTTTTGAAATAGGGCTGAGCTCACTTATGTACGTGTCTACGTGTTACAAAGTAACGTGAGCCTTTTAACTTAGAATTTTGTATATTTTCACTTTTCAGTAGTATTTTATACAAGTTTTGGAGCGGACTAAGGATCTAAGCTCTTACCGTTATATTTTTTTAGTAAATTGTTGTTTTACGATATTGTCATTGTATATTAATTCTTACTTACTAAGCGATTATTTAAACATAATCTTCACTATAAATGGTACTTTGGTGCAGTTATGTGAATCACAATTTGTTTGTGTTACACCAATCGGCTCCTGTTGTTTGTGAATGACCTAAAAACTGTGGGTGAATGTGTTGAAAAAGAAAAATTTAATACAATAATATTACATTTAAAATTCTAATTCAATATTGTTAGAATGATATATTAAACGACTTGACGTCTGATAAGCATTACAAGCAATTTAATATTAAATTTTCTAAATGTACGTTACTGTTTATGACATAATATATGATATATATATATATATATATATATATATATATATATATATATATATATATATATATATATATATATATATATATATATATATATATATATATATATATATATATATATATATATATATATATATATATATATATATATATATATATATATATATATATATATATATATATATATATATATATAAATAAAAGAATCTAGATTGCTCTGATATATACATACATAATTACATATATATATATATATATATATATATATATATATATATATATATATATATATATATATATATATATATATATATATATATATATATATATATATATATATATATATATATATATATATATATATATATATATATATATATATATATATATATATATATATATATATATATATATATATATATATATATATATATATATATATATATATATATATATATATATATGTAATTATGTATGTATATATCAGAGCAATCTAGATTCTTTTATTTTTATAGCTAGTAAACCAATGGAGTAATAAACATGTAAAACCTTCCATGCAGGCTAAGCGATTAGTTTATTTTGAGCACACAGTATTGCATGCGTTAAAAGCATTTACTGTCAAAGGGTACTTCGACTGGAATGGGATCTTGAACGACCCCATTTTCTGTGTCTTCACTTTGACCCATTCTACTTTCTTTACGTGGGAATATAAAAGAGGTTCTTTTAAAAACACTCCAAGTTTTCGAGAAGTCGACTCTCAATAGAGTGGTATGAATTTATTTACACAGCGACCCTTGTTGAGGCTAAGGGATAAATCTTTCATTTTACACACTTGGATGTCGTTATGTTTTTATTGAAACTGCTCGCTCGCCCTTAATTTTGTTTACACTTACGTTACAGAGCTGATTTCAGAACATATGTATTTGTTCAATTTTGAACAATCTGAATTTTAATTTGATTCTGCATAGAGTAAAGGAAGCAGAGATAGCCTACAGTCACGATACTCCTTACAATTCTTACCTTCGAAATTTATGATTTTCATGCCAGAGCGACAAAATTAAAGTAATTTATTCACCTCGATTGGGAATAGTATCACCATCGTATATTTATCCCAACGGTTTCGTATTAAATTTATATGAATTATTACGATATAATCTAATTTGATATAAATTTTAATGAAATATTACTAAAAGTGATTATAAGAGCTCTTATTCTTATAATTAAACTTTGACTTTGACCAACATGTACAGTACAAAGGGATTCTATTTTTGTTATTTGAAAGTTACTGTTACAGTGTTTTGATTAACACAATACCTTTGACAAAGGTAATACTGACTGAAATTCGTCTATAAACATAAATAAATAAGTAAATTTGGGTCAAGATTCAATCAAAAGACGGTTAAGATAATGTGATATAGATGTGACACAGCTCCTAAGTGAAGTTAGAAGGTAAAGTTTAATCTAAGTTACATTAATTTTGATAGAATATGGAATTTGGATTTCGTTTTATATAACTTAATCATATGTACGTACCTACATTATATACAGGTTTAATTTGAACTGCTGGCGTTCGGGCCTTTCAGATAATCTCCTACCCTACGCGTGGCGTGTATGTAGTTTCTTTTAAATATGAGTGACGCCGCCTGGAAGCCGTCGAAGTGGGTAGACGTATCAGTGCGTGCTATATAGGTGAGTTAAATGATTTAGAACTTTTATGTAGGCCTTTCAGATACCACAACAATTGTTACTTAACTTTTTAAACTACAGCTTTAATTCATGTATTTTTGACGTGACAACGTCTTAAATTAGGTTGCGGCTCGGAGTCACTCATGAAAAAGTGTAACGCCCGGTAACGTTACGATGAGTCACCGAACTATGATCGGTCGGATTCGGTTCGAATCGGAAAATGTGGAGTGCTTAGATTCGTCATTTACAAGGGTGACATGTGCATGACTGACGTTACTTGCTTCACCGCTAATACTAGCTTCAAGTTTATACTCGTCCGTGCAAATTGATTCTAGTATACCGATTCTTCTGTGTGGTGATTTTAACAAAAACGTAGTCTGGCAACTCGTTTCTTAATTTCATGAAATATGCGTATAATCTTGATTGCGTATCAAACGTTTCTAAGTCAACTACGTTAAAAGGAACAACCATCGACTTGACTTTCGCAAGACACATTGCAGCAGAAACACTTCCTTTCATTTCATATGTCTCCTATCATCGTCCTATCCTCAACAAAATTACTCAAATAGGAATTAGTTAAGTTTAAGTTTACATGTACAATGTTTTAGTAAACAAAATATATTTTCTATAGTTAAAATTTGTGCAATTCTTATTTTCATTCAATTCCTTGTTCCTATTGTGCAATTTAATAATATTCATATCAATAAATATTTTACCGAGAAAAAGACGTTGTCACGTAAAATCTTTGCCCGTAAAACCGACTTTACAGGCAACCATTGTTTTTTTTTTTACTTTTACATAAAACAATTATATGTAGTAAAATAGACCTCAGTTCTTCTACTGGAAGAAAACAAACAGTGGTCCACACTTTTCTAAGGCTTTTTAGAATTCCTTTTGATTAAATTATATCTTCGTGGATTTCTTGAGAAGGTAGTGTCAGTTCGGAAGAAGAAAATATCGATGAGACTTGTGTTTTAGAACAACATAATCATAATAATGTTATATTTCTTACTTGGACTGTGAAGAAAATAATGTGGATAAAGCAAATTTTTATTATTATACATATAGTCGTAGAACTCGACGTTGGCCGATGGTTGTTTTTTACTTTATCTCCTTTTTACCGTATCATAAGACATAAACTTTGTAAATAGCAATTTGAATTATGATATATATATCAATGAAGAAAGAAAATTTTATATGAATAAAATTAGGTCGCAGTTGGTGGTTTTGCATTTGGCGATAATAACGTGAGAACGTTTATTAACAAAGATGCCAACACCAGTCTGGAACGCAAAACCACCATAGTGGCTTGAAATTTTTTTTCTGTCCGGTAACATGCTAACGTACTCTTAAAAATTTATTACAAGAGTGAACAAGACTGTATTTTGTAATTTTTCATTTATATTTTTCCAAACAAGCATCCACGTAACGGAGAATATTTTATCGCAAAGTAATTTCCTGCCTCGCATGCTTTCGAAAATATTAAGATATTATGTTGAAATGAAAGCAAACATAAACTAGGGCTATTTTATATCAAAATTTGAATAAAATATTATATTTTAATAGAGTATTATAGAATAAGGTAACCTAAGGAACTTAAATTATTTCTTCCGAAGATTTACTTTTTTCGGACTTCTTTCGATGTTTCAAGCCAATAAGCATCACCAATGGATTATTACAATTATTATAATTGTTTTGAATGATTAGTGCTAACAGAAATTTTTCCTTAGATATGTTAACTAAACATCCCTCTATTTTTTCCTATGATTTTCAAGTTTTATTCCTATACTTAAAGTTAATAGAATATACCCACAGTTATATTTATGTCATGCTTAGTATTTTTAAGACATTTTATAACTTTTAACATATTATATATGAGCATTCGTGGACTTTATGACCGATGTATTTATAAATATTTACATTTGTACTATTTTTGTTTAGTAACTAAATCGTGACAGCTTCTATAAAGTGGAAGAGCTCTCAATTAATTTACTTTAAACACCTATTATTCATTTTTGATATCTTACTTGGTTGCAATCGTTTGTTTTTTGTGTCAGGCAACTAGTTGATTTCCTTTGATAGTTCGAAGTTCTTAAGAAGCTATTTCTATACTTTTTATAATTTATTTGGTTTCTTGAAGTTCATAAATGTCATCGGAAAAAGCTTATCGTTATGAAAAAAAATCTATGAATTTATAAACTATTTCTACATTAGGAGTTTTTTTAATTTTACATTTCAGTCTTATAAAGAGGTTTGCCTCTTTCTAGCTAGTAGTAATATTACACATTAAGATTCATAGTCATATTATTTATACCTAATATCTCCATAGTTGAATTAATTCGAATCTTCTAATAAATTTACCAATTAAAGTCGAAAATATTAACATTTATACCAACTTTGAATTTACATGAAAGTATAGTATTAATTATATATCATGATGACTAATTATAATAAAAATCTTGTTTCTTTACCAAAAAATTGTCGAACAATGTAATTAGCAGATGATAAATGAAAAGAAATGTACACTATAGTGTAATTAGTGAAGCCGGAGCAAAATTTTTTTCTCATGGTTGTTCAGAGCACGACTGGGATTCGCCAATAATATTATAACGTTTGCTGTGTTGTTGTTTGTTTAGGGAGTTACTGATAATATTGCGCTACACATATGTATATGCAACGTACTATGTTACGCATGATTTGAAATCATTTGAGATTACTATTCGACTGAGTGAGAGACTGAATTATTTTTATTTTATTTACTTTAGTTAGAAGATTAGAGAAGAAAATATAATTGCTTAGAGACATGGTGTGAAAATTCTTAGTACAAACAATTAATTACATGTTAGTACTTAACATGTTTGAAGATCTGGTAGTTTAGTGAAGCTATTTATTAATGAATTAAATTAATTAAAATTATTTAAATATTATTATTTTATTTTCATCTGATGTGTTGAATCAATAGAATCGAAAACGAGTTAAACTACTCAATATGCAGGTTTTAAAATATTTGGAAAATAAATAGAGAACGGTTTTTTTCGAGTTATCGCGTAGCGGATTACACTGTATATAGAAATATTTTCGACATTAAACATTTTTTATATTGATAAAAAATGTTTAATCGTTTTTTATTACTATTTTATTTTTTTAGTAAAGAATGTTTTATGACTAGTGTCTATCTACTTTATATTGCCAAAAAAGCCCGGTCTGTACTTTTTTAAGCAGAATATTATTTAATTAAAAAAAATATAAAATTTTATTTTTAATAGTTGGCTTACATGGAGCTATATAAACATAACATTCACCCTAAAAAAATCCATTTATTTGTTTGAATTGCCAACTTGACTTTTTTAAAATAATGCCTATATATAACATACAAAACATAATTACTATACTTTATTTTAGGGTCAAAATGCCTTACGTATTCATACAAATACGTAATTCAAGGCAATTCCCTTTACTGTATTTATTCATTACTGTATAATTTCTTTCATACAGTCATGTTATACTTTTTATCCACTCCTTGTTATTTCAAGAAAAATGTCAAGTTTTACTTCACCGACAATAAACTATTGTTGGAATACCTCTTACCTCTTTAATTTTTTTCTCTCGTTATTTTCCATGAAATTATTGTACATTTTTGATGTCTTAATTATACTTTATTTTTAATAAATTTTGTGTCAGTGCTAGAATTATAATTTTATTTATAATGAAAATTTCACTTCCATTGGTTGACTGGAAAAGATTACTTATAGAAATTTGCCCGCCTGTGTCAATTATGTTTTATGTGTCTTCTATGTTATTATTTTTGATAAAGTATATAATAAAATTATAATTTTGTAAATTCAGAACAGGTAATAGTTTTACTAAGAAAATGCTCCACAATATTAATAAATCAGCAAAAAATTCCACTCCACGAACGTTCTGTCGTGTTAACGACGAAGCAGTTTTATTAGAAAGAACAGTGTGAAATAATACTCTTTACTTTAATAATATATATATAATATATAATATATATAACCATTTGTTATATATATCATATATCAGCAAAAAATGGCCGACTTGTTAAACTACTTTTGCTTAGACGCCAAATCTATTTTGATTTGCTTTGGAACTTTTTCTAAGAATATATTTCCACATTTTTTGTATTTTATCTGGTTTCTGCGGTTCACACTTCATTTAATTCTAATATTATATGTCCTCGAAAAAACCTTATCGTACTAAAAAAATCTTATGTTTTCCAATTAATTTAGAAAGTTTAGTATTTTTAATGCCAAAAGTGTTTTCTCTTAGAATTCCACATAAGAAGTTCCATTTATTTATTTAGTTTTTTAAAGAGGTTGGCTTCTTTCTAATAAGTTGTACAAGTAGTTATAGTTACAACAGTTACTTTGTAACATATAAACGGTCTGAAAAAGGTGAGTTATATTTTATACATTTGCTACGAACCCTCCTACGAAAAGTTTACTACGTAGTATTACTATAGTTTCAATACCATAGTTATGTGATGTTCCATTACTATGTAATGTATTTTTAATCACATACATACTTCTAAAAATCTTCAAGAAACTTTACATTCTATTACATACTGTAAAATATATGAGAAAATGTATGTTTTAGTAAATTATTAAAGAAACATATTTAAGGCGATTTTTATGCAAACAAACATTTTCTATGGCGTGACACTTAGTAAAATTACCTCTGCGGGATGTCATGCTCACCAATGCGGCGTACTAAAGTTAATTATAATATTACAATCAAAATATTACGTTCCATATAATTACTTATGCCATACGCGGTGAGTTGTGGAATTATATTTAAATTACACTAATAATTAATTAATATCATTTTCAATTAATTTTTATGAACGTTATGTTTATTTCATGAAATCAGGTTGGCATAGTTTGTGGGTTTGATTCTAGATACAGTAAAAAAGTTATTTGCGTTATAATGTGCGTAAGATTTTAATAACGCACTCCGCCTAATGGAGCGCGTGAAATTATGTATTAACTTTATGTAAAATATGAACATAATAACGATATAGATAAAAATTGAGAAAAAAGCAATTTCAATGCACCGCGATGGCACAACATTTATATGTCTTTTTATATAATTTCAATAATTAAACATATTCAAACATATAATTTATTGTAATTTAGCTCAAGTTTATTAGGTGCTAAAAGAAACCTCTCATTAGCTGTAGATTTTAAAAGCAATACAATGTAGTATGTACCATCATCGTGTATATAGTTCAACGGTGTCCTACTACACCAATATATGTATATTATGATACTCTAATTTGTAAATTATTAAATTAAATAATTATTAATTATGATGTCAAAAGAATGAAATATTACTAAAATTCCTTATAATTAAAAAGCTCTTATAACCAAACTTTGGCTTTGTCGAAAATGTTCAGTACAAAGGAATTCTATTTTGGTTATTTTTAAGTTACTGTCACAGTGTTTCGATGAACACAATGCCTTCGATAGCGGTAATACTGACTGAAAACTGTCTATAGACAAAGTACGGCCAAAGTAAATTTGGGTCAGGATTCAATCAAAGGATGGCTAAGATAATTTGATAAAGATACGACACAGCTCTTGCGAGAAGTTAGAAGGTAAAGCTAAATCTAAGTTACATAAATTTTGAGAGAACATGAAATTTCGACTATTTGTCAGAAATTACACATACGTGTTTATGTAACTTAATCATAGACGTACCTATATTAAATGTATGTTAATTTAATTGTACAGATTATAAGTTTAGAGTATTGAATCGAATAAAACACTAATATATAATTATATAATTTTTAACAAATTATTTAAGTAGAACGTGTATGGTTAACAGATCACAATAGATTTTTTTTTAGCTTCACGCTTTATCCCGCACGCGCGGCAGTGTAGGGAGAGGGAAGAGGGAACTGCAGGGATCGTGGGAACCTAGTGTTAAGACACTCCGTTGCTTAGTCCCTGCTTTCTCCGTCCCCGCTTTTCGCCTTTTTCGAGGCATTGCGTGTTGAGTGGCGGAACTCAACGCCGCGCTTTGCCTAGTTTGCCAGAGCGAAGAAAATGGAAATAGAAAAATCCATCTTCTCCGACTGGGGATCGAATCAAGTAACCGTCGCGTTACGGGCAGACGTTGCGCCTCTGCGCCACGACGGTCCTCAATCACAATTGATTTGAGTTCTATAAGCATATATTATATTTGAAAAATATTTGAGAACCGTTGTGGCGCAGAGGCGTAAGCGTCTACCTGTAAACGCGACGGTTTGAGGTTTGTTTGATTTTTTTTACGTTTACCTTAAAAAATAGTGAAAAAGCTTCTATATAGTGGGGACGGAGAAAGCAGAGACTAAGCAACGGAGTGTCTTAACACAAGGTTTCCTCGGTCCCTGTAGTTCCCTCTGCCTACCCTGCCATGCGGAAAGCGTGAAGTTAAAAAAAAAAACTTCTATATAAATGTAGCAGAATTCCATAATTAGTGGAAAAACTAAATTATTTCGTTTCGGTGGTAAAAAAATACTAGCAATATTATTCAGTAACTACTATTCATCATGATTTTAAAGCGAAGCGTTATAAAATGCTCAGCGTAATAAGTTATAAGTACATATTTATGAGATTTTTTTGACTTTTGTAAGACTATTTTTGATTGTTCTTTTTATTCAAAAAGTAGTAAGGTTTATATAAAAATTTACTTAATCTATTATTTAAAAAGAAAAACAAAAGTTAAATTCACTGTTATCTTTATTTTATTCTACTTTATTCGTTGATTATTAGTACGAAGATAATAGTACACTTAGTAGATAGTAAGCACTTAGCGACATACGTTTATAGCGAAATTTCTTTACACTAGGCTCTATCATTTGAGAAAAATGTAAAGCTATCGAAAACGAGCTCAGTATAACAAATTATAAAATAAAATCTGTTCACGAAACTATTTTAAAAATCACACGCCGCGTCGGTCAACTGCGTCATACGCGAATGGCCATTGTGATGAATTACATGAAAGCACGATCACATTATAAACTATTTATTATTTTTGTCACGTTATAATAAAATTGTTTTATATACAATTATTAACGGACAATAGAGATGAAGTTAGATTATAACCGAGTAGATAATTTATGGTTATAATTTCTAAATCGAGTCCATATATATTTTATTAAGAAACCGACTTTTACACTTATTATTTATTTTGTATAAGAATAGAATCTACGATTCCCAATCTGATCGCAGATATATAGTTATAACAAGCTCTTTGTTAAACTTTAATTCAAATACTCTATTAAACTTTAATTCAAAATGTTGTTTTAACAACTATTACTTGATTGGTTAAAAAATATTTGTGAAACGTTTTTTGTCCGGTGACTTGCCAACGTCCTTTTAAAAATTTATTACAACAGAGTTTATTTTGTAATTTTTCATTTATATTTTTCCAAACAAGCTTCCACGTCACGTGAAATATTTTATCGCAAAGTAATTTCCTGCCTAGCATGCTTTCGAGAATATTAAGATATTACGTTGAAATGAAAGCAAATATAAACTAGGGTTAATTTATATCATAATTTGAATAAAATATATTTTGACAAAGAGCTATAAAATAAGGTAACCTATGGAATTCCAATTTTTTATTTTGAAATTTTCACAAGTTCCAAACCAATCAGTTTTACAAATAAATTTTTATATAAATTTAGAGATTTTTTCCTGATTATTTCCCTTAGATATTCTAACTTAACAATCTTCCAAAATTTTGCTAATATTTACAACCGTCATTCATTCATTCTTGTATATTAAATTGTATAATAAAGGATATACTAACAAGTATATAAATGTAAATATATACTGCTTAGTAATTTAAAGACATTTTTAGGCAACTTTAAACATATTATGTATATGCTTTCGTAGTCCTTATGACTGACATTATTTATAACTAGTTTCACTTCGATTTTCAACATTTATTTTTCTCTAGCAGCTAAATTGTAATCACTTGTATAAAGTGAAAGTCCTCCTAATTAAATTACTTTAAACACCTACTGAATCATTCATTTCTTTGTGTTAGGTACCTAGTGGCTTGCTACTTTATAACCATTTGTTACATATATTTTCATAAATCAGCAAAAAAATTCCGACATGTCATATTACTTTTTCTTAGGCGCCAAATCTATTTTGATTTGCTTTGGAACTTTTTCTAAGAATATATTTCCATATTTTTTGTAATTTATCTGATTTCTTGGAGTGTGACATCAATTAGTTCTAATATTATATGTCCTCGATAAAAGCTTGTCGTACTAAAAATAATGTTATATTTTCCAGTCAATTCAGAAAGTGATTTTTTAAAGCTAAAAGTGTTTTCTCTTAGAGTTCTACATAAGGAGTTCCATTTGTTAATTTAGTTTTTTAAAGAGGTTGGCTTCTTTCTAACAAGTACGAGTAGACACAATTACTTTGTAACTTTTTTTTTTTTTTTTTTTTTTTTTTTTTTTTAGCTTCACGCTTTATCCCGCACAAGGCAGGGTAGGCAGAGGGAACTGCAGGGACCGTGGGAACCTAGTGTTAAGACACTCCGTTGCTCAGTCCCTGCTTTATCCGTCCCCGCTTTCCGCCGTTTTCGAGGCATTGCGTGTTGAGTGGCGGAACTCAACGCCGCGCTTTGCCTAGTTTACCAGAGCGAAGAAAATGGAAATAGAAAAATCCATCTTCTCCGACTGGGGATCGAACCCAGAAACCGTCGTGTTACAGGCAGACGTTGCGCCTCTGCGCCACGACGGTAACTTAGAAACATTCTGAAAAAGTTTTAAATCAAATTTTACAATTTTTTTAATAAGCGTTTCATTATCCCATGACAAAGAAACGATACCAAATAATTTGTGGTCAATCGTTGTCCATTTCCGTCACACTGGCCTAAATTTAATTCCCTTTTAAATTTACTAATTAAAAAACGCCAAAAATACAAACATTTATTCCAATTTTGAATGTACAAGAAAGAATAGCTATTAATAATATATCACGATGACTAATTATAACCGAAATCGTGTTACTTTACCACAAAATTGTCGACCAGTGTAATTAGTAGATGATAAATGAAAGGAAAAATACACTATAACGTAATTAGAGAAGCCGGAGAAAAGTTTTTTCTCATGGTTGTTCAGAGCACGACTGGGATTCGACAATATTATTATAGCGTTTGCTGTGTTTTTATTTGTTTAGGGATTCACTGACAATATTGCGCTACATATACATATGTTTATGCAACGCCATAGGTTACATATGTTTTGAAATTATATGTGTCAGTGTTATTATGTTACCACTGTCTGACTGTAAACGTGACGGTTGTAAATTCAAATCTCTTTTGTGGGGAAGAATTATTTTCATTTTTTCAACCCAACCAACTACTCAACCAAGAAGAAAATATAACTGCTTAACAATATGGTGTCAAAATTCTCAGTACAAATAATTAATTAATTACCTTTTACTACTTAGCATGATTGAAGATCTGTTGTTTAGTGCGGAGTTAAATCAATTAAAATTATTAAAATATTATTATTTTATTTTTATTTTATGTGGTGAGCTATTGATATTGAAAGGGGTTAGGCCACTCAATATGCAGGTTATAAAATACTTGGAAAATAAATATAGAACAGAATAGAAAATCAAATATTTGTGTATTAATATTTTTTTTTTTGTTATTATTATTTTTTTAAAAGAATGTCTTATCACTAATGTCTGTCTCCCTTATATGCTATTTCAAATTTTTCGGTCAAGTAGTTTCAGACATTAGTGGGGGGGGGGAAGGGGGGATGGTCAATTTTCGGCTTTTTCATGAATATTGTCGAAACTATTTTTTTAAAAAAAATAAAAAAATATATATTCGAGATCCTAATAACAAGCCCTTTCATTTGATATATGACTCAGTAAGGTTCGCAAGTTTTTTTTTAATTACCTAATTTATCCCCTAAAAATTACCCTTATTTAAAAAAAATATTTTTTACGTTACACATCTGTGTTCGGGTCAGGGCATTACACCATCCTGCCAAATTTCACCTGATTCGGTCTAGTAGATTCAGAGAAAATTGGCTGTGACAGACGGACGGACAGGAACTCGAGTGATTCTATAAGGGTTCCGTTTTTTTATTTGTGTACAGAACCCTAAAAATAAACTATACTTCATATTACATGGCCAAATTGCAATTCAAATATCTTGCATATTCAAATAAATATGTAATTCAAGGCAATTCCAATCTCGGCATTTGGTTATTATACGTATCCATTTTTGTACTGTTTCCTTCATACTGCTGCTTTATATTCTTTATACACTCATTGTTATTTCAATGTTATTTCAAGAAAATGTCAAGTTGAAAAAGGCGGAAAGCGGGGACGAAGAAAGCAGGGACTAAGCAACGGAGTGTTATCACAGTCCCTGCAATTCCCTCTGGCTACCCTGCCATGTGCGGGATAAGCGTGGAGCAAAAAAAAACAATAACTCTTACCTCTTCCATTTGCTTCTCTCACTATGTTCTAAAGAAACATTCTACATTTTTTATCTATGAACTTTGTATGTAGGTATTCTTATATTTTATGTCTGTTTGTGACGGTTGATTATAATGATATCAGTTCAGAACAAGCAATTGTTTCGCTACATAATTCAGTCAGCAGAAGTCAGCAATTTCACACAAACGAAATTACAAACAACAAGTAGATTTAAAAAATATATTAAAATATTATATTTCAAAGTCAACCCAAATCAAGCCTATTTTCGTGCAATATAGTCAACCCTCAACCTTACTCTTAACCTACTTTTATGAGTAAAGCCTGATTATAACTTTCAATGCATATAATATGTAGCGATCACGATACTTATAATTAGATAATTTACTACAAGGCATATGAAGCTTTTGTTGTTTTATAGAAATATAAATTTACTCTATAATGACTCTATTTTAAGCACAGTATGCTATGATATTTTTTATTATTGATTACACGTTTCTTTTAAATCTAGATCAGTTTCACTATTTCTCCCGTATGTACTAGCATAAGTACAATAAGTAAAGTGTTAAATACTATTTTTTTCATTTTTTCACAAAACAAAATGAAAAATTACACTTTTGGAGAATAAATCCTGTCCTCGCGTTTCTAGGCGACTATTTTTAACCTTTTCAAAATATAAGATGGCAAACGAGCAAAGGGGATATTAAGTGGACCCTTGCCCATAGACCTCCACAACCTGAGAGGATGTGGATACTTTGCCAACCAAATACCCAGACTCACCTCCCCCTTTTTGGGCCTCCGAAATTCTGACTCACCAGACGAAACACAGTAGCAATAATATGCTGCTATTTCACGACTTTATTTGTTTCTGTCTGCTGGTCTTGGTATTGGTGTAGCTTGGCTCTGCCACTATTATCCGATCGAACCCCTCTGATTATTAAGCCATTACTTAATCAACGACGAAGCAGTTTTATGAGAATTATATGTATGAAATCTCACTCAAAATCTAAAATCTCACTAAAAACCTGCCATTACCACCGCGCTTTTGCTTAGGTACCAGAGCGAAGAAAATAAAAATGAAAATTCCCCCCGAGTGGAAATCAAACCCACAAACCGAAGCGTTTACAGGCAGACGCTGTGTCTTTGGTCCTCATAATAATTTTCCATAAGTGTTAAGATGAATCCAAAAGCCATTGCGTTTACACGTAGACGAGAAAATACTCTGCGAAAATATGATTCTCAAAATTTAGATAAAATTAATTTCCCTATAAATCTATTGTAATTTAATTTGATAAACTATGCATCACATGTTTAGAATTTTGTAATTTAGAAACGTTTTCAAACTAAACACATTAGTGCTACGAACCCTCCTATTAAAACTATTACTATATTAACACTCGATACTCGATAACGACCACGTGTACGATTTATACTCCAAATATCAAAGAGAAGAACTCTAAAGTGAACAGTTTCCTAAAGCTATACACTGAGCATTCTTTAAAGTACTCGTAGTAACAGTATTCTATACTATTGTCATGATGTAATGTGCTTTTCCATTAATTTGTAATGTATGTATATTTAATCATATATGCACATTCTGCATTATAATATTATTAAAATCAAAATGTTACATTCTATATAATTACTTTTGCTTACATACGAATTGTTAATTAATATTTTTTTATTACACTATTAATTAATACCAGTTTTCAATTAGTAAATAATATTTTTTTATTCAAATCAATGAATCGTACGTAGGAAAATGTTATTTCCATTTTTTTCAAAATATGGGCTGGAAATTAATTATTTAGATAGAAATTGAGAGATTGGCTCTCACAATGCGCCACGACGGCGCTATATATGTTTATTTTTTAAGATAATTTCAATAACTATATATATTTTTAAGTTTACATATATTTTTTAAGTAATATAATTTAAGTTCATTAGATGCTAAAAAGAAACTGCTCATTAGCTTAAGTACGCTGACAGCAAAGTTTTGACGTTTAATGTTACTTTTATTCAATTCTTAACTAGAAAAGCAATCGTTGATGCAAATTACCTCGCATATTTAAAATGTTTTTCTATATTACCATGAGCCATACATATAGTGGTCGTTATAAAATTGAAACTTTAAAAACGCAATTTGAACCTTTCAAGTTTTTATTCGTCTCCTTTTATACTTATTCTTTTTCCGTTTCTTTAGTTATGGCGTTTCGAATACCCATGTTTTTATCATATATAATTATATATCGAATTTGTGAATGACATTATGATACAAAACATTGATTTTTTTTATAGCTTCACGTTTTTATCCCGCATATTGTAGGTTAGGCAGAGGGAACTGCAGAAGCTGTGGAACCTAGTGTTAAGACACTCCGTAGCTTAGTCCCTGTTCATTCGTCCCCGCTTTTCGCCTTTTTTCGAGGTATTGCGTGTCAAGTGGCGGAACTCAACGCCGCGCTTTGCCAAGTTTTCCAGAGCAAAGAAAATGGAAATAGAAAAATCCATCTTCTCCGATTGGGAATCGAACCCTCAAACCGTCGCGTTTACAGGCAGACGCTTACGCCTCTGCGCCATGACGGTCCTCAAAACATTGATTATCGTCTTTATTAAACTTCTTCTTTCTTCTTATGCTTCACTCATGTCGAAATGAAATAAAATATTATGAAATATCTACGAATGTTTTACTAAACAGGATTTATCGCAATTATTCTTGAACTGTTCATTAGTTTTATAAGAATTTGGGCCAGTACGCAAGGCAACAATGAAATCTTGGGAGTATTTAGATATAATAAGTTTACTCGTGAAAACTCTAAAAGAAAGATTATCTAAAGTGTTCGTACCATACGACGGCGTACCGTAGATTTTCAAAAAATAGTACGTTTTATTAAAATATTTCATATTAAATAATCCAATATTGTGTTCAGGCTTATTAAAACATTCTATACTCATAGAATACTGCCTTATGATGCATAATTTTGACATAATATTGCTTGTAAATTTGGTCGCGTGACTAACAGTTGTTTATCTTGGGGATGTCCGACTTAATTGGGTTCGTTTTGAAACTTCCCTTTCGAATTTCCAAGAGCTTTGTGATTGGAAAACTTTAGAGTGGCTAATTAGAGGTTCCATAGAAGTTTCAAAGACGGTGTTTTTTTTAATATAATTATCTATGAAATTAAAAGGTTGTTTGGGTTCAAGACGCTTTATCTTTTTATAACTTAAGAAAATGTTAATTTTAATTTACTTTGACGGATTGGGGTAATTTTATATAATATTGATTATTATAAAAAGTTTAGAAGAAGTACATATAATCATATTTGTCGTCGCTCAGTAATTTAAAAATACTAATTAATACGATTTGGTTTATTGTGCAATACTTTGTAAAGATTTCCAATAAGGATTCCCAACGAGAACTTTTGATTTGACTTGATTATCAAAAACAGTGAATCAATTGACACTTCCGTCCAATATTCGAAATTAACAGCGTAATGAACAGAACATTTCAACACAATACATTTATGAAACACTAAAAACTCGAATGTTAAATATGAAATATATACAATAGGTAATGGCAAGGTTTCATTTATACCGCGTTATTGTTTGAATAGACAAAAAATTAAATAAGTAACATCTTTCATCATCCTTCATAAAAATACTAAAGAAATATTCTGATGGCATAATAGCGAATATGTTTTTTTTTCCTGTACTTTTACCAAAGTAAAACTAAGAATAATATTGTTTTATAGTCTCATCCTTTCCTACATTCGTGGAGGTACTCAAAAGTTGTAAGCGATGATGGAGGCGTGACTTGAATTATATAAACAAGTTAAATATCGCATACGGATGTAACACGTGAATAAGTTCTATATTAAAATGAAAAACAAAGAGATCATCCGATAGTATGTGTTTTGTAATTATTTTTGTAGTTGGCGTCAAAATAAAGAACTATTTAATTGATTTTTATTTTCCTACATTATTCTACTTTACAACATTATTAAATGTTACATACAGCTTGGTTCATATGATTAAATGGCGTGCGCAATATTGTCAATCGCCAATTTTTCTATTATTCATATATTGAAAACATGTAAGAAATCTTTGCAATTGTAAATCTATTATCATAATTTTAACAGCCGGCAATATCTAAACTAAAAAAGCCGATATCATAATATTAGTGTTTTTTATTTCTTTTAACAGTATAAAAACCCTCACAACTTTTTTACATATACACATAAAGACAATTTGTAGGCTATTTTTTAATATTATACTATGGCAAAAAAGCAGAAGGGCCACCTGATGCAAAGTGGTCGCCCTTGTCCATAGACATCCACAATCTGAGAGGATGTGGATACAATGCCTGATTCGATATCTTAACCTCAAGAGTCCCGTATTTTTTTTACAATACTTTTACTTTTAGTAATACAAAGTAAGTAGTTTAGGAGTAAGTGTCAATGGAGATTTTTTAACCGTAAACTTATAAACTTTGTCTCTGCTGGGGTTAAATTGGACAAGTTTACGATACCCTACTGCTATCTGCTGTTCAGGGAGGAATCAATATCAGACACAATTCGTATCCTCCGTATTTCCACCTCGGAGATAATTTGACCGTCCATTTTTAAAAGCATCGCCCGTCATCTGCAAAGCAAAAAATATTGCAAGTCAACAATATTCATTACTGTACAGAATAAACAGCGTAAGGGATATCAATAATGTCATTGATATGTAGAATAAACAGCGTGGAGGATTTCCAAAAAACTGGTTATTCATTGCCATTATTTCTTGAAAAGTCCGTAACTTCAACATCAGGATTTAGTACCAGATCTGATAAAAGATTTTTGTGATATCAAAGCTAATTGTAATAGCTTCCCTTTACTTTCAATAGTGGTGGTAAGTTAGGTAAACCAAGAGATCACCAGCACTTCGATTGTGTCGAATCTATAATGTCGATAGTTAAGAAACTGGTTTACCTCAAGGTAATTGAGTAGTTGGGAATTTATTACGCACTTTGTCACCTTTAAATACAAAGAAGAAATTTTAGTCATTCGGTAATTAGATTCGGATTGGTCCGTAGTGTCACATTTTTTAGGAATGGGGTGACCGGCAGCTACTTGAAGCATAAATAGGACAAATTTTGATGGCCTAAGATAGAAAGGAGTACACGACTTGAACACAATAGCAGGAATATCATTAAAACCACTGGATTTCCTGACGTCAAAGGAATAAAGAGCACGACATTTTGCTGTTTCCTTATACCGTATATAAGGCATAGTATGCCTTACGTACGCTATGATAGTGCTTGATAACCCAAGTCGTCAAGAGTTGAATTTGAAGCAAAAAGAGGAGGCAAAAGCGTAAAATATCTGTTTTTCTCTTTATTGTATGTGTCTCAGAAAAGAAAAGTCTCATAGATATTTGCCTTCAACTGATTTGGCGAGAGACCAAAATACACGTGTTCCAGATAAAGAGCTTAACAACCTCTTGACAATTCTAATCCTCTTTTAAAATCTGGTCAGCATAGAATTTTGTATTCAGATTAGTAGCTTTTGATTTCTTAGCAGCTATTGAGTTTTTAGCTTTTTTACTATTGTATATGTATATGTAATACAAAATAAAACATATCTAAAATAAATAATAGAATATAAGTACCAATTAAGTCAACAAGAAATATTGTACTATAAACAAATTTTCGAAGCTTTGCACATATATGTATCAAATCTATTGGTTTACCATCAATTGATGGAATTTGTATTTAGTATTAATATTCTGCTTTTTTAATACATAATAGTAAAATTGCTAAAAGTAGTGCTCAAAATGCTAAAAGAATACTAATGCTTAACTGCATTTGAACCTAATGTGAAGCTTTTGTTTTTAAATCGTTGTTATAACATCAACAATTCAAAAACACATTTTGCATTCATACATTTCTGCTTTAATATGCTTAAATGTAGTCTCCGTTGTTTCCTATTGAATTTTAAACTACCGGTACTCAGCCGGCACTGGAACAAATGCTATGTTTTATATAACAGATAAGGTAAAATTGTATAAGTTAGCTGGTACCTAATATATTTTTCTATTCTCCTCTATTGTAGTAAACATATGTTGTAGTAAGCTGTAATGTTACAACGTTTTTTTTAGCTTCACGCTTTATCCCGCATATGGCAGGGTAGGCTGAGGGAACTGCAGTGACCGTGGGAACCTAGTGTTAAGACACTCCGTTGCTTAGTCCCCGCTTTCTCCGTCTCCGTTTTCCACCTTTTTCGAGGCATTGCGTGTTGAGTGGCGGGACTCAACGCCACGTTTTGCCTAAATGTTAAAACAACAATGTTAAAAGGCAAAGAGAAAAATTTTCGTTTAAGCTTTGCATTTATGCCTCTTAAAGCTGCCTAAGAGATACTACCTTCGCTTTGTTTAAATTTTTATATGTTTTCTGATCAATATTTTTCTTTCGTTAGTCTGGTGAAGTATAAATATTATAAAAACATCATTTTATTCAATTTAAGCTTTCTGGGACTAATATAATAGTCCATTCGTTCATAAATGAAAGTACAACGTGAAAAGAAATCTTTTAATAACAATGCACAAATAATGAGAAAATTACTAAAAAATCAGAATGAGAATGCTAAATCATTAAAAAATATAAATATGTTATATTATGTTTAAATGTATTATATATTTACACATAAACCAGTCAGCACTTTTTTAGTTGTTAAAATATAAAAAGAGAAACATCAAAACTTTTTGCTCCGAAACATATCTCCATAATATTCTACGTATGTGAAAACTATATGAATACTCGATCTTCATCCAAACTAGATTTAGGACTTTCGTTTGAAGAATAGTTTACAAAACAGAATCTGTTATGGAACTTGAAACTTACCAATGGCTTTGTGTAAGAAATAAATTCTCAGACACATGTATGTTTATTATATTATCCGTTAATATATTTAAATATTCGTCATATTGATTTAATGTCATATTTAATGTCATCTTTAGATACTGTTCATTATAATAATAAATTACTATGCAGCTCTATGCTATTAACGATGACACACACACACACATATATATGTTTATATATTGCTAAGTTAATATATATATATATATATATATATATATATATATATATATATATATATATATATATATATATATATATATATATATATATATATATATATATATATATATATATATATATATATATATATATATATATATATATATATATATATATATATATATATACATATATATATATATATATATATATATATATATATATATATATATATATATATATATATATATATATATATATATATACATATATATATATACATATATATATATATATATATATATATATATATATATATATATATATATATATATATATATATATATATATATATAGCAAACTGTAGCAAGTTACTTGACTGTTGCTTCGTAGTCTAAATCATTGAAATTCAAAGTGCAGTTGGTTTCACATATGTCCTCTAGTGTCGCTAATGCGGGAAATAAATTTATGCTGAACACGACGCCTTTCTGCAGACTTTGGTTGCTCCCTGGGCATCAATATTTTAAGCACCCTCATAACTCTCATTATACCATTTGAAAATACTCCATGATGCACGTATTATGCTCATTTTTCTTACAAACGTGTTCTTAAAATACTATGATAAAATTTTATATATTAGAATTACTGCATAAAACGTGTATAAGTTAAATATTAGACATTATATTTTCACTTAAACGTCAACTCTTTTGTGTGTGTTTCATTCAGTGGTATGTTATTCAGTTCAATATTTTATACTATTCAATTTAGTTCAGTTGTTTTCACTTTTTTTTATTTACATATTTAAATATTAAACTTCAAATAGTTTAAATGAGTGCATAAAAAGGGTATTTGTAGAACAGCTGACGTTATGCTTTCACAAAAAGGTGCGCCAAATGTAATATGAGAATATTAGAAAACCAGTGAATGGAATTTTTAATATTAAATTCGAAGATCGCAAAGAGGAAATGCTATCTGTGGTAATATTATATTTCTTGTACGGATTGTATTTGTTAATGGACAAAAAATTACATTGTTGAGTAATTTTTTGCTGTTACTTTGATTATGTTTTAAAAGAAATAATAATAATCAAAGAACGTACATTTACATTACAGCTTATTGGTTGAAAGATTAATAATATTTCAGGCCATCGTGGCGCAATTTCGCAGCGTCTCATTCTAAAAGCGACGGATATTAGTTCGATTTCAAATTGGGGCAAATGAATATTTATAATTAGAAATTTGTTAGCATGAGCAAGACAAACAAAGCGCGGTGCTGAGTCCTTATAATCAGCAAATAAAAACTTGAATTTTGGAAAGCAGAGACTAGATTGTACCTTTGGGTTCTCTCTGCCTGCCCTGCTATAAGTAGGATCCTGTACCCCTGTAAAGCTATTTATTTATTAAAATTTATTTAAATAATAAATTAATATTACAGTCAATTATTTTTCTTTCTCACTCTAAATAAGCAATGTCATGAATTAAATCAGAAAATAGGGAAAAAATGCCTACGCCGTGAAGCAAATAGACATTTCATAATATTATATAGAGGGTCATTTTACATTTAAGGGATTTTTATTATTTTTGTAAAGTTTAGTATAAATTCAAAAAAAAAACATCCCAATCCCAGCTAAATAGTTATTTTAATTTTTTAGATAAATATAATTATAATGTAATAAACAATATATGAATCATTTTAAAACGAATGTTTTTAATAATATTATAACGTAAATACAAAATAGTAGAAAATAAAATATGACATGCATTTTACTTTATTTACAATGAATAACAAACTTACATATTGAAATGCAGCGTACATGAGCGGCTCTCTGAAGTGCTAATAGTAAAAAGAAATATATGCTTGTCACGTAACTCGTGTGTAGACTTAACTTTATCAAAGGCATTGAGAAAATCTTCGTAAATTTTTTTTGGGTTTCATGTGTTTTTCTTTATTTAGTGTGGAATAATAATTGAAAAAATAAGAAAATATTTATTTAAAGTATTAGCCTATTAATATGTACATATTGTGACTACTTAGGGACTGTGTCTTTAAATACTGTTGCAGTAATTTTATATATAAGTAAAATAAGTAAAGCAAAGCACACTATTTTCTTTATATAGCAGAGTAGTCAAAGGAAGCCTAATGTTAAAATTATTTGTTTCCCATTCCTCTTCCAATTTTAAATTAAGACATTATGTTTGTTTATATGTAGGTTGACAGTCAATTAATTTATTTATTCATAAAAATGATAGCTGCATTGAACGAAATCAGTTAAAGCAGCTTAAGGATAAATAAATATATAGAAATACGATTGGTCTGTATTTTTACTTATTTGAATAATTTAACCAAATTTTACCTTTGCACTCCAAAATAATTGAACATTGTTGTTACGAAAAATATATTGTTAAGATGTTTATGACATATTTGATGGCGGTAAGGTTAGACGGAGTTGAAATATATATTTTTTACGCTTCATAATTATTTTTTTCATGAGACAATGTAAGCAGAGACATGTGCTCACACTATGCAAGTAATATCGTTCGAAGACGTTGAGGTTAGAAAACGATCTCAGTGCGATTGAGTTGCGGAATTCAACACCGCGCCTTATACTTTGTTTAAGTAAGAACATGGACACCACTGTTATTAATATTTATTTATCAACCGAACCCTCAAATACGCAGATAGCACAGTGGCTTCAGTAAAATGTAGTAAAACAAAAAAATAATAAAAGTATAGTATATTAGTTGTAATTAAAATATATATATATATATATATATATATATATATATATATATATATATATATATATATATATATATATATATATATATATATATATATATATATATATATATATATATATATATATATATATATATATATATATATATATATATATATATATATATATATATATATATATATATATATTTTTTTTTTTTTGGATTTTATATCTAAATACTTTATATATTATACTCTTGTATTACATAGTAAAGATATAATTTCTTTGACAGCTATATTTTATCTGGAACTTCTCGAGGAAATAGAATTTTTACATTTTCTATATTGCTTTTCGCACTCAACGTATAAATAACAACAACACGTCTTTTTCGTTTTATGTTTCGTTTTTTCTTGTCTTGAATAATATTTTTAAGAACCGTCTTCAACACAATCACTATAGCGCTTAGCGCTTCATTCTCTTTGACTTCCCCTCTGATCCCTTCCAGGAGTAAAACGTGGAGTCAAGAATATTTGTATCATAAATATGTTCAACTACATGCAGTTCTTTTTTTGTAAAGATAAACTACTGAAATGTCAATTTATATAAAGTACAGTACGAGAATAAATAGCTCGAGGAAAATCTTAACGAAATATAATGAGTTGTGGCAGTCAAGAGATGATTTTATATCACTGGGCAGAAGGTAAGCATGACAAATGAGATCTGCGGCCGCTACGTGACCGCTACTTAGGACCCTTAGAAATAAAAAATGACTTATAATAGTATATAAAATTCTAGAGGTTTATATGATATTATATATGATTATCTATTCAAAAGCTATTTTCTTTTAGTTAAAATGTATGAATATTATCTTATAGAGTTAGCAAATTTGAGAAGACAATTACTTTATTATGATTGTAATTCAAAAAGAGAATCAAGATTTTCATATTTCAGAAAGTATGTTTACAATACAAAATTGACCTTTGCTACTTGTAGTTAATTTAAAAGTCAAGTTGCAAAAGAAATCGTGCTCAATAAATAAAAATACAAATAGGTATAACAATTTATAAAACATGGAATTCAATTATTATATATATATAAGAAAATTTTATTTGTCATATTGTTGTTAAATTACTGCCGTATTTTCTGAGGAAACAATATATTAGGCGAGTCTTCGAGCGTAAAAGTCTTTTCGTACTATATTACATATAACCAAATACCTCTTATTAAACATTACAAGGATATTACTTATGAGATTTTCTTGTACATTTCAAACAAATAAAACAGAAAATAATATTTATTTATTTTAAGTAAAAAATTGTTCACTTTTAACTTGGATTTTAGTTATCAAAGATCTGAAAAAAAAAACCACATAAACCTAATCGAGATAAATGTCGGTTGATCTATATAAAATATGAAATCATTGAATCAAGAATCACTTACTGTCGTAGCGCAGAGATGTAAGCGTCTATCCATAAATGCGACGGATTATTCTTCGCTCCGGAAACTAGGCAAAAACTCGGCGTGCCACTCGGCGTGTTCCGCCACTCAACACGCAATGCCTCGAAAAAGGCGGAAAGCGGGGACGGAGAAAGCAGGGACTAAGGAACAGAGTGTCTTAACACTAGTTTCATATGGTTCCTGCAGTTTCATCTACCTACCCTGCATTATGCAGGATAAAGCGTGAAGCTAAAAAAACAAAAATCTCTTAAAACATATCTCACGGATTACTTATTTATTTAATATATGTTTAGTCGATGACCACAAATTTAAAAGTTCCAACGACTGAAAAATGTGCTTAAAAGCCAAGAAATGCGTAATTCCTTTAAAACTAAGTTACCCTTTGTTAATGTGTCACGGTACTTTTGCGTAAAAATATTCGCGCATTTTAGAGAAGCTTTTGTAGATGTTTTAAAACTTTTCACTCACTGTTGCTAAATTGGTCCCATTTAACTCCGGAAATGCACACGGTCCTACTAAATGGCTAAACTTTTGCTGCGTAACTTGGCAATTTGGTTTCCTGCGTTGAATTTAAATTATATTCAGGTTCAGCTTACCCTGTTAAATATGATAAGCAGAGGGAACCGTATAGTGCCTAAATATTGCTCAATAAGTACTTTATATAAATTTATTGCATTATTTGTAGAGTGGATGAATTTGTTTCAAATTCATCCATTCTGCGTACTCTACTAGGCATTTCGGTACAGAGAAATGAAAATATTTCACTTACAGATCAAGTCAATCAAGTACCAAATATATCAGCCTATTGATATATTGGTCTAATGCTCATGTCCAGTAAAAGTACGTCTACACTTTTCTATATCTTGCCATTAATCTGTCCGACATTTGGTTTTAGGCACAAGGGTACGTGACCCTGGATCCTCGAGATATAAATGTATAGAATAAAAGAAAGTATCGCGTATTTAAAAAATAATATCAAGGCATTAGGTAATGGTAGGTAAGTAGGTAGTGGTAATGATATGATACTCGTAATAATTAAATTTCCGAATTTGTTTAATCTGTCCAGCATCTTGCCACTGTCTCAAGTTTTTTGATATAAGCTTAATATTAAAACATCGCAGAAATAATTGTATAAAATCTATCAAAAAATATAATTTATAGATTTTTTATAATTGAGGACGGTCGTGGCGCAGAGGCGTAATTGTTTACATGTAAACTCCACGATTTGAGGGTTCGATTCCCGCTTGAGGAAGTTGAATTTTTCTATTTCCATTTTCTTCGATCTGGAAAATAGGCAAAGCGCGGCGTTGAGTTCCGCCATTGAACACACAATGTCTCGAAAAAGCGTGGACGGAGAATCAGGAACTAAGCACCGCAATGTCTACACTAGGTTCATATGGTTCCTGCGGTTTCCTCTGCCCACCTTGCAATACGCGGAATAAAGCGTGAAGCTCTAAAAAGAAAAAAATATTTTAATGAATTGATATAAAACATTATTGTAATTATTTATATCACATCACTGCATGTCCGTCAGAAAATATCATTGTTACAAATAGTTAAACATACAACATTAATTAAGGAAACCTCAGTGTTTAAATTCACTATAATATAGAGGTAGAATAGGACTTATAATTTTTATTTTAAATATACAACAGCCATATGTTTGAAATTCAAATGACAAACAAGACAGTAAGCAAAATACATTTGAGATGACGTTGGAATTACTTATACATATATGTTTTGGGAAAATTGACCAACTTGACCGGCGAATTTTCGAGAAAATTAAAGATACTGTAACAGTATATACCGTACGTATTATATGGTAATTTTAAAATATTTTATTACATAAACAATTTAATAATAATATTAATCTATTTCGAAAACAAACATATCTTAAAAATATAATGCTAGTTGAATGAGTTGCAGGCAGTATGAGGATGTATGAGAAACAAAGAAAAAATGGCGGAAGTGGCGCCAGCGTCGTAAATAAAGATGGATTGCTTAGAAAATACAAGAATTGTTAAGATATAATTGTTAAATTTCAGCAATATCTGTTATTTAATATTTAATATAATTTGTAAAACAAGAAATATGAAACAGAATATATAATTATAATTGAAATAATCAAGGCCGATAAGATAACCACTATTTACGCTTGACGACGAGAAAGCGTTTGTTAACAAGTTGCCAATTTTATAATATTATATCCTCTTCCTACGACGTGATGGGCCTGGCACCCGCACGATGAATCCATAGAACGCTGCTTCTAAGGAGGTAAAAAACATTATTAACTGAAAATAAAGGCATGGAGATGTTTTTATTAGGTATGTAAAACTGTTATACTAATATTATATATTTACATAAAGCGCTTCCACTTATTTCGACTTACGTTAAATTCTACGAATAAGTAAATTTGATATTTATACCAAACATTTATTTATATGGTAGAATGGAAGCATTTTACTTTGGCGGGCTAATATACATATGCGAAGCTAATTCTTATTTTTAAGTCGTCTAGGTCCACAGTACTTAAAGGTTTAAAAACCTACTTAGTTGAAAGGTGAACATTTACTGTAAGGCTAGTCCTCAAATTAAATAGAGGTTGAAATTTCTTTGTCACACCGGACACCATTTCCAATAGAAAAAACTTATATTTGATATTTTTGTTCTCTCAATATAGTATGAAATAATATAGAATAATAATTTAGTTTGTTCTTTTACTTCATTGTGTATATATAAAATTGGACAGCTACCCGTGTATAATATTATAGTAAAGTTTAGTGCAATATTTTTCGAAGGGAAGCCGCGTATCAGCTAGGATCCACAGTCAACGAAGCGTTCACAGACTCGTTTCGAGAAGCTCGGATATTTTATAATTTACGAATATACGTCCCTTCTATTTATATAATAATATTACTGTAAATTCTTGAATTTATACCACCATGTTGAGTTAATGAGAATCAGTTGGACAAGGGAATAAGAAAATAGTTTACTATTTTCTAAATAAAATTAAATATTATTTAATTTAAGCTAATTTGGCCGACGTCAGGCAATATATAAAGCAAGTACAAAAAAATAAACTATATTCTATCTGCTTTAAATAAACACATTGCATTCATGCCTCTGTTGGATTTGAAACCAAAATCATCTCGTTGAATACATACATGTACACTTAGGTTACAGCACCTAAGTGATAACTATTATGACTTAGGTTGATACCTTTTAAAATATTATTTAAAGTTTAGAACTTAAATAATATAGTAATATTAAAAAGTTTTATTATAACTTCTCTTTGAATTAAGATATAGATAATTAAGTTAATTTACACATTGTGCTATGACCTGATTTTTTTTTTTCATAACAGTATGAATCAAGAAAATTAAACAGCCAGTCCAGCCAGCCATACCGCCATCTTACTTCAATGCTTAAGGTAAAATAAAAACCAGTGTTTCACGAGAAATACCTTACAATGGAGAGTCAAAGATAATAGTAAGCGTTTTCTTTCATTTTCTTAAGCGCAATTATGTAATAGTAAGGTAATGGTGAAATGTTTTGCTTTTAAAAACGAAAATTAAGCAATTTATTAAATATCTATTACAATGTACAATGTTGTAAAGTATTTCTTATACTTAAAGAACATTTCTTGTTATACAAGCTGAACATATTTTAATTTAATTTGATTATAATTAATTAAACAACTTTGAAAAAATTTTCTGTTCATATACGATGGCTTTTTGAAATATTTGTAATTTGTTTACTTATTTACGAGTCTTGCATAAAATTGTTTCTTGCATGAAAATTTTGTATTTAATATATCTGAAAAAAGTAGAAATATAGCCTGATATTTATTTTACTTTCGACACAAACGTCAGGTTATAACTCAATATAATTTTCTAATTAGAATTCATTATTCGAAAGGTATGTTCACGACTAATGGCTAATCAAACATATGATTTATGTTATTAATTACATATCAAATGCTATGATTGACAGCTTCGATCTACATATTAGGTGAGACACTGGATAATGTCATTAATGTAAATTACAATTAAGTTTGTGTTTCTGTAATAATGTGTACATACATTCGTCAGCAACAATCTATTATTATGAATAATGTTCAAATAATTCAAGTTAGGATTTAGTGTAATAGACTAATTGAGACTACTGTCTACTATAAGTGTTGAAATATTAAGTTTTTTGGAAATTTTATACGTTAACCAAGTTTAAAATATATGTCTATAGCTTAATATATTAGAATATACGCAATTTTACCAGATAAGTTTTTTATTTAAATAGTTTTATCTACTTTTGAATAAGTGATAACGATTTTAAAGGGTTGACGCTTTATCCCATAAAACTCAGACAATATAAATTCAGTATTTGGATTTTTATTGTACTATTATACGGTTTCTACAATGTAACTAAGTCAAAGAAAGAAAGAAAGAAAAATTTTACTATTTTTGTATCGATTAATAAAGCATTGTAATAGTCTTAATATTTTTTACAAATGATGTGTCTTGTAGTTATTTATTATAAAACGAGTATATTCTTCAAAAGAATTTTTTTCCGATATTTTGAAAAGTATTTTTACATAGTAGTATTAATGAAAGTAGAGTTTCTAATTACAAATAGTGGAAAGTAAAAGTATGAATTATAGTAGTGTTACTCAACATAATGTTTTTTTTTAAATCTATTGAGCTATAACCAGAAAAAAATATTACCGTGCAATATTTTTGACCCACTCGCTTACTTGTTAATAAATTATTATCTTGACATAATATGTGCCTTAATGTCTTATACAGATTAAACAGAATTCCGATTGTGGAATGGTAATATATAATACGTACATCGTAAACGTTCTCTAATCAGCGGCCTTAGCCAAGACGCAATTTGACAATTGCTTATGCTAACAATACGTGTGGAGTTAACGACAAGTCACGTGATTTTAACCAACGAAAAGAAAAATGGTAGCCAAAAACAAAACGTTAACAAAGTCATTGAGTCGAAATAGATATCTGAGCGTCTTCTTCTTCTTCTCTTTATTTATGGCGTTTCGAGCGTGCTAGTTGAGCACAATTCACTTCGCCAATGTCACGTTGAATGGAGAACACACAAAGGAGAATGTACGGTAAAAAAAGAGATATCATTACACAGTTGGAGAATGCATGTTTAAAAGAGATTCAGTTTAAATCCTTCACCTATAACAAAATCACACATATCTACAATATATACAGATAATAAATGGGGTTAGTAATAAACAATATATTTACATGGGTGTTAGCTTATACTCTAATATTGTTATATTTAATATATTTACACAAAAATTTACACAAAGGACTAAACACAAACATTAACAAACATTGAACATTAAGGGGGCGAGGGACTTTAAGAGGGAGGACATCATAAATGGGGCGAGCTAATTTGGGACAAGAGAAAAGTATATGGGTAAGAGAACCGTCGTCTAGTCCACATTCACACAGTGAATGGTCCCTGACCCGGATCTTGGCCAGATGAATAGGTGTACATGCATGTCCAAGGCGTAAACGACAAATTGTTGAAATAACTTTCCGTTCTGCAAATTTTTGAGAGTAAAACCAAGGACGCTTTGGGATATCAGGTTGAAGAAATGCGTAATATTTTCCTTTCTGGGATTTTGTCGAATCCCAGTATTTGGACCAGGACTTATCCAAATGAGTTCTTGCAAGAGACAACAGATCATGAGCCGAATTCACAAAATGTTCCAAGGTACCACACTGGACAGCTAATTTAGCACAAGAGTCTGCAGATTCGTTCCCACTGATTCCAGAATGGCCTGGGATCCAAACCAGAGTAATATCCAAACCCTTGAGATGACATGAGTATAATTCTTCACGAATCCTTAAAACAATTGAAGATCTTAATTTACTTTGAAACGGGTTACCCTTTATAGCCATTAAGCAGCTTAGTGAGTCAGTAAATATAACAGTTTGTTTAACGTTATGGGACTGTGAGAACAGGATTGCTTCTAATAAAGCAACAGCCTCACCTGTAAACACTGAGGACTCGGAGGGACATTTGAATTGTAGAATAATTTTGAATTTTGGAATCCAGCAAGCTGCACCAACACAGCCTTCTTTGAAAGCTTTGACGCATCAGTGTAGATGTGTAAGAAATTCAACCATTTTTCATTTACTGCCTCTAGAAATTTTGTGTTAGTGCCCGGCTCACCCTTGGTCAAGCCAAGATCTGTGATAATATGTGGGAAGTAAACCAATGCATTGTACGGTGTACAATACAAAGGATTACAGGGAAAACGTGAAAGAGGATTTGGAAGATTAGTGAACTTAAGGAAGCTATTAAGCAGGAATGGTAAAGGCTTAATACGGGATAATAGGTCAGCTAGCTCAGTCAGCTTAGACCACAGAGGATGGGACGAAAGCTGCAGCATTTTACCCACAAATCGGTCCGCAAGGAATTGTCTACGAATAGGCAAGGGGGGATCAACACATTCCACTTGAAGTGCGTTAGTAGGAGTAGACTTCATTGCTCCTAGGATAATGCGCAGGCATTTGTACTGAATGCGATTAAGTTTTTCTGTGGCTACTTTGTTGAATGGGTCCAGGACAAATAATGCGTAATCAATATGACTACGGATAATAGCATCGTACAGAAGCTTTTGAGTATACGGGTGTGCACCCCACCACACACCAGATACAGCTCTTAAAGCGTTAATGCCTTTTTCGCATTTTTTACTGAGATATTCAGCGTGCGCAATTCCGTTCAGTCGTTTATCGAGTACTATGCCAAGAAATTTCACAGTATCCGTTACCTGAATAGGAGTACTATCATACATAATACGAAAATTTGGAATATTCCTCTTTTTAGAGAATACCACCACTTGGCACTTTGCAATGGATAGAGCAAGGCCATGATTAGACAACCACTGATCAAGATAGTGCAAAGCAGAATTTAAGCGAAAAGTTATGTCCTCTACAGAGCATGAGCTGTAATAAAGGACGATGTCATCAGCATACTGAAGGATGTTACAAAAATTGTTAACAGCTAATTCGAGGTCATGTGTATAAATGTCTGTTGTATAACAACAGAGGACTAAGAGCGGAACCCTGAGGAAGACCTTTCCAGACGAGTCTGGATGGTACAGTAAGAAGCGGGTGTTTAACAGATACCGTACGACCGGTAAGCAAATTACAAATGAAATGAATCATCCTCATCGGAATACTCAGCTGTTGCATTTTCTGCCTGAGCAACGGAAGATTGACATTATCATAAGCAGATGCAACATCTAGGAAAACACCCACTAAATACTCTCCTTTGGCAAAAGCTCGTCGAATGTCTGTAGTAAAAATACTGAGACTATCTACCGTACTAACCCCCTTTCTAAAGCCAAACTGAGAGGGGGCTAATATATTTCTGCTTTCCAATATCCATTCCAATCGGTTTTTCAAAAGCCGTTCAGTAATTTTTGCTAATGTAGATGATAGCGCAATGGGTCTGTAGGAATTCGGATCAAAAGGACATTTTCCAGGCTTAAGGATAGGGATAAGAAACTGGGATTTCCATGAACTGGGGATGTTACCTGATTGAAAAATAATATTAATTAAATCCAAAAAAAAAAGTTTGGATTTTTCATTCAATTTTATTATGAATGAATAGGGGACACCGTCCTCGCCTGGACTAGTGTCTTTCAAATCCGTTAAGACGCTTTTGAGCTCTTCCAAAGAAAAGGGAGCATCCATTTCCTCTGAAGACTCAATCGGCAACTCAAAGAATAAATCGGAGGACGGAACAAAAGGAGGAGCCAATTTGTCAGCAAAATCGTTAAGCCATTTAGATGGATTATTGGAATTAGGACTAGGGATACTGCTAAGAGATCGGCGAAATCTCTTAACATTTGTCCACACAACAGAGGAAGGAGTGCGAGGATTAAGGGATTCACAGAAATTAACCCACCCAAGTCTTTTCTTCTTCCAAATAAGTTTCCTAAAATTAGCATCGCTTCGTTTAAATTCAATATAATTTTCCATTGTCATACAGGCTGCGTATGACACCTCAGCAGATGTTCGCCGATTGACAGAATCAGAGCATTCCTGATCCCACCAGGGATTGGAAGGCAGCCGATTCTGAATGGAATGTTTTTTGGGGATATGTAAGTCGGCTGCAGATAAAATGGCAGAAATAAACTCACTAACACGTGTGTCAACCAAAACAAACGTCAGCGAAAAAAAAAACTCAATCTATCTGAGCGTCTCTACAGTGTCAATCGCTAATTGACAGCCATGTTGCTCATTTTGACAATCGCAGTGTTAATTGTCAACGCTCACCTATCGAAGTACGAAATCTTACAGAAAACGCTAAAAAATTATGGAAAAAGAATTTTTCACCTTAATAATTACAAATTTATAAGTAAATTAGGAAGTTATTAAGTGAATCGATTATTAATTAATAATTACGTAATAACTTTTACGATTATATTACGAAAATTTATTATTTTCGTTTTATTTTTAAACATTAATAATTTTGAATACTTACTACTACTTACTTAGTACTACTTAATAATTTACGTTTTTTAACATATACTTAAATTTACATTTTCTATTTCTATTAATATTTGTTTGAGAAGTGTATTTTTTTAATCTGCTTTAATCAAATAAATAAACATTATTCTTACACATGCAACATTGAAATATGTGACGTTACAGACATTGTCATCGATGTCTTCTATTGACACTATAGTTGAAGAATTTGATGTTGACATGTGTTGTTGGCTACCAAGTTAGCGATATCTATATTTTTTATCGCTGAAGCGCTTTATGGAATAGATCGCAAAACGCTTACGATTATCTAAACCTAATTTGTACTATTTTGTTACGTATTCTATTAGCGTAGTGATTTCGTTGTAAGATTTAGTAAAGTTAATAACAAAATACACCTGCTTATATTGACATTACCTTACTTATAGTAAATAATAACTTTATACCGTTTAAAATAAATTATTTGCCATAACAAGTCTTCTTTGCCATAACAAGACAGATCGCAGAGTTGAGTTCCGCCACTCAACCGCAATACGAAAAGCGAGAAACACTAGGTTCCTAAGGTTCCATCGTCCTTCTCTGCTTCGTGGGTGGTAAAATGTGAGGCTAACTAACTAAAAGTATCTTATGATAGGGAGTAATTACTAATAATCATGTTTTCTTGAGTATGTCACATCTTGCACGTACTGTTATAGGTGAAAAAGTGTGGTATTCTCATATTTTTCAATGTTAACTTAGTCAATATTTATGCTCAATTTTCATATATATAATACACCATTATGTATATATATAAGAAGACGGAAAGAACACGAAAACGTTATAATGAGATGATTACTTTATGATGAAATCGTGGCGCAGAGGCAAGGCGGAAAGCGGGGACGGAGAAAGAAGGGACTCAGCAATGGAGTGTTTTAACACTAGATTCCCACGGTTCCTGCGATTTCCTCTGCCTACTCTGCCATGTGCGAGATAAAGCGTGAAGCTACAAAAAAAGAAAAGAAAAGAAATAAAAAAATAAATTTATTTCTTAAAATTCTTTCTAAACTAACAGCAAGTTAATTTAATTTTAATCGGAGCATCAGAACTATAGTATTGTATAATATATCAGGAACAAGATGTGTGCAGTTGTCGCAAGTGTAAACGTTTCGGACATTAGAAGCTAAACTTGCACCATTACTGCCATTGCTTACTACTTAGCTTTTACGTATAAGCTTGTTTGATACCTGTGGCCTAATTAAGTTACATAATGTCAGCTATTGTAATAAGTAATTAAATAAGAAATTATATACAATACATCCAAAAGGTCGTAAGTCAAAATGAATTTATATATTATGCATTAGTAAGCGTCTGCCTGTAAACGTGACGGTTTGTTGGTTCGATTCCCACACTGGGAAGATGGATTTTTCTATTTCCATTTTCTCCGCTCTGGAAAATAGACAAAGCGCGGCGTTGAGTTCCACCACTCAGCACGCAATGCCTCGAAAAAAGGCGAAAAGCGGGGACGAAAAAAGCAGGGACTAAGCAATGGAGTGTCTTAACACTAGGTTCATATAGTTCCTGCAGTTCCCTCTGCCTACCGAGATATGCGGGATAAAGCGTAAAAAAAAAAGTCATATCAAAAGAATGTTTAGTTTTCATACGGGCATTGTGATATTATAAAGCGATTTTATTCATTAACTGTACATATGTATATATATATATATATATATATATATATATATATATATATATATATATATATATATATATATATATATATATATATATATATATATATATATATATATATATATATATATATATATATATATATATATATATATATATATATATATATATATATATATATATATATATATATATATATATATATATATATATATATATATATATATATATATATATATATATATATATATATATATAAAGAACTGCACTGAACTGTTCCGTTTTGAAACCTGTAAAGATACCACTCGTTATTTACTCAGTTTGTTGACGTCATTCGAGGCACCAGTAAAATATATGGAGACGACATCTGCGTTATACTCGTGAATATATCATGTGACAGCCCCATATTTTTTTAGAAACCCCGCGGTTAAGGTAAATATTTTTCCGAGATAAAATATAAATATTTATATAATTCGTTGACCTAATCCTATTTTCTTGCTTTGACTTAGCTTTTCTTTTGATTGGGATATAAGAAGACTTTGTGAGTTCGTATTTTATTTTCTAATCAGAAATAATGAGTAAGGATTTTTTCGCATGGATATGTCAGTGTACTATATGTTCAGTTAGTATGACAGAGGTATTTTGAATCTTGTTGTATATCTTTTTACTGTCCCTATTTGTTGTGGGATTGATTTTCGCTCAGGAATTAGTTACAAGAGTAGGGTCAAACATTTCATTCTGCTTTCTTTGTTCGCGTTTCTGTTAGGCTTCAAACTATCGCACGTTGATTAACGTATTTTAAGAACACCAGAGTCGGAAAATTAAAGTTACTCATATTCATAAGGTAACACACGACAATCCATCAGTCACCCTTCGATGATTTCAACGCTATGCTACTGTTGGTAATTTTTGTACACAAATAAAACATTTTTATTTTCGTGAACGTAACGCAGTACTTCACAGGAAAAATTTGAATTAATAAATTGACTTTTCATTATTTGTATTTAGTTTTTATTAAACGAATGCAAATTGATAATCAGAAATTGATTTTTTTATTTTATCTTAATTTATTGATATTATATAAAATTTAGAGCTCTAGATACAGCAATTTAAGTTTACTAATATCACCTATTCATCTTAGCAGCGAATTAACGAGACTTGTATCAAATTGCTTTGAAACAAAACCCAACGCGAATAGTTGAGAGAGTATTTGTTTGATCATCCTCATTATATTTGATAAAGTGGCATTTCCCATAATACTGGTTTACAGTACAATGTTTCGTTGCTTAAATTTTAAATTAATTTAACAAAGATAAGACGCTAAAATTATAATAAATAAAAATTTTACATGTAATATATGGAGATACAAAACATTAAAAGAAACAACGTCAACTACTGCTAAAGTTGAAAAAGTGCAGCGCAGCGTCAGCGTATGCTGAGTATGTTGGTCCACAAACAATATGAACCCAATTCATTGGGAAATTTACTAACTTTACTATGAATGTTTATGGAAGCGATGCAACTCATTAAAAATGTAGCTCATAAATCATTCATATATGCCATTATTCAATGAAAGCTATTTAAATGTATACTATGAATCGGATGAAATATTAACGTGTTATTTGCATAGAAAGCAAAGAAAGAATAAATAAATTACAATGACGCGTTAATATATAGTCCATAAATTTAATTACGATAAATTTAAATACGAAAATAAAGTACCGACTCACTAAGTCTTCTTATATTACAATCAGAAGAAAAGCTAACTCATAGCAAGAAGATAAGATTAGGCCAAAGTTGTATCATATACATATGTATTTATATTTATATGTTATATCGGACGTATATTTACCTTAAAATTTTTCATAAAAATATGTGGTTGCCACATATACACTAGGATACACGAGTATAAAGCAGATGTTGTCTCTTACACTTTACTGGTGCCTCGATTGACGTCAACAAACTGAATGGCGTTTTGACTGGTTCAAGATTAAACAGTTCAGATCAGTTCTGTTCTTTATATTTTATATATAGCGTTAATAAAACAGTTGAAAGCTTTTTTTTAAGTTTTGATTAATAACTTTAATTAACCTTAACATAATATGTTTATGCATTTGTTTAATTAATTGTCATAATGCCCGTATAAAATACGCAATTATAGTCGCAATTCTTAATATGCTCTTGATATGACTATATTACTTACTTAAATATAAGTTTTTATAAATTATAAACTTATAGAAAAATGTGCTATGAACTTCTCATTTAAATATAATACTTGAATCGTTAATACGGCTCGTTACAGTAGCTGATATTATGCATACGTTATAGTGGACGCAGGTATCAAATAAGCTTATATATAAAAGCTAAGTGGTAAGCAACATTTTAAAATATTTTTGAAAAAACAAAGTTTTCAAATATTCATAGTAAGTAAATAAGTAAGACGTCACTGAATTTCATGTAACATTAGAATTTTGTACCTCTTTTTAAATTAACAGTAAAAATTATACATTAAAAAAATATAATTTCTATTGTTCTTTTGTTCTTTTCTATTGTTCTTTAAAGTGGAGGATAAAACATCTTTAATAGAATACATTTTCGACAAAAACTTCACAAAGCTCCTCGAAATAATTTCTGGATAAGTTAGTAACAAAAACGGCATTGAATCCCTTAAGAATGTGTTCTAGACAATTGTTATCCAGCACTTAAAAAACATAAAATTAGAACCTGCGGCTATTGGAAACCGTCCGAGTCCACTCAGGCTACAAATCCATGTGTTTTTAAATTATTACATTGTTAACATCTCTGTTATCAGATTTTTAGGATATATTGTTTTCTTTGAATATTTTTATATCTTTTATGTTATAAAATATTACTTTAAAAAACCTGCATAATTTAGCGCATTTTTATGGGTTAATGTAAGCAATTATGTATATAACCGTCTAAAGGCTATCGATCGAGCTATCAATGCTTAACCCAAAATATCCATGGCCAGATTTCTGTATGTCAATTATTGTGTCACATACCAACTGTGTTTGCGTGAAATGAATATTTTTTTATTAGCTACGCGCTTTATCCCGCATATTGCAGGGTAGGCAGAGGGAACTGCAGGAACCACTTGAACCTAGTGTTAAGACACTCCGTTGCTTAGTTCCTGCTTTCTCCGTCTCCGTCCCCGTCTCCGTTGCGTTAAGTGGCGGAACTCAACGCTGCGCATTTGCCTAGTTTCCAGAGCGAAGAAAATGGGAATAGAAAAATCCATCTTCACAGAGTGGGAATCGAACCCTCAAACCGTCGCGTTTACAGGCCGACGCTTGCGCCCCTGCGCATATATTTATACCTTAAATAATTTCATTTCCAATGCTTCTTTATCTTCATTTCAATACTATGTTGCAGGCAGATGAAAATTAATATGATGAGACATTATATGACAGGTAGTGAAACTCAATTATCTTATTAAATGTGATTGATACAACCATCGCGGTTGGGTAAGATGCTTTTTGCATATTATTGAAGTATTATGAGACGTACTGTATCCGTTTCCTTAAGATAACCGTATGTTTCCTTAAGTTGCAGTATAGTTAAATAGTACAAAGTATATCCGATTGATTTTATCATAAAAAAGAATAAGAAATGCGAATATATTAGCTCCTTACAGTCAGTATTAATAATTAGTTTCATATATCAATATTGTAAGTAAAAAAGGGCACCGGCCAGGAGTCAGTGGGGTTTTAGTTAAAGAAAAACTTAAATACATGAAATGAGAGAAGAAGTCATCATGTGATTGCCGTTCTACCGTGTTTTAGGAAGAGACGTTCAGAGTAGCGCCCTAACCGATCACGAACGCGACCTAAGTGTGAATTATCATTAATTGTATTAGTGATATTTTCAGAGATATCTATTTCCTATTTAATATCCGATAATTTCACTTTACGTTGTAGCGGTAGGTAGAATGGTACTCCGCTATCCGCTTTTATATTAGTAGTATTATGAAAGCGTATATGTAACGGATACCTATTTCTAGAATTATAGTTTAGACGTCATAGTATCATAGAGTATGTTAAAAGTCCAATTTGTGGTGATTTTAGCTCAGCGACTTTCTTGGAATTAGATACTTAAACCATTGGACTACCACAAATGTTATTCATCAGGCGACTATTTGTCTTCAATATTTCCGAATAAAATTTGCAACAGTATACAAGTGCTTTAAAGAAAAACATCGAAACACATATCGACAACATGTTTCGAAAGTATTCAGTCAGATATCTACTCTTCATATTTGCAATGGATGACATGAGTCACGGACCGTTGCCTGCATCCAATAGCTTATAGTTTTTATTATCTAAGGATAACCTCTTTATTTCAAACTACTAACTATTTTAACTATATAATAGTGTAAAGAATTAGTTAATGTATAATAATATTTCTCCTTTAAAGATAATATTTAATATGTAATATAATTTAACCAAATTAAATAACTTTTGGTTTATTTAATAATATCTTTACATATATGTAAAGGAATATTAGGTTATAATAACAGAAAAATGTAATCTTCTTTTTAAATATATGAATGTTTATAATATTTATTATAATATATATTTTTAGATTATATTAACGAATTGATCAATTTTATTTTACTTTCAAAATATACGTTAAGCTATGAGTAATAATATATTTTTTTAAAGAATTAATTGTTTAAAAAGTATGTTCACTACTAATAGCCAATCAAACGTGTATGCTTTTAATTATATATAAATTGAAAAAAAAAAACAATTGATTTTGAATAAATTTTACTATACGTAATATATGTAGCGCAGCAGTTGCACAATAATTGTTAAATTATAGATGCTAGCTCGACAGTGACAGTAGTTTTATTGCAAACAAAGTTAAGTTCTCACAAAGTAGCCGTCAAATACTTTTCGAATAAGTGGCGTAAATCTTAAAGTGAACAGCATTTAACTTCGACTTTGAACGCTTTTTGTACCGTTATATAATTTTATCTATATGTATATGTATTATAGAATCCATAATCACAATCTTGTTAAGATCACGGTAATTACGATTTTTCAACTTATAATACGCTATTTCACGTTACTCCCTGTAGTGCATTATAATTTGTTATATAAATTTCGCTTCGCTTAATACAATTCATCATTGAATTTTATATGTCACAGGTGTATTAGACCAAACGGATAGTACAATATTGATACAATGTTATATCTTACAAAAAATAAGAATAACAATAAAAATAATAATAAGAACATATTAATTAATACATTGAGGTAAACATTTTTTTGGCTTTATAAAATTATCAACATCATTCCAATACAGGGTATTGGAATGATGTTGATAATTTTATAAAGCCAAAAAAATGTTTTAATTTAAATTACCTAACAAAATATTACTTCAATCGATATGACAATTGTACAGAAATTTTAAAATAAACCCAGTATTTTTTTAATCTTTCAATGTTATGGTCACGATCAATATAGAAATATATCAAAGGTAATCTAAATCCTACAACATTTTTAAAGTAAAGCATATTATGAAAGTAATAAAATATTACAACTGTCAACAAAATAAACGTAGCGAGAAATCCCCTAGTCGTAAGCAATTGTTTCGGATGTTACACAAACTTAGTCCATTAGTGCGTTACCGAGACGACACAAACTGATTTGATGAGGCGGAAATAGTCTAACTTGTAGTGTACTATTAGCTTCCGCATATTTTAAGGTAGCGCTTGCTGTGAGCATATAAATTTAATGAAATTGAAAACTTAAGTTAAAATAAAATTCATACACATAACTCTTTAAATATAGTCTTGTATTATAGTTGTTTTAATAGAAATATACATTATATATGTTTTTCTTTAAGAAAATCGGAATTAATTATCTAGAAAATTTCTGGGATAATTTTTAGAATATTATTCGTGTGTATTTATTTATACACAAAGAGTTGTACAGGTAATTTTTTGACGTTTTTCTGAAAGTAACGATTTTTTTTACTATATTGTTTACTAATAAAATTAGCCGATAATACATAACAATTCAAAACTAAATGAAAGTTGAGTTAATTATTAAACATACTATCAACATTGCAGTTGTTATAATGAAAGCAATAAATCCAAATGTGTTAACAAGCCGAAACTTTAACGTATGAATTCTCATTGAAACTATGCAATAATAGCATTGCAATACAATAAATAACATTTATAGGTCGATGATGCATTGCTCTTGACATATTCAAATAGCCGTACTAAATGGTTATAGATTGTTTATATGTTTGTTTGTTACTAAGCTTATATGCATGATTTGTTTATTCTAATGTTGAAATGCTAAAAACTAATTAAATATTTAATGTAATATAATATTTTTTTAATATTTTAATAATAATTATAAAAAGCGGGACATTGTTCTATTTCCGCTAGGGAGAATTAATTATTTTCGTTTACCTTTAAGCAGAACAGAATGTTTTGACACAATGTTCTTTTATCTACCTTACTTATGAAAGATAACGTGTGATGTACTAAAATAATATTTTGATATATTATTATGTATATAAATAAATAGTCCATTTTCATAAATACTCGTATTAATCATGAGGCTAAAATGATGCATTACAAAATTATTATTATACACCTTATATATTAGTAGCTAGAATTTTATTACATTATTTTATCTTACTATGTATTATAGATTGCAGTACTTTGGCACGTCAATTTGTATTTTATGTACCTAAACTTTAGTTAAAAAGCCTTCTGCTGGCATCCAAAAGCTTGATTTTGTTATTGTTTTTTATACGTACTGCTATGTATATGATACTAAGACTGATGAATATATTTCATTAATAAATTAAGCGGTGACCACAATCAAAATATTGCATATAAATTTGTCAAATACTTTTGACAGTAAATTAATTCATTTTACAGCTACAGAGATATATAAAGCGATCGATGTAAAATCAAATAAATGTACTCCTAAATATTCTATTATAATAACTTATAAAAATTAATAACATTGAATTATAA
>JAZFAU010000381.1:0-12500 GCA_037178615.1 Dione vanillae
TTTGGGACCACGGGGAAAAAAATAATTTATTTTAAATTCGTGTAAAATTAAAATAAGAAATTTATTTTCAACATCTTTTTACTTTGTGTTCAAAAGTTTATTTTTTTTTTATTTTTGTTACACTAGCACTGACTCTTTAAGTTCTTTATCTCATTCCATAAAAGACTGGAAGGCTTGTCTATGAAACACGTTAAGTATGTGACACATTCTTCAATTTTTTTTATTGTTTAAAACGTCAGAGTAAGCAGAATGAACTGTTAAAATGGTTGCAATTGAAATCTTTTAAATAAACAAAATTGACAGATAATAATATTAATAGAAATAATAAAGAAATAATAATAACAGAAAAATAAAGATATATTATTTTTAAAATTTTGTCCAAAAATAATGTTTTCAAATGAACAATGTCCATAGTATTAGAATATTATAAACATTCATAAATTAACTTTAAAGATTATTTAAAAACCTATCGCTTATTTATTTATTTATTTTCCACTTAGAATCAATAAGATGATCACTTGTGTACGTCAGATAGAGCGAACGGAGGTGTGTCAATTTGATAATAAATATCAAATTGAGCTCCTCTGAAACCTACACACTCCACGACTTAAAACTAAGGTTACGAGAAAAATTGTCATCCAATGTAAATGGGAAATGCTTCTTTAAAAGAGATCTTGGTACGATCGTTAGTTACTTTTATTTTCTTTGCATATTAAAGTAAAGTCAATGAATTCAATTTTAGTAAAATATAATACAACTCATGACTTTACCCGACTTTTACTCGACATATTTCTTACTATGGTGAATAAGTATAAAAATATGTAACACTACTATGTAAATACATGACGTAAACGTTTTTTTAAGTAATTTAAAAATTATAAGCTTACGTAAATATTTAAAATATGCATCCGCAATATCTAATTAGTCATTATTCGTATATGTCCCTACTCCCGTCAAAACTTTCGTTGCCGTTGCTTAAGGATTTGTTTGGTGAAATGAAAATAACTAATTTATAATATTTAAATTACGTATTATTTTAAATGGTAAATAAATATGAGTATCATGACTAGCAATCATGCTTACGTATTTCTTTTTCTTGATGAAATTTCAGGATCCTCTAATATTTTTTAGCTGATCATTTAAAAAAAGTATATACGATATTCAATATACCATACACTATATAGAAACGAGATGTACATACATGTCATGTACATACTGAATTCCACTGATTTCTTACGCAACTTCTCGAAATATAATATTTTAAAATAAAAATTATAAATTAATAAATCTGTAGTGATGAATCATAAATTTTGTTTTTTTTTTATATAAAATAAAAAAAGTACAGTTTTCACGACCCAATGCAATTTGTCTCATTCATTATTGTGGTCAAGCGTACACAAAAAGTATATAAAATTGAGAATTAGTTCTACGTAAAAAATAATTAAAGTATGGAAACAGAATGAAAATTATCATATTAACAACTGGAATCAAATTATTATAACACTTTAGAAACTTAAAAGAGTCTTCAAAAATCTTTAAATCCTCTATTTTAATATAAAAAGACATTAGTGTTATAAATAATAATATCGCCTTGAAACAATCTCTTCCACATACATTAGTCTGTTTATATACAAAAAGAAAATACATTTATTTTATATATTTTAGTTAACCTAACTGGAAAAGTAGCCTACTATTAGTTAAAAGTAACTAATTCAAGTATGACCCGCATTATCTTTTAACTTCCAACTAAACTGTTAAGTAAAGTGCAAACTAATATGACAAAGCTTCATTTATCCGTGAGCTAAGTTTCTTAACAAAGTACACGGACGGACTCTAGCTGGGAGCGTCTAACAAACTAGCTAATTATTTAGTAACAACGTTATCTTGGTTTACTGATATATATATGTTATCTATTGTTTTTATTATGCGTACATTTTTATTATCTTAGTATCTACTTGAAAAATATTCAATACAAAAACGAATAAATTTGGTTGTTAATGGATATTCATATTTTTACCCCATTTAATAATAAACTCACAGCTAACTGAAAGCTTAACTCTTGTTTTTATATTTTTTATTCAAATATTTTTTCTATTCTTATTGTGGATCAACACTATATACATCATAAAAATAATTTTAAATATTTAAATATTTTAAATGCCTCAATCTGGTTAATAAAGTATGGCTTCCGAATTAACGACGAAGTATATCCTTAACATTGTAAACGTTGTAGTAACCAAATGAGCTTAGCCTGTGCTTCAAAATAAGCACAACAAATCTTACCCTTTGTAATTGATTTAAATACCTGCAATAATTTTTCTGAATGTATAACAGATTATATTACAGCAGCCTCATAGCATTTGTCTGAGAATACAGTAATGTGAAATATAATAGTATGGAATATAGAGTTATAATAAAAAAGTAACGGATAATCAAAATTAATAACAAGATCTTATAGCGCAATGAATGTATCTATGTAGTATGTCACCGCTTCTACATACCGATGTAGCCCCTAGTGTGCCATGAACTGAATTCTAAACTTCTTAATTGGGTAACTGTTACTATATTAGACGTAATAAAGTAATAAAACTAGTCAAAGTTCTTCGTCGATACTACGTAGAAACTAAGACATGTCATGTATAAATCAATGAATTGTCTTTGGATTTGAATTTAAAGTAAATTATATTATATACACATTTTTTGAAAATGTATATTTTTTGATTTGAAATAAGTTATTAAGCACACAGAATTACATACACATATATTAAGCTAAGACGTGTCACTTTATTATTATCATTAAATTATGTCTGTTTCTAATGAATTTATAACTTTTGGACTCCATAAAAGTAATGTATAATATGAAATTTCGTCTATTTTTTTTTTAGCTTCACGCTTTATCCCGCACAAGGGGCAGGGTAGGCAGAGGGAACTGCAGGAACCGTGGGAACCTAGTGTTAAGACACTCCGTTGCTAAGCTCCTGCTTTCTTCGTCCCCGCTTTCCGCCATTTTCGAGGCATTGCGTATTGAGTGGCGGAACTCAACGCCGCGCTTTTCCTAGTTTGCCAGAGCGAAGAAAATGGAAATAGAAAAATTCATCTTCTCCGACTGGGGATCGAACCCAGTAACCGTCGCGTTACAGGCAGACATTGCGCCTCTGCGCCACGACGGTTTATTTCGTCTATAATTAGTTTAAATCTGTTCTTGACTGCAAACTGAAATAAAAAATAAAAACCCTAACTAAATACGTAGATATTCCAGGTCATACATATTTCCAGGTCCACAATCAATGATAACACTTATATCAAAGATTCTTGAAATTAAGATTTTTTTACATAAGCGCTTTTTCAGCCAATGCGAATTGTTGTTTACGAATAGATATTTTTTATATATTATCGTGTGGAATACTTTTGTTTACACTATAATATTATTAAGCTAAGAGACCGACAACATTTGAAAATTAAAGTTACATAACTATTACGACTGATTTCTCAGATTTGAGGTTTGACCTGTGTCCCGTCCGATTGAATTAATGTAATCTGTTTAAGTTAAGCAGACATGTTCACTCATACGTTATTAATTTATTTAATTACTTAGTTCTGTAATTAACAAGCTTTTTACAAGCTTTAATCAATTTGTATGTTTTAACAATTGTTATGAAATTAAGGACGGATTAAAAAGTAATTAGACGCCAATTTGAACTTTCCTAACTGGCAGTTGTTAATTGTAACATTAAAAAATTAGACGATGAAGATAAACACGCAAGACGTCCAAAACGAAAGTTTAGAACAAAACAAGATTTAAATAAAAAATCCAAAAAGTTTCTTCGAATTCTTTTTCTACGTAATAAAATAATCTCGAGCGTATATGAGATAAATGACAGAACATGTATTCTAAAGTTCCTGGTTCGGTTCCGGGTTCAATTTCCACTCGGGGGAATTAGTTATTTTTATTCTCTCATCCTGTTTTCAACTAATTATTTTTATTCTCTCACTCTCATAATAATGGGTGTCACTGAGTCCGTACCAGATGAAGAACTTATTAAGAATTAATTTCATGGCACAATTATGAACTAGTTCCCTATCTTTTGTTTTTGGAAGATGACTAAATACGAATACCAATCGAATGTAAATTTTAAGATATTTTATTTTTGACTTAAACCATGTACCAAAAATGTGTATATCTTCAAGTTTAGACACGACTCTGAAGAGAGAAGAATGTGTCTGGAAATATAAACACATATTCTTATTAAGAATGTTCTTTTGCACACGCAAAGCAGGATGCGTAGTATCTTGTGGGTGTAGCAAAAGTGATTTAAATTGCACTGTACTTTGCTTGCAGTGTAATGGTAAATTCTCACCTACAATCCACATCAATGAAATTAATGAGGACGAGTGTTAGAAATAATAATATCATATTGTATATACTGACTATAATACTACATATATGAGGACCTAATGTTAAATATAAAATTAAAACGAATATTATTTTATCTTCTTAATCAATTTTTAGAAAAAAAAAACAGAAAAATTATTGTGATCCATATCGTGCTAATCCTTTTTTTAACTATTTTTTGCCTTTAACGTTGTAGTCCAATGGTTTTTATGAAAATTCAAGTTTTACGTGTAACGTTACCCTTTATTATTTTTTTTTTCCCAAAATAACAATGAAATGTAATACGGTATAATGCCAAACAATACTCGCACAAACTTTGCCCATTTTCTACGAAGCCTATTTACATAAGTTCAGGACATTCGAAACTCATAAAGGTCTTCCTAAAATTGTGAAAAGTAAAGCTTTTGTTATGTTTCATACAATAATATTCGTCGACATTTCTATCAGATCTTATAGAAGTAGGTAATCTATTGAAATATTTTGTATTGTTATAATTTCAAACTTTCAAACATAATTTAATTCTAAGGTACTATCCATATACATATGTATACATAAATTATTTCAAAGAAAGTAGTGTAAAGTGAAAGAAAATCCAATATATTCAACTTATTTTGAAACACTCTTATCACCCGGCTCACTCTGCCTTTCCCTTATTTTGAAAATAGATCTATTTCATATTAACAGATCTGCATTATATTTTATTTTAATATAATACTTTTATTTTAAAATAATAGTTGTGTACAATTTATATTACCACGATATTTCAAGAGATAACGCTATCTATCTATACACTACAGAAAATGTTCGCTGCCCCAATCTTATTTAGTAAAAGTTACTTTCGTTATTACATATTTTGTTATAAATTTATTCAGGTACTTTTGGTAATGAAATTATGGTTTACGTTTGGTAAGTTGAATACGTCAAGGGTACGCCTAAATAAAACGTCACATAGACACTTTCATATCTAATAAATTTTAATATCAAATCATTGAAATTACTTTAAAATACAATTTAACTAAATTTAAAAATCTGTATCATAAGGAAGTTTGTTCTTTATAAGGTTACTAAATAAAAGGCTAATATTTGTCTATGTTACAGAAGACGTTACGAATATGTTCTATGTTGCGGAGTCAAGACACAGACATATTTATGGTATCTATTATGTTTTGGATAATATTTCACGTAAATAATTATTAACATAATTCAGCTAAAATAGTACAAATCATTAAAAAAGGTTCTTCTTAATTAAAAGAAGGCTTTCAGAAAAAAGCTTTAACAAAAGTAATATATGTTAAAAACATAAAACATAACCTTATCATGGTGTATACATATGTATGTAAATAATTGTATCATGATATACAATCACGTCAGGCAACAACCAAACGACAGGCACGCTTTGAGCGAGAATTCAATATTAATCAAATACCACGTATACTAGAAGCGCTTTTGCAACAAACTCGATTAAGTGTGAAAAGGAAGCTTTCACGAGATATGGCCGTCACGTCATGAATAAGCGTACTTTAAAATATGGTAGAATTGTAATGTTGTTTTTACAAAAGCTTTTAGTTTTTTTATGAAATCTATATAGGTACGATTTAAAGTTATAAAATGTCACTAAATACTAACTGAATTTATTTTTTATTAATATGAAAAAAAATACAAAAAATAAAAATAAAATACAAAATAACAAAGCAAAGTTTAAATAGTACTTATAGTAAATTACGCATTTCAGATTGTTTATATATTTTCTTGTAATTAAATAATACTTATAAATCCCTTATTATAATATCGATATAAAAAAGAGAATATTTAAGGTATAAAATATGTGATCATGACAACTTTTAATTTTATAAGAGAAATCTAGTTTTATTTCTGCTTAAGATCTCCACAGTGAATTTAAAGAAATAAAAGATAAATCTCTCAAGCATTGCCCCTAGACATGGCGTTAAGCCACGATTTATAAAAATGTACATTACATTTTAATAATGAAATGACATTAGGAAAGTGTTAACTTTCATAATTATAGTTATCATAAAATTATTCGTGATAGTAAATTTTTCAAAATAGAGGCTTTTAACAAAATAGAATTTGATACTGTGAAAATAATAAGATAATTTCAATTCGATACTTTCACAGGTGTGTGTGATCTGTACACAAATTTTTGAAAATTCAAAATTTTTCCTAAGGAAGTACCTACCTCATTTCACTATATTGCAGTTGCAATGCCGGAGAAATATTAAAGTTCGTAATAATACTCATTACCACATTTAATTTTGAAATTTGAATTATCAAAATTAATTAATATTCCTTTTCATTACTTTATCGTCGTGGCGCAGAGGCGTAGGCGTCTGCCTGTAAACGCGACGGTTTCTGGGTTCAATTCCCACTCGGGGAAGATGGATGCAAAGTGGATGGCGGAAAGCGGGGACGGAAAAAAGCAGGGACTAAGCAACGGAGTGTCTTAACACTAGGTTCGTATGGTTCCTGCATATCCCTCTGCCTACCCTGCCATGTGCGAGATAAAGCGTGAAGCTATAAAAAAAATTATAGTAAAGATAAATATAGATATTTTAAAGAAATATATTTCTATAAAAAATGTAATAATGGTTTTTTTTTTAAATATAGCACGGGTCTAATTATTGATTTCAAATCGGAAGTGATGTTTGCTATTGTCGAGTTTCATTTTAGCGGGAATTGCGTAATAAATTCCTTCAGCCGATTTTCAGCCTTAAATATTTGAGGTTTTTCGAGCACAATCAACGAACGAACGAAAGAGTTTTTAAAATAAAGAAGAATATGAAAATGTTTCCTATTACACTAATTAGTAACACGTAACGTATGAGATTTTTTCGGCCTTTTTTATTTATTATTAATATACGATTTATTAATTGTACTTTGCGTATTTTTTCACCTACCTTAGACTAGGTAGGTAGTCTTTAGTTTGTTGCATGTTAATATATTTCAATTTCACATTTCAATGAAGGGAATTAGAATTTTTCATTGCTTGGTTTGCATTACGCTAACAGCGGTGTAAGCTCATAAATTGGAGGCGACGAGGACTGAATTTAGAAATACGAGAGATTTTATGTTGGACGCTTCTCTTTTGATGAATCTCACTTTGTCTTTATTTAACGTTTTTTCCTGAGTGATTGCGATTGTTAGATTTTTTTTTCGTCTATATAGGTACCTACTTTATGTTTTTAGGTTTCATACATTGTGTGCTGTCTAAATTTTTAACGTCGTATTTTTTATTTATAATATATATATATATATATATATATCAAATGAAAATACATGACATGGTACATGACTTATTGAGTTAGTTCAGAACTATATTTAATAATATTACCCCATATCTGAGAAATATAGTACGGATCCCAAATAATATATATATATATATATATAATATATATATATATATATATATATATATATATATATATATATATATATATATATATATATATATATATATTATATATATATATATATATATATATATATATATATATATATATTATATATATATATATATATATATATATATATATATATATATATATATATATATATATATATATATATATATATATATATATATATATATATATATATATATATATATATATATATATATATATATATATATATATATATCAAATGAAAATACATGACATGGTACATGACTTATTGAGTTAGTTCAGAACTATATTTAATAATATTAGCCCATATCTGAGAAATATAGTACGGATCCCAAAATAGTGCATTTAAAATTATTTGTTTATTGTTTTCAGTTGGTTACTTTTTTATCTTTTTTGTTATAATATTCCTAAACTGTTTAGTTTTATTATATAAATATAATTTGCACTCAATACTGTTTTCTGTAACTACAACGCTAAAATAAATTACGATCAAAACTATTTACAGCCAATAAAGTTAATTAAAATAAAATCGTGTGGAGGAAAAGTTCTCACGAGACGCACAATTTATAAGTCCCTTAACAGATAAAAATAAACAGCAGAAATGGTGCGTAGTATTTTCTTTGAATGTACAAATATTAACCGATAGTATTATCTTTATAATCGCAAAGGTGTATAGTTTTAGAATCAACACTTGAAAAATATTGTTACGTACGTCCACTAAAAGCTCGTTGAACATTCATTCAACTCCCATTGGGCGCGCCAAAAGCCTAATGTTGTATACAATTGTATTATATACTGATTATCACATTTTTATTTATTTAAATTATTGTTTTTCATTAGTTTATGACAAACACTAATACTTAATAAATCATATTAAGTACAGAAATTTAAGCATCATGCTATATTGTACAGTTTAAGGAGATAGAGAACTTGTGTTCTTACCTATTAATGTTGATTTTTTCAACAGTACTCTCTATATTAATATAATAAAATGTTTGTAAGAAACTATGTTTTATATGACGTTACAATGCTTGCAATTAAATTTATAACGATAATTTGATTGATATTACGCGTTTAATTCTAATTAATGCATTATTAATTCTACTACACTACTCTAATACGAACATAAATATTTTATACAAAAAAAACAGGTCACTCAGTTTTTAAAAAAATGTTTTTCCTATTTAGTTAACAATTTGTTGTTATTTTACTTAAAGTAACATAACTTTCTTTTCTATTTGTAAGTTAAATTTTGTATTTAAAAAAATAAATAAATCCAAAAATAACATCAGTAATAAATTGTACTGAACGACTAAACCAAGACATTTCATCTTGTATATTCTTTGGTAACAATTTGTGGTAACAAGAGAGAACTAATCATCATTACAATAAGCCTGAACACCTGAAACTGGAGCCTTCGCGTGTTTTCTCGTTCGTAACGGAAATATTTTAGCTTTATCTCACATTGTAACCTAGAAACAACATAGTATTTAGTAAAATATAAGAATAAAATGACTTGTGTGTTGTGTTTTCACAATTTTTGTTTTTCGTTTCGTTACATTCATTCCGTTTATTAGATCCCAAGACTTCCTTGTACAAACAGAGAAATAGACCAGATAAATAAAAAAACATAAATTCTCTCTCCTCTATGTAAAATATTAAATGTATGGACACAATTTTTTTACTTCTACTATGAAAATTTTAATGTACATTCTCTAAGCCATTTTTATTGTTTTGGAAACCTTTGGAACCCTTTTAAACCCGAGGAACGTTTTGAAATTCATGATGAAAATTTCAGTCAAGTGTGAGCGGTACTTGCACACTAGTGGTTCCGTCCCAGAATTACGAAACATATTATATAATAAAGTATAATAAGCTAGCAAAACTATGCAAAAGTACACAGTTTTTTTACACATAAATTTACACATATGTTTATAATGTTTTTTCGTAACACCTAGAAATAACATTTTTCAGCTTAGTTCATATAAATTTTTACTTCTGCCAGTTTTTGTATCTATAGGTCATATAGTTTAATGCTGCTACTCAATCTGCAAGACTTGAGTCTAGCGGCGTAAAGGCAGCCAAGGAAAGATTTTGGAAGTGTTTTACACTTGAGATATAGTGCCTGCTATACGTATGATAAAGTTTGATTAAAAAAACACAGTTATCTGAATGCAATGTTCTAACAATATAGTATAACAATCCTTAAGGACATTATCTTAACTCATAGGTCATCATAATACGAATATTAAAATAAAATAATTATAAATCATTATATAGTACTTATCGTAAGTGGAGCAAATTGATTCTTTTATTACAATAAGTCGTATTCAGCGAACGGTAGATTTGATAAGGAGGGGTTAATAAAATCTTTGCCTTAGGGAGATATATTGATGAAATGTAAATTAAAATTATACTTTATATAATTTGTTAGCTTGAATTGAATAGGTAATACATATTTAAATTGTTAAATATTGCTCTTAGTACAGAATTCATAAATAAGATAGACTATCAATATATCTAAAAAAGATATAATATTATGATTATGCCAACACTATCACGGTTATATGACCCTAAGATATTCAAACCATAACGTTGCGAGTTTGGATGTTAAATGAAGAAACATTTTTTTCTGTTTTTATTGTACTATTGAAAAATACTGAATTGCAGCTTCCCTACTTTCTTTCAGTAGCCGAGAGCTTTTGTATATAAATGTAATCTGTATATTTGTTGTCGATAGTTTTTTAAAATTAATGTTTATTAACAATTGAAAACATACTATCCCTTCTCATTTCCAAAATTATTTATTTCTTTATATCAATACTATATATAATATATAAAATTTTACTTAAAAAACATAAACAATTTGGGAACGCAACTACAAATACAACAATGTTTGTAAAGATAATTCTGTCTTTAGTGTGAATTAACATTTTAAAAATAATATAAAACATTATTTAATAACATCTTTTTAGTAACAAAATGTCACACACAGAGCTTCCTATACTAATTTCATTATAGAAGATGAACGGAAAACACAACTTTTAACACTTAAAATTTTCTTACTTCACTTATTTTGTATAAAAAAATTACAAATTTAGTTCATAATAGTTTCTTTATCTATAAGTTGCTAATTAATCGATTTTTTGTCGTAAAAATTTTTATTTATATTTTATAAAACTACCATTTATTATTGTATACTGTTTGTTATCTTCGAGTACGTAGTATGTAGTATGTACAATATATTGCAAACTATGAATGATTTTCAATTTAAATTTATTAGTTTATGTAAATAACATAAATGTATCTTTTCTATTAACTTAACTTAACTTAACTTAACTTAACTTAACTTCACACTCTATCCCTAGCGGAGTAGTCAAAGAGAACGGAGCGCCAAACGCTGCGGTCCCTGCATACCTCTTTCGCCTCGTCCACTGTCATTAACCTCTTCATGCATGCTCTCCGGGGAGTCCTCATGCTTTTTACGTGACCTTCCTCCAGTATCTTCGATACTGTGTTTTCGAAAGTCAACCGAGGTCTCCCCTTATCTCTCTTACCACTCACTTTTCCATCGTATCGATCTTTTTTACCATTCTTTCGTTAGTCATTCTTTCTAGACGTGCCCAAACCACCTGAGCACGTTCTTCTTCATTTATACTGTGACATTCTCACTGGTACCTACCATCCTGTGTACCTTTTCGTTGCGGATTCGATCAGCTAAGCTGACTCCGCATATCCTTCGAAGAGATCGCATCTCCATAGCATTCATCTTTCTTTTTATTCTTCTTCTATAATACTCACGTTTCACTGCCATATAAATATTATGAAAACGGGAAACGGGAACGGGAAAAAGTAAAACAGGACATTACGTTATACAAACCACATAAACTTAAGCTAAAAATATTTAAAAATAGTCCAAAAATGCAATAATATTGTGTCAAACGTTCTGCTAAATATATAGGTTAGTAGTGTATGATTTATGCATATCCTTCGAAGAGATCGCATCTCCATAGCATTCATCTTTCTTTTTATTCTTCTTCTATAATACTCACGTTTCACTGCCATATAAATATTATGAAAACGGGAAACGGGAACGGGAAAAAGTAAAACAGGACATTACGTTATACAAACCACATAAACTTAAGCTAAAAATATTTAAAAATAGTCCAAAAATGCAATAATATTGTGTCAAACGTTCTGCTAAATATATAGGTTAGTAGTGTATGATTTATGTGATTTTATTACCTTTATTTGTACTCACTTTTTACAATATTTCCTGATTCCAAGTTACCAGGGATACTTTATGGAGTTTTACAAAAATTGTGTTTACCTGTTCTTTGTAAAACAGTTAGTGTAGTAACATAATAAAAGCTGTTTATGGTTAGTACCAAGTCGATTGGGAGCTCTACATCTCATTTCTTGATTTTTCTCACCCCCAGTTGGATATTCTTACATATCTCAAAAAGGAACAGTCGTTTAATATATTCTGATATGCCGCTGTTCTTAGTGATATCCCTGTTTGTATATTTTTAAATAACAAAGAAACCAAAAAATAAATATATTTTTTCAATTGTACCCACAAAACATCTTGTAACCGTCTTCAAACCTAAATTTTATAACATACATTTAAAATATTATAAAAGAATAAATGTAATACTATATGAAAGATATACACAATAATTTAA
>JAZFAU010000381.1:17500-245779 GCA_037178615.1 Dione vanillae
CTTGCGGCTATAAAAAATTGACTTATAAACCATTAAAATAACAAAAGCAATCATTATTAAGCGAAGAAAAACTAGTAGTAATACACTGTTATTGCGTACTTAAAAATACAAAAATAAATATTAAATTTAGATACAGGTTCATCAAGAGGTAATTAAAAACATATGTGTATAAGAAAAGGTTAGGCTTTCCAAATTTTTCCACAGCGTCACTTGACGTTTTAACCCTAACGTACTGTAAACAGCAATACGGTACTGGACTTTAGACTCCCGCCTTTGACGTGTTAGCACTTTATCACCGTTGAATAAGCCTGACTATGACATTTTAAAAACAGCTTAATCGTAAAACCAGATGACATATAATATTTTATTGTGATGTTAGAATCGTTTCAGAATATTATTAATTATCAATAATATCTACTTGAGAACCGTCGTGGCGCAGAGGCGTAAGCGTCTGCCGGTAAACGCGACGGTTTCTGGGTTCGATTCCCACTCGAGGAAGATGGATTTTTCTATTTCCATTTTCTTCGCTCTGGCAACTAGGCAAAGCGCGGCGTTGCGTTCCGCCACTCAACACGCAATGCCTCGACAAAGGCGGAAAGCGGGGACGGAATAAAAGCAGGGACTAAGCAGCGGAGTGTCTTAACACTAGGCTCGTTTGATTCCTGCAGTTCCCTCTGCCTACTCTGCCATGTGCGGGATAAAGCGTGAAGCGATAAAAAAATATCTACTTAAGTTCTTAACGAATAAAGAGGGGTATTTCAACCAAAATTATAATAACCAATAAATTATATATAAAACAATCTAGCAGTATAAATTTTTGTATGCCTAATGCCCCGCTGAAAAATGCTGAAAGAATGCTGGCTTGAGATTCACTGTTAAACACATTGATCATATTAAGAGGGGACTGGAGAAATGTATCTATTGAAAACAGTAATTACTTAGACCTTTCTTATTCTTCTTATTTTATATTTGTGTAAATCGTAGTGTAGTTGTAAATCGCACTTAATAGGATAACCAAAGGGAATCGTAGGCTCAAGGAACTTAGTGATCAAAGGCGGAAACCAAGAATCGGAGAATTTCCCACTTTTCGCCTACTGAGCGTTGTGTGTTGATTTGCGGAACTCAATACCTTTGTTAAGGATAAATGCTATTGAATTTTTTCCAGTGACTATGTACATTGTCACATCATTATATATCCAAGCTACATACTTACATTTTAAAATAAATGTACATAATGAATATTTTATATGACAAAAAATATGTATAAAATAAGCCCCGCATAATAAACTTTTAGCTCCACCATAATATATTGACATTTTGGCTTAGTAAAAATATACACAAAAAATTTCGTTACTTTTAACTACAATGTTATACATATATATTATTTAGACGTGGTTTTACTCTCCTATTTAAAAAAAAATAGTCGCACAACACCTTCCAAATAATTACTCAAACCGTCAATGTAGTATAGTATACAATAACTTAACCAAACTATGTATAAACTTAGGTAAAATTTGATAAAAAATTAAAGGCTTCGTAACGAAAGAAAATGGTAAACAGTAATAATCATATTAATAACAATTGAACAATGACTTCAAACAGTCACATAGATTACATTGAGTACAACATTCTATCACAGAATTCGGGCATATTGTCAAAGACCTAACCGCTATGTCAAGATTAAAATGTATATTTTACATGTTTCATACATTCCACAATTGTTGACCATTTGTTAGGAACAACAACTTAATAAAAGTCATACATCAATTTAGTAAAAGTGAGGTTAAATATTTTTAATATTCATTTAAGTTCTGGTATTTTTAGAAAAGCAATTTCAAGTTATTTGTTTTTCCAAAATGTTGGTCTGTAAAGCATGATTTCTCATGATTCCTACGGTTTCCTCTGCCTACCCTGCCAAGCGGGAAAAAGTGTGAAGCATAAAATCCACAATTAATAGAAAAAAATATACTTTTAAGTGTATATTGACTTAATACGACTTATTTATTTATTTATTTATTTAACACTTTATTGCACACAAAAGACAAAAGATACAGTGTACATAACATTACAAGTATAACAACAGGAGAAGAGTGCAAAGGCGGTCTTATTGCTAAAAGCAATCTCTTACAGACAACCCTTTAGAGTAAGAATTTGTCTGTGTGAAACGGGATGGTGCAAACAAGTATGTTTTATTCTACTTAAATAACTAAAAAATTAAATTTTAAATAATACAAATAATATATATACAAAATATATAAGTGTAATAAATACATATATATCAAATAAATAAATAAAATTATGTAACAGACATTTATACTAAACATATAATATAAAATTAAAAAAAAAAAAGAATTACGTACATAAAATATAATACTTAATAAATAAATAAATACTAATAATATGATAATATAGGAAATAGTATTTACTTAGATTGAATAGATAAATAATACTTATGTAACCTATTTTTAAATATATAAATTGACTCAGATTGACGAATTTCAGCGGGGAGCGAATTCCATAGCTTTGCAGCTGTCATCGTGAACGATTCGCTATAGAAGTGGGTATGAGCGACCGGCAGTGACAGTTTGTTGTCAGAGCGTGACCGCAGTTCATGTGGATAGCTGACGTCAGTACCCACAAAACAGAACCGTTCCTTCAAATACGCGGGAAGAAGAGGATTATAGAGGATAGAGTAAAGAAGGGATAACATGTGCAAGTTGCGACGATGTCGAATAGTAAGCCACTTAAGTTGCGCCCGATATTCGGAGACGTGGTCAAATTTCCGTAGACCAAAGATGAATTTGATACAAACGTTCTGTAACCTTTCTAGTTTATTGAGTTGTTCTTCAGTAATGTTTGTGTAACAACAATCTGCGTAGTCCAAAATAGGAAGTAGAAGAGTTTGACATAAGGAGATTTTAGTCTTAAAGGGCAGAAAGTGTTTCCAACGTTTTAACGTTTTAACGACTTAATTAGTAAATAAGTTTACGACTTTTATATATACATGTAAAAACAACACAAAAGCTTAATATTAAAACATTATATTCACTCTATTCATTGATGATGCGTTTCATCTACCAGAAATGAGAAACGGTAATAGTTCACACATTCCTTCAAGTCGGAATCGAACATGCAACTATTAAGTTATTAGTGCTGGCACTGTTTAACTCCTGTTGTAACATAATACTCAAGAAAAGTATTTTCAAAGAATAAGAAATATAAGAAATGTACGGGACGCTAAATAGAGTTCTTTTCGCGTTTTTTTTTTAAATGTGATGCTCAATTAAATTATATTTCAACATTCTTTTATATTGAGGCAGCCAGTTTCATTTTCAAGAATATTTTTAATTAATGCTTAGTGCTTAAGTATTTAAATATTAAAAATAATACTTCGTATAAATAAAAAATATCATAATATTATTAAAAAAGAAAAAACTGATATAATTTTTTATTCATTATCATAATATTAAGAGAAATCCAAGTATATACACATTTTTTCATGTTGAACACTTTAAAAAAAGTTTGAATAGACTCACTATTACTTACAGTATTATCTTGTACATTCACTTCAATTTAGCAGATGTGCTTTAAGAATATACGTATATAATAGATTAAAGTCATGTTATATATATATTTGTATCAATTGGTATGAAATTTTGAGGCAGGCAAGTGGTTAATCATTTTTTGTTAAGTTTTAATCTACTTAGGTTATTGCATACAATAAGAAGTTTAGAAGTCAATTTTTTATAGCCGCAAGGAGAAACAATCATAAGTATATACAGCTAATATTACTAATATTTTTGTACTTACTCAAATTTTATCTAAAGAATTCTGTCGGTCAACACTGGCAGCAACTGGGTTATGAAGTGTTCTAGGACTAGGTTCCCTCAGCTACATTTTCATTTCCCGGCTCTAGTAGATGATAATACTAGCAGTATTATGGAGCTGAGTTCGGTAGTAAAATGTATCACTACTGAGGAGAATCTAAACAATATGTATTTAAAACAATCTATTTGTAGTAAATTATGAGCAGCTTTTTTTATAATTTGTATTATAGAGACATATATACATAGATATTTTATCTTTTTATTTTATTTAAATGTATAATAAATGTTCTTTCAAATTACGGGACAAAACGCTACGAACAAAGGCCCGTCCTCTTTGCTTCCCTTTAAAATGACAAAAGACAAGATCGGCGTTGAAAGCGTTAAGGGACTTTATTAGCAATATATATATATATATATATATATATATATATATATATATATATATATATATATATATATATATATATATATATATATATATATATATATATATATATATATATATATATATATATATATATATATATATATATATATATATATACTCGTATATACTCATACTATATAAAGTCACGTTAGTATAAGTATTGTTAATAATATTTATATTGTTTAGCCTGTTAAGTTATTGTAGTACACAGTAGCATCAAACTATTGTTATTACAAATATTAGTAGAAATATGTTTTTATATATTATGTTTCAGTAGTTTTCAAACCTTACATTGGATTAATATTTTAAAACTATAAAAATATTTATCATTGTTCTCGGTAATCTTTAAAGGCTAAGATATATATACAGTCGATGCCAATACTTGTTTCTGTATCAAACATCATCTAGGTGTAAGGGAAATGTTCTCCTAAATCGGAAGACCATACAAAGCGGGCTCTTTGGATGCGATGGAGAGTGCTCGCGTAGTTTCCTGACCGGCTAGTGACAAACAGATGTACACACGACTACATATAATATGAAATGCTATTATATGTTTTACAACTACGGCGGGATTAAGACACCGCGTTGAGTTCCGCTACTTAATAGGCAACATCGTTAATACAAGCCGACAGTGGAAGATACGCTAGTATCAAGTAAAACCTAGTAGTTCACTTTAAGTTCTTTATGTGGAATCTAGAAAAGGCGTGAAAATTTAAGGCTTTTATTTTTATTTGATATAGATTTTACTATACAGATATATAATAAGAATTTCTATCTACACTACTCTCCGGACGAGTTAATAAAAAAATTTCTATATTTTTTTGATACATAGAGACACCGATTCTTTGCTCTTTCCAAGTATTGCCTCTAGACATGGCGTTAAGCTGGCCGACGAGATAGTTTTAAAAAACTACATTATATTTTAATAATGGAATGACATAGGAAACCAATAAGTTTCAAAGTTCAAACATAAGTAAAATCTATTTTAAAATATCTTGAAAGCTAAAACATAACGTGATACTTGATGGCATCATATATAAAAGAAACTTTGTAAGCGAAACTGTTACGTCCTATCGTAATAATCGTGATAATAAATCCGACAAATAATACAAATACATTGTCATTGTTACAATTTTTCATTGTGAAAATAATAAGGTAGCATTTCGATACGTTGACAGAAGCCTATACACATTTTTGGATGTTCAATTCTAAAGTCATAATAAACCATAAAACTAAAGGAAAAATCAAAAAAAAGTAAAACTAAAGGAAAAAGAATCATAGGTGCAGACATGCACTACAATTTAGTAGTATCCTTAGATAGCTTGTTTTATAATGAGAATAGGTCCTGTTTCTCCGGTCTTCTTCTTTTTAGACGTTTGTAAGAAGTAGCTTAGTACTACTTAAGTAACTATTTTTAATAAATTTAATACTTTCTTAATTTTGAATTAAAAATTATCAAAATAAATGATAGTAAAGATGAAATATTGATATTTTACAGAATTATATTTTCATAAAAATTTGTAAAATGGCAAAAATTGATTTCAAATCGGAAACGATGTTTGCTGTATGTGTCGAGTTTCGTTTCAGCGGGAATTGCCTAATAAATTCCTTCAACCGACTCATCAGAAGCGTTAAGGATTTTTAACCAAAAATGTTTGAGATATTTCGAGTGCAATCAACGCTAATTGCGAGCCTTTTCGCATGTAGCCAGAATTACACTAATTTGTAAAATGTTAATTGTTTCGGCTTATTTTTCTTTACTATTATTATATGGTTTATTAATTGTTCTTTAAAAGGTAATTTCTCACATTCCTTAGTGGGCCTGAAGCTTAAAGCCTGTAAGCCTGAACGACATCCGTGAAATCAGTAATCGCTTCAATAAATGATTATATTTAAAATATTTTAATTTCACCGTTCTACGTTACGTTATGTTGGTTTGGAACGCTTATGAAAATTTTACATAGTATAGTCTAATGTTATAATTAGCTATTTATAAGTAAGTAAGGCAAATGTTATTCTCGCCCAAAATCACTGAAAGCTTATACCAAAAAAAGCGTATATATGGAATGAATGGAATTAGAATTTTTCAGTGTCTGGTTTGCATCACGCAAATAGCGGTGTAAGAGAAGCTCGCAAATTGGAGGCGACGAGGGCTGAATGTGGAAATACGAGGAGATTTATGTTGGACCTTGTTTTTATTTAACGTTTGTTTTTACTGAGTGAATGCGATTGTTTATTTTTCATTTCAATTAATTTTCTGCCAGCATCTACGCTCTTTGTGATATTTTATGGGTTTCGTTCATTGTGGGTTGGCCTGAAGTTTTTAATGTTGCATTTTTTTCATGTTGTAGAACATATCATATACATATACTTAAAAAAATCCATCGTAACATCGATTTGAACCAATTTTAATTTTGTATATTGTATTCAAATTGGATATCACGTTATATAATTTATTTAGTTTATTCCGAACAGTAATAAAATTAGTTCGATCTAAAAAAATTAACACCGACGACTAATTTGAATATTTACGTTACCTTTTTTAATGATCTTTATTATATAGTCCTTAAAATAAGCTAAGCTTTTCATATTTCTTAAATTGTTTTTTTTTAATTAGTTTTCTATTATTAAATATAATTTTCTCTCATTTCTATTTTTTAAAACTACACAAGTATAAATTTAATTGAAATAAAACCGTGTGGACAAAAAGTTCTCACGAGACGCACAGTTTACAAGTCCCACGACAGAGAAAAATAAACAGTAGAAATGGTACGTATTATTTTCTTCGCTTACACAAATATTAACCATTAATATTATCTTTGTAATTCCAAAGGTGTCTAGTTTTAAAATCAACATTTGAAAAATTCTGTTATGTACGTCCACTAAAGACCCATGGAACATTTATTTAACTTACACTGAGCGCACTAAAAGCCTAATATAGTATTTCAATGTTTTTTTAGGTTACGCTTTATCCTGCACATGGCAAGGTAGGCAAAGGGAGCTGTTGGAACCATACGAACCTAGTGTTAAGACACTCCGTTGCTTAGTCCCTGCTTTCTCCGTCAACGCTTTCCGCCATTTTTGAGGCACTGCGTGTTAATTGGTGGAATTCAACGCCGCGCTTTGGCTGTAATAGTATACTTACTTTTATTTATTTATTATTATAACTATATATTATTATTACTACTATTTTTCGTTTATTTTTTACCTTAACGCTTCATCCCTTTCGTATCAGGCTAGGAAGAGGAAACTGCAGGAATCGTAGTGATCTAGTATTAAAACACTCCTTCCTTTTCACCTTTCGAGGCATTGCGTGTTGAGTAGCAGAATTTAACGCCGCACTGCCTCGTTGCCAAAGAAAGTGGAAATGTAAATATGGCTTCCCGGAGGCAATCTTCATATACGAAATAAGGAAATCTAATCATTTTTTACCATTTAATGTTTAATGGAGGTAACAGTATTCACGAGCTGATGGTTCCGTACCAAATTCATGAGAAATGTAACATAAAATAAAATTAATTTGCAAACTATGTGATAGTAAACACTATTTTATTTTAAAAAGAGTTATGCTTATTTGTGATGATTTTTTCACAATACCCATATATGGTATATTTTTGGCTTGGAAATTCGGAATTTTAAATGTCTACCAAAATATATTGCAACTTATGAAATTCAGTTCAATTCAGTGCATACAAATTTCTAAACATTACAATATGATATCCCAACCTCGTCGGGTGAGATATCATGTTGTAAAATTAAAAATAAATTCAATACAAGGTTAAAATATTTAAAAAGCATTATACAATCTTTTCCTGAATGGAAGAAATTGATTCCAATAAGTCGTTTTCAGCGAACGGTAGATTTAATAATGAAGGGTTAATAATGTCTTTACCTTAGGGAGATATATTGATGAAAAATAAATTAAAAAGCTATTTTATATATTTTGTATCTAAGCTTTAATGTATATATATATATATATATATATATATATATATATATATATATATATATATATATATATATATATATATATATATATATATATATATATATATATATATATATATATATATATATATATATATATATATATATATATATATATATATATATATATATATATATATATATATATATATATATATATATATATATATATATATATATATATACATTCGTTCTGTCCCTAAGAACTTTTTATACGTAAACATAATATGTACGTGTGGTGAAAATACATTTTTTACAATTAAATTTAATGTTTATTAAATATACATATTACTGCTTCACTTACTCATCGATTAAAAAAAATCGCTACACTTACTTACCGCTAAACTCTGCCTTTCCAGAAACGGGCAGGAAGTAGAGGAGAGTCGGAACTGAACCCCTAACGATTGCATTTATATTTAAACTGTTTCCCAATATACCATGATGACAACATTATATTTTTAAATATTAAAACCCGAGGGGACGTGTACGTGGGACGCTGTTAAATTCAGTAAGTCAAGCGATAGATAAAAATAAATATTTTTAATTATAAAAATATTTTATGCGCATCTTTAATAACATTCTTCAAGACATGTAACTTATATTATAAGATTTACTTAATAAATGTATTACATTTATTAAGTAAATCTTTCTAAATTAGCTTCTACTACACTTGGACGAAATTTTAGATGCTAATACTAATTAATGCTCTAAACGTACATTAGTATTCTAATGAGAAAAGGATCTGGGCAAGAGTCATCTAACTCTGAGCCAAGCCGAATTTATAGTGACACAATCACTGGAGCTATCACATTAAAATAATATACAAGGCATTTGATAGTGATAGTAATCTTATGTCGTTAACAAAGTTTATATGTTAAGATATAAACTTTTTACATTTTTCATATTGTTATAGGGGCACGATGAGATATTAATGTGAAGACGGAATTAATCTAAATACAATTATTGGTTTGTTTTTCCTTTAAGTGAAAGAGTTACAGTTATTTTCCAGCTCAGGTTCAGTTCCACAAATAGCTCGTAGAGTGTGTGGACATTGGTTAATTCAGCCTACATTATAAAAAAAACCATGCGTCTAGTTATATGATTATTGCCTAGACGATGGCTTTCTTCTCACATTCATTTCTCTATTCCTACATTAACTCATCTCTTATATGTTGTTCTTCCTTACAAAGTCCTTTATCCTCTTAATGAGTGTTATTTTTTTCCTTTAGTTGCAAAAACAATATTAGATGATACACTAAAACTCGTGTAAAATATTATGGAGTGCTAATTGATTATATTATGTGTACATATTGTAATTGTCCTTTCAATTTTTTCAGGTAAAGCGCGAATTACTAGACCTCTTTTTTACCTGCGTACAGTGTGTCAAATGTTGAATACAGTTCTTTATTTTTATTTTACTGTAAATTCTTCTTCGTGTATTCTCTATATAATGTGACATTGGCGAAGTGGATTGTGTTCAACTGGCTCAGATGGATACTCATTTAGAACACAAAAGAACAGAAAAACCATAGTAAAGAATTAAAAACGATATTATCACTAGATATCTATTAAGTCAAGTCTCAAAAGCCATAAATTATAATACGTAAAAATAAAAGAATACACTGATATATTGGGAAATATATAATTCTTCTTCAAAGCAATCACGTCGCGGCGACACGAAATGACTGTACATTATCTGGCCAGGGCTTCCTATCAATTACGTTTGAGATAAATCAAGTAGAATGACACATTGAAATACTTGGAACTCAATTTGGATAGATGTTTTTCACATTGAGGTGTTAATAATCTTATATAATTTTGATAATGTCAAAAAATCTTAAAAGTGCTATAAATAATTATTTGCTTTATCGAATAGTATATTGGCTTTTGACACTTTAGAATTGCAATTTTGTGTGTAAATACGGGATAAAATGTGGAGCTCCTAATAGTTTTCTCATGAAGATCCTTCTCTCTCCTCCTCTTTTTCTCCCTAATTCTTTTTAATTTTTTGAACATTCTTTTACAGAAAAAGTTTATATTGAATAATATAGAGATGTTGACAAATTTTTAGACTAGACTTTAGCTCAGAACAAAAACCTTAAATTCAGATTTTCTTTGCATAGTTTACATAATTTAGAAACAATTTCCAACAAGTTGTAGACAATCAAACTGTGCTGAGCTAATGAGACTGGGTGACGGAGGGTGAGGTCGGTAAAATTTTCTTATATTTTCTATGTTATATGAAACTTACGTACAAATGATAGAAAAGTAATCAATTTTGCTAGTTTCTTCGGAATATCATATAATGTGCAAATTGGTATAGGTTGTTTTTTTAAAATTACCCATTGAACTCAATAAGTTTTTCTAAACCGATAAGCTCCAATTGCTTGTATTTCAGATGAACTACGCCTTATCAGATGTTCCAGGCATTTCATTTTTATATGTAAATACGCATTAAGTACCCCACTAAACAACTTTTACCAAGTCAATTTTTATATATTTGCTAAATTATTATAAGTATGATACTTTGTAAATATAAAATAATAATTAAATTCTTTATAAATGATAATATTAGTAAACAGGCTTATTTTTTTAATTCTAACATATTTAAATTAATTATACCTCCACGATCATAGACAATATAAATTGGAAACTGTTATCGTCTGCCTGTAACACGACGGTTTCTGGGTTCGATCCCGAGTCGAGGAAGATGGATTTTTCTATTTCCATTTTCTTCGCTCTGGTAAACTAGGCAAAGCGCGGCGTTGAGTTCCGCCACTCAACACGCAATGCCTCGAAAACGGCGGAAAGCGGGGACGGAGAAAGCAGGGACTAGGCAACGGAGTGTCTTAACGCTAGGTTCCCGTGGTCCCTGCAGTTCCCTCTGCCTACCCTGCCTTGTGCGGGATAAAGCGTGAAGCTAAAAAAAAAAAACGTTATGTATGATAAACTCTTAATGTGCATAAGCAAAAATGTTTATTTTTATGTGTAAACCGTAATTACAAAACACGCTTTAACGTTGGATGGCTTTAATAAATTATAGTAGACTTATTGCAAAAGAACCGCCCTCACGAGCGCCCTCGTAATTTGATTTTAATATAATATCATGTAATTCTGATTACAACAGCCTAACACATATGTGATTTTTGTTCTACTTCACCACAGTTCTATACTAATACAAATATTTTAACTGTGTAAAACACTTAGATAGAAAAATCTAAATAAAATATCTTAGATTCCCATAGAAATACATCATTGAGATACTTGTTAATTATTAAGAAGGAGAATGAAAACCGATCAAGTATATAGCTATTATTCTAGAAAAACGGGTAACTAAAAGTTCAAAGAAGTAAAAATTCTAGTTGAATTTTAAGTGCAAAAAAAGGGACAAAAGTCACAGAAACACAGTAAAATAAAACTACCATTTATCATTGTATAATGTTTGTTATCTACGAGTAAGTAGTATGTAATGCATTACCAAGTGAATGTTATCGCCAAATTGCATTCGGTACATAAACTACATGATAAAGATCGCTTACAGCATCCGTAATGTCTTGCGTACAATATATTGCGAAGTAATAATTATTATTTCAACTTAATTTGAATTTATCACTGAAAATAAAATAAATGTATCTTTTCTGTTACGAAAAAAGAATGATCGTAAAACAGGGTATTGCATATAAAGATATGGCCCACATAAATTTCAGCCAAAATATTTAAAACTAGTCTCATAATATTGATTATTAGAATCGTCGTAGCATAGTGTCTACCTGTAAACGCTTCTCTATTTCCATTTTCTTCGCCTTAGAAACTAGACAAACGCAGCGTTAAGTTCCGGTACTCAACACTCAATGCCTCGAAAAGGTGTTCCTGTGAATCCCTTTGCCTACCTTACTATGAGCTCGATAAGGCGTGAAGCTGAAAATATTGATCATTTGCGAATGAGTACACAATAATTTTGTGTTAGGCGTACTACAAAGTATGTACTTTGATCATGTATGGTTATTGTTAATATTTTTTTTCCATTATTTGTACTCATTTCTTACAAAACTTCCTGCTTCTAAGTCACCAGGGACACTTTTGGACTCCAAAAAGTGTAAGACTCCAACATTTGGAGTTTTATAGCAATTATTTTTACCTGTTCTCTGTAAAATTTGAAGATACTAAAAGCTACCTGTGTGTGGTACTTCAATTAAAATAATATAAAATTTATTATTATAACAAGCGCAGTGCGCGAAGAGCAACTATGAAATATCCTCTCGTCATCTGTTTCTTTCTCTTCTAGTACTCCTCTTATCTTATTTTTGTTTAATAGATTTATTATTTAGCTATAAATGCTATATGAAAAATATAAATGGCCATAAATAAAACAATAACGTAACTTATTGCATGCATATTCGTGTATTTAATATAATATAGAGCACGATTGGTTTCCAAGAGACTGCAGTTAGAATCCTGCTAGTTTTTATTTATAATAATATATATATATATATATATATATATATATATATATATATATATATATATATATATATATATATATATATATATATATATATATATATATATATATATATATATATATATATATATATATATATATATATATATATATATATATATATATATATATATATATATATATATATAGAAGATTGTTTGCGGGCTCCTCAGTATTTTACCGATATTCAGTACTAATAACGCCACAGTCGCGCAATTTGTGTCCAGGAATGGCAACTTATCTTGCTTAGCACCTTCCTATAATTTCAAACCTGTGCGTATTGAGCTCACACTTCTCATACACTCACGATTTTTGATAATTATACAGTACAATAGTATTAGGCAATATGCTACTAACTCGTCTTCGATTATCTTACCAGCGACTCTAGGATATAGATATTGTTTTTTATCAAAACTACATATCTAGGTACTCATTATATCTTAATTCTAGGCTTAGCTTAATGCTACCTAGGTATAATTTTGAAATGCACTTATTATAGTAAAATTATCATATAACGTGAGCCTAGAACTCATTCTTACGGTAATACTTTACGGTATTATATTTAGTAAATATTTTGGAAATATTTGTATTTCAAGAAAATTTCTTTTTTTCAGCTTCACGCTTTATCCTACACATGGCAGGGTAGGCAGAGGGAACTGCAAGAACCATACGAACCTAGTGTTAAGACACTCCGTTGCTTAGTACCTGTTTTCTCCGTCCCCGCTAAGTAATATTAAATATAAAAAAAATGTAAAGATTATAATAGATGTTCATTATGATAAATATTAATTCTATGTATTAATATAATCAATATTTGTAATAAGAACATATAGTGTAAGTTAAAAAAGGGTACGGACCAAGTGTCTGTAGAGCTAACTATTTTGAAATAAAAAAAAAAAACACTAGGTTCTCACAGTCCCTGCAGTTCTCTCTGCCTACCCTGCCATGTGTGGGGATAAAGCGTGAATCTACAAAAAAAATATATAAATAAACAACTAGCTCTCGTCTACGACTTCGTCCGTGTGAATTTTCCTTTTTTTACCGTGTTTCATACAAACTTGCAAAGCCTATGGTTGCAATTTACAAAAATCCTTTCTAAGTAAACCAAATATACCGTCCAATTTTATTTAAAAATAATTGTCATAAATAAATAGCTTATTCCTTTACATATTGTTGCATATATTAATATCATATTCAATAAAAGCTTCTCAAAGTTTACACGTCGCTACAACAAACTATTGTGGCTACATTCGTATAAGTCACAGAGGGATAGTTAAAGTCTATATATAGCTTTTTCAATAAAAGGAAAATTTTATAATATTCTAAAAATTCGAACCGAAATAAAAGTTTAGTTTCGTTCGTTCTAAAATTATCAGTATACATAGTCACAACTCGTGACTAGTGTCAGTGTCACGAATGTGCCATTCACCCTCTGAAGCGAAGACGTTATATTTCTGTCTTAGTCGTTAAAATATGATGTTACATTTTTGGGTCGCGGCTGTAAAATGTTTCTTTCGATACAACCCAAAACAAAACTAGTTTCTTTCATAACAATTTAACCGTTATTTTTATGAGTGTAAGGTAGATTTTATAATGTATAAATAAGTAATTCTAATTTTTAATGTTTCGTCGTACTACAGTAACCCTCCAAGCCGTTTATTGCGCACATTTTATTGCATCTTCCGCTTTTAACTGTGTCTCGTGTTTTATCGTCAGCAGCACGACAGTTCGCTCCTCGTATTCGATGCGTTCACTTTTTACAGATTACGGTTCAGTGAGTTGTCTTCTTGCTAAAATGTTCAGCGAAATTGTCAACAAAACATTAACACTGAGTCATTTAGTGGCATATTTAGTTATGGTTCCCCGTAATCACTATCACTAAAACTGAGAGAATGTATTAATGTATATCTAAATCAATAAAAAAATTGGATTCTTGTGATTTTAATAAAGAATCATTAACACGTATTATAAATCATTTTACTAAACTATCAAGTCATAATTTACTAAATATTATTTTTTTTTAAATACGGATTACTTAGATTTCCATTACTGGTGATAGAATTCACAACTGAACTCAGCTCCACAACATGAGTACTTCTACTAGAGCCCCCGCTATAATATCTAAATGAAAATAATATATTCCCTCGAGTGTACATAAAATTATATAGCATATTAGTCTTATATTAGCTTCATCTTCAGCTTCATCTTCATCTTCGTTGTACCCCATGTACAGTAGGGTAGACTGAGGGTGCCTAGAGCTAGAACACATCATTCCCCGCTTTCGGTCATACTTTCGGGACGCCGTACGTTGAGTGACAGAACTAACTTAAACTATACGGTTCTGTTTTTTTCTTTTTTCCTTCCTTTCTTTCTTTGTTTTCAAAATCTTTAAAATCCTATATATTTATTTGTAAGTGTTTAAAGTGCTATATATTGACAGTTGCTTGTTATTGCGTACTTAAGAAAATACTAAAATCAACTTTTAATTATATACAGGGTCATTAACAGCAAATTAAAAACTTATAACGCATATATTAAAAGGTTTAATAAACAAAGGCTAGGCTTAGGCTTTCCAAACTTTTCCACAGCGTCACTTGACGTTTTAACCCTAACGTACTGTAAACAGCAGCACGGTACTGGTCCCGCCTTTGACGTGTTAGCACTATATCACTGTTGAATAAGCCTGACTATGACATATTAAAACAGCTTAATTTATATTTGAATCGTTCCAGTAATATTTTTTATAATGGATTGTGTCTACACTGTCGGGGAAAACTTGTCTAAATTCGTAGAAGATGTTGTTAGGTATGAAAATAATAACAATAAATGTACAAAACTTCAAAAATAAAGTAGAACCTATATAACTATAAATTTAGATTTAGCTAGTTAACTATATATAAGAATACCATTAATTATAAATTTATGTTTAGTTAGATTCAACAGTTTAATAAAACTCAAGTAAAATATTTTTAATAGTCAATCAACTACTTGTATTGTTAGAAAATAACTTTCAGGTTAGGTTTTCGCTCTTTTAAAGCTTTTAACATTTATTGTTGTTGGCCTTGATAACAATTGTTTTACTGATCATCATTTGTCTGCTCTTTCATGAGCAGGTAAAAACGTAATGAAAGTATTAAATTTAATACAAATATTAGAAAAAAAGATTATAATAATTTAAATGTTTTTAAATTAATTCAATAGAACTTGGTGTAGACGATGATCTATGATTCTTTATATAATTTATATATATTAAAAAAAATCAGAGAAACTTAATATCAAAACATTCTATCGTTTCATTTACCAGAAATACGAAACTGAAATAGCTTATTTATTCCTTGGGGTGCGTATAGAACACGTAACCATCAAATTATTAGTTCAGAGTATATAGATAGACACTATATGACTCACATTATTATTGTATCACAGTGCTTAAGTAATTTATTTTAAAAGAATAAATACTGTAACAAATATTTTTAGATACAAAATACTAAGTCGAGTTCTTTACACGCCTTACTTTAAATGTAACACTCAGTTAAATTATGTTCTAACCATCGCTTGTGTTGAGGCAGACAGTTCCTTTTTTAAGAATATTTTTGATTAATGCTAATGAAACATGGTTTTTAATATTTAAATATTTATAATCTTAATTATAAATATTTAAATATTAAAAACCATATGTCATAGTGAAAATATCACTATATATTTAATTATATATACATTTTTTATCTTTATTGTATCAAAAAATCCCTAAGCAGACTAACTATTACTTTTACTGTCAGTGTCATCTTGTACGTTCACTTTAATTTAGCACAGCACTAGCATATATAAAGATCATTTTGTCTCCGCAAAATCAAGCCATAATAAAAAAAAAAAGATCATTTTATAATTTCAAAGTCCAAGTAAATTTTTATATCGATCGACATGAAATTAAGTAGGTAGGTAGGTAGGTAGGTAGATAGGTAAAGGTAAGTGATTAGTCATTTATTGTTAATTTTCTACCCACTTACTTAAGTAATTGGATGCAATATATTTTTTATTATTCGTTTTTTTTTATTATTATTCAATTAAATTTACACTGATAATATTTTATCTTTATTTATTATTTAAATTCATTATAAAATTTAGTTTAAGTGAGTGAACATCATGACAAGTAAAGATATGACGGGACAAAACGCTACGAACAAAGGCCCGTCCTCTCTGCTTTCCTTTAAAATGACAGAGATCGGCGTTGAAAGCGTTAAGGGACTTTAATTAGAAAAATATAAAAATAATTATTATAGAAAATCACGTTACTGTAGTACTGTAAATAATATATATTATAATTATTTTAGTTGTTTTTATTACTTACAAACATATGCCCTCTATATATATATGTACATCCTCATATAGCCTATAAAGTAATTGTCACGCTAGTATTAAACTATTGCTTGCTATTACAGATTTTAGTACAAAATTTTATTTTCGACATATTTCTGAGAAATCAAACGTAAGACGTGAGACAGCTATTCTTATATACTTACATATATTATTCTGGTTCCGACGCTGTTATATGGCAGTGAAACGTGGGTATTACAGAAGAAGAATGAAAGAATGATGAATGCTGTGGAGATGCGATCTCTTCGAAGGAGTCAGCTTAGCTGATCGAATCCGCAGTGAAGAGGTACACAGGATGGTAGGTACCAGTGAGGATGTCAGAGTAAGAATGAAGAAGAACGTGCTCAGGTGGTTTGGGCACGTCAAAAGAATGAGTGACGAAAGAATGGTAAAAAAGATATACGATGGAAAAGTGAGTGGTAAGAGAGGTAAGGGGAGACCTCGGTTGACTTTCGTAAACACAGTATCGATGCCAATACTTGTTTCTGTATCAAACATCATCGAGGTGTAAGTGAAATGTTCCCCTAAAACGGAAACCCATACAAAGCGGGCTCTTTGTTTGCGATGAAGAGTGCTCGCGTCGTTGCATGACCGGCTAGTGACAAACAGATGTACACACGACTACATAGAATGTGAAATGCTATTATGTGATCTTTACCCTAGAGCGTGATAAGACAAAGTGCCAACAGTGGAAGAGACACTAGTATCAAGTAACACCTCAAGTAGTTTATTAAGTTATACCAAGTAGCTGCTTTATATTCAATAAAGAAAAGGTGTGAAATTTAATTAAATTTTTTAGTTAAGTAATATTTAAAACAGTTTTAGGATTAATAATTTTAATATATTTAAATATTTTTATTACATATGCGTATGGTAGTGAACTATAAAGTTGAAATTTTAACAAAACCATTCTTAGTGCTACCTTTCCCCAAGTATATGACAAATTTTGGATTGTAGAAATCCAATGCATCATTTTATTTATTAGCTCTCTTTGGACAGTTAGTTAGCAATTTCTTTGTAACTTTTAATTTTAATCACTCACACAGATAATTTATGTTAATTATTAAATTAACTTAAACACAAAGCAACTTTTAAGACGAATATTTGCAAGACTAGTATATGTTGATATTACATACTCCTCATATTAAATAAGTTAATATTATAATATTATACTACGTTTTAGTTTTCCGGTGTTCTTATCTTATTTTTAATGATGTAGATTTTTATTTTTATTTTATAGATAATTATATTATAGATATATTATGGACATTTGTATATATGTATATGTTGTAGTGTTAGATATTATATGACATAGCCAGATATATAATATATATTTGTTTAATATACTGTAACGACAGATCCCTACTATAATGACAGTTTTTGTTTAACTGGCTCGAAGCTTCACAAAAACACTGAACTAACCAGTAATCATAATTTGTAAAATATTCTGATTGCTGTTCGAAGATGTCCATGTGTACCGTTAAGTCAACACTCTCAGTATATAGTGGACGTTCGGACGACGGACGTTGAAGCTCAAAACTGAGTGCATTTTGTTAATAGCTCTGTGTAATATAATCCTTGGCCTACGATTATGATACAGACCACGTAATTTTATAAAAAGCTTGAGAAATATCAACAAATTTAAGACACACCAACTTTTTTTTTTTTTTTTTTTTTATAAGGACCGTCGTGGCGCAGAGGCGCAACGTCTGCCTGTAACGCGACGGTTACTGGGTTCGATCCCTAGTCGGAGAAGATGGATTTTTCTATTTCCATTTTCTTCGCTCTGGCATCTAAGGCAAAGCGCGGCGTTGAGTTCCGCCACTCAACACGCAATGCCTCGAAAACGGCGGAAAGTGGGGACGGAGTAAGCAGGGACTAAGTAACGGAGTGTCTTAACACTAGGTTCATATGGTTCCTGCAGTTCCCTCTGCCTACCCTGCCATGTGCGGGATAAAGCGTGAAGCTAAAAAACACACCAACTCACTTTATAAAATTTCTAAGTATGTGTAGTTTTCTATTTCTTCTTCATAACATACTTTTTTTTTGGTTAAGACATTCATTTATATTTTTAAGAACTATTTCCGTTTCCGTTAAGGAACAAAACACGTAGCTTTCGGTTCTGGTATACTTGTTATTACTATGTTCATTTCAATACACGCTTGAAGGCATACTATTTGAACCTCCTGAAATTATATTTTACTTGTATTTGCTATTATTGTGGAATCAAAGAAAAAATCTTAGTAAGTAATTAAGTCTGGTGGCCGTGCTTACAGAAAATATGTAAGTAATAGTTTACTGGCAAAGTATCTCTCTGTACTTTCTGTTAATAGAAAAAATAAAATCTCCTGAGTCAAGATCGAACCCAAAAGCATCACATTTTGAATCTAAGGCTTATACTGATTCATAAGGGTCTTGCGGTCATTTACTTACTAATATAATTAGAAATGCTATATTTAATATTATAACTGAACTGAACTAAGGTTTATATCACCACACATAATTCTTCATAGTAAATGATCCTTACGCAACCCGATCTGTTTTAACACACGCTCCATTGAAGGATGCGAAACGAAAAAGTGCTTTGAGATAACACAATAACAGAATATTTAAGTATATAAAATACAATATCTTTTTGCTTTTAAGAAGTCTAAGAAGAAGCGAATCAATATATTAATATTTTATAAAAAATTGCAATAACTTAAATATCAAAAAATACCTGAGTTGACAGGACATTGTGGTGCTGTAGAACTGAGAGCGTCTGACTGACCATGATGGTTATTAGTTCGACCTCTACTCGGGGCAACAAACAATTTTTCTAATTACATTTCCTCGATTTACTTTAATGTGTAGTATAAATACAGAGTTTAATTCAGCCATTTATTATTTAATGCTTCGAATTTAAGTTTATTTGACTTTGTTGTAGATATGTGGGTGAAAAAACCTTTTAACATAAATGGAAGAAAATATGATAAATGCAGAATCGAAATGTACTGATCGTATTTCTTTTATCATATATTTTATGACCAATACTTCTGAAAAGATCTCGTTTTAAAACTTCATATTTAAATCACAACACAAATAGATTATTTACTGTAATTATTATGAAATATTATATAATTTAAAAGCACACTTACAGTCATACAAACAGAGCTGTTGTTGAAAAAGAACGTTAGTAAATAAATTGTACTTACAGTTCTTATCTTCTTTTTAGATTTCATATAAATCCTTGTACAGATTAACTTTTGCATGAAACACGTTGAACATGCATAATGTGACGCAGCGTTTGTAATTACTGTACTCTAACATCATAATAAGAATCTAGCTTTTGAATACTATAGCTATTTTTTCAGTAATTTTGTAATTATAATAAACAATTAAATAGAGTAGCTTGAGTAACCTTTGAGTCTACGATACAAATATATATGACACAAAAGTAATATACGTTACGTAAATAATGTAAAAGGGATAGACAGGTCTTTAAATTCCGCCACTATATTTTCAATATTTCAAATTCGGGCAGAGACATAAGGTAGTGTCTGTCTTCTCGGATAAGAGGGATGAAGTCACCTCACTAAAATTATCATTGAAATATTTTTCTCATATGTTTAAAATCGACAACGTTCATGAAGAGTATGTATATACATTTTTAAATTCGTTCAAATCTAGGTACGAAATAGGCGCTTGAATGAAACATGTTAAATATGCATGATGTAACTCAGCGTCCGTAATTACTCTAACATCATACTAGGCTTTCAATTTACAATATTAATAATATTGTAGCTTATTGGGAGAGCAGCTGTCTGTAGGAGATGGCTGTCGATTCCATTCCTACTCGAAAGAAATAATTACTTCCACATCTCCGTTCTGATAACGAAGATAGCTAGTTATTTATAATATAATTAAACATCCAACACCTAATATATCCAACATTGAACATGAAATGGCGAACAGTCAAATACTACTTCAGCTTGTACAAATAAATATCTTATACCTGGATAGGTACTTGGGTATACAAAAAAGTCAAAAGTTGTAAAAAAATGTAGCTTTTTCCGACAAATTCTATTTTCTATGCCTGTTAAAACCGGAAGTTGCGTGGAACTGAAAACAAGTAAAAAGCCAAACTGAACCTAAAAATTCGACGTAGGGCAATTAGTGAAGTTCCATTTCGTTCTATTGACCGCAACATCCAACATTGAAATGGAGACGAACGAGTTAGAATAAATGTTTATTGCGTTTGTTAACTTTTATGGAAACGTCATCTTCATCGTTACTAATATTTAGATTTGAGAGATATGTGAGATAACAGAGTTAAGACAGATACGAGTGAGGCCTCGGTGCTCGTTAAAAGCATGAGACCCCTCGAAGAGTATGTATGCTCATGCTAATAACATTGGCGCTCCGCTCTCTCTGACTGTCCATTAACTGATGTCTGTATGTAATTTTTATATGTATTTGCTTTAACTTTATGTTATTACTATATTGCTAATAGTAAGAAATTATCATTCTAAACCGAAACCAAATACTTTGATAGCAAAAATTTTGATATTTTCCGATTTTAATTTATATTTGAACTTATTCCTAGGAGAAGAAACGCTTAACACACCACGAAATTGTATTAACAATATATTGTGTCGCCCTATTAAGTTCAACAATGTAAACTAAATATTTCCTTTGACATTAAAATCGTGAAGCTCTTAGGCGGAGTCTTGAACATTACAAAATAAATGGCATTCTCTTCATTAATTAAGCTGCATCCCTTCGGGTTGCTACAATAATTACTAAGCGTCTTAAAGACGGCTTTACTTGATCACCAAATACTTTGTTATAAGGCTCTTGAAAATAGGACGGTTGTTTCAATTAAAAAAGCATTTATTACATTGTTAAAAAAAATTGTTATTAATATTTTAAACATCGAATTTTTTAACATTGAGTCATTTAACATGACTTTTTACCTGCTAAGTTTTATTTCATTACATAATAAAATGTTTATAATGGTAAAAGAGGTAAGGGGAGACCTTGGTTGACTTTCGAAAACACAGTATCGAAGATACTCGAGGAAGGTCACGTAAAAAGCATGTAGACTCCCCGGAAAGCATGTATCAAGAGGTTAATGACAGTGGACGAGGTGAAAGAGATATGCAGCGTTTGGCGCTCCGTTCTCTCTGACTAACCTGCTAGGGATAGAGCGTGAAGCTATGTATGTATGTATGTATATATGTTTATACATTAAAAGATCTACGTCACATCTGCTGTATCGTTAGGATTGACTAATTCCAACCACTTACGTCAAGATAAGCTGATTCCTACATTAGACACTACTAACTTAACTATACAGATATACATATTTACTAAACTGAAAAGAGAGCATATTACATAAAATAATATATAGTATAGGCAAGGAGCGTCAACGTTAGCACAGTGTCCACTAAGTACTTGTAATATAAAGGCATCTTCTCGTGCTTTATATACATATAGAACTACTGAAAATAACAAAATGTACTCGTCCTCTCCATTAAATTCTGAAAATGTATTAACATAAAAGAAACCTTACGCTTACAAAATTTTTCTTCATCATATATCTGACCAAAACCCTATCACGTCTAGTCGAGTAAGCATATTTAGCTTATGATCCCGATAATACCGGCTCATATAATTTATACGATGAAAAATGAGCACCCTGTCCACTTATTGCCGTAGTGGCGAGCTTCCAGTAAAATTTTACCCTATAATATGACCAAAGTCCGCGTGAACGTAGCAACTGTTTACTTTCTTAACCAATTTTGTTATGAAGCGCATTTATCTATTTATTAACTTTAAAATTGAAAACTGGAAGCTTTTAAGAACCACTCTTTATACATTATACATAAGTACCGTAAAACATAATATAAATGACAAAGAAAATTGTTGAATTATGGGAATTAGAACAAACACAGTCTCACACTAACCGTTTCTTTTATAATATCAACTAATCAGAAAATCATTTAAGAGTAAAGGAACTGAAGCGAATTGGATTTGAAAGAGTATTTAACTACAAAAATCTTTTCTACTAACCCATTAAGGAGATCCCTTAATTAAATAACCCACAATGGCACCGTAACTCAACCGTGAAGTATGAACAGACATTGTTTCAATTCATCCAAAATTTATCTTTGTCAATAGAAGCTACTGAGATGTACAAAAGAGTGCTTTGAGATAAAAGTAAAATATATAGGTATCTATTTGTTTTGTTAGTGTCGTAGTTACCAAGTTATTTCTTTATTAGTATGGGTTTTTTTCTCAAAAGGCGGTTTAATACATTTTAAACCAACATAAAATATTACTTTGATCGTGAGGCACTAATTGATTTACAAAAAATAAAGATATATGCCAACGCGTTCCATATGATCTTATTTGCTTTAAAAGTCATAAAACATTTTTTTATTAAAATGTAACTGTAACCAAGAAGTTGTTCTCAATTAATTTAGTGAAAAGTCGATAACCTACCTATTCTATTATAATAATTAAAGATATAACTTACAGTGCATAATTAACTTTGAAGTTCTTATCAATTCATCACGAAATTGTTACATCAAACTTCGTCCTCTGATTTTGTTGGGATAATCTAATCTTGCCTATTAACCCTGGCGGTCTCTAGGGCTTTAACGACTGTACCACGACGTAAGGTATTCACATAAATATTTATGTAATTAATCAATTTAGGTCTCTTGCAACTGAAACTAATTAGATTTTTATGGTTAGGGTGTAATAAAATGAGAAATGAAAAAGTTTATAAAATAATAATGACACGAAACTAATTTATTTTAGGTTATATATTTTTCATATCCTAATTTATGTATAGTAGAGACGAAGTTCAATGCACAACGACCCTAATTCGAGAGACCTAATCGCTTGAGGCGATGTTGGTTATGCATGTAAATGTGTTTAGAATATATACCCACTAATATACTATGAATAAATTTGCATAGAAATATTTAAATGAAAAACAAAAGTCATTAAATAAGCAAAAAAAACTCATTTTTATATACTCATATGTTTTATGAGCTACCTTCACATATATGTATGTATGTATGATTTCCAGGTATTTGTATACGAACTATCATTCGATCGAAAGTATTCTGAAAATTTTTAATGGCAACCTTCAAGGCTGGAAAATTGTCGTCCATTGATGTGCGTCATCGTGCGTAGATCTGATCAGATGAGATAGAAGATGTGAAAGTTATGTGCGTAACAAATGTACAATATAGCAGAGGAGTACTTTTAATTTTTTTTATATGATGCCAATTATATGTGGCTCTTTCAACAGAATTCTCTGAAGAAAATATATTTGCATTGTATTACGATAAACTTGGTATATAAGGCTGTACAAAGCCAGGGTAGATGTTAATACATAATAAAATACATGTTAAGTTTTAAAAATCCTTATTTAACCTTATCCTTCTAAATGAATAATAATATAGGTAAATTGGATTTCGTAAATTTTACTTTATAATTTTAAGAACAGTACGAAAAGGGGTAGTGGAATAAAGTTTTGTTTGATTAGCCTATTCTCTGACCTCGATTCAAAGAGATTGTAATAATTTGCATTAAGACTTTTCCTTTTATTATGATGTGTTATATATGTTTGCTTTTCTCTTCATGTTATGAGTATTAAATAGATATGTACAGTTCTTTTAAGAACAACTTGAGATTATAATGGAAAGGATGTCAATTATCAACAATAAGCAATAAAGCTTTTAGCTTTATTATATAACTTTGCACATTTTTGTATAGTGATTGTCTAGTGCCGCAGTGTTGAAATGGTCAATAATCAATTCCGATGGGAGTTATTTCATTAACAACTTAGAGTTATCGATACTATTAGTTTTAGGCTCCCATATATATGTATGTATATTTTATATGTGATATATTTGTATATATATATATATATATATATATATATATATATATATATATATATATATATATATATATATATATATATATATATATGTGTGTGACTTAGTAACCGGAGTAACATAATTGACATAGTGTTAAACACTCTACTCCTCTTTCCATTTGAAATTAAGAGCTAGTCATTTGCTCTCATTTCAACGTCGCACATACCACAGTAATTTTATTTCATAGATAACGTTGAATTTACAATCATCGACTGTACAAGCAGACCTTTTCCGCTGCCCTGTTCTTAATGGTCTTACGCATATGCAACTATATGAGTATATCTATATAATTTTCAAAAATAAATACAACAATGCATACGATAACTAATTGAGGATGGATTTAAGTCTAAAAAAGCATTGTGTAGCACAATTAAAAGATGGCCATAAAATACAGGATTGCAGCGGTCACGACTTCCATTATAGCGGACATACTCTAATATTTAAACCAAAACGTCTCACAGCTAATTTTTTACCATCACTGTGTGACCCCTATCAATAAGTAACCACCATCAATAAGTTACCTCCACTTTAAAGTATCATTTTACTTTATAACACCAAAAAACGTGACGATTTACGTAATTCGCCATAGATAATTCGGAAAGGATTTATGCAGTGTATTTACAGTCAAAAAATGGATGGAAGAAAAATGATTAAGGTCACTAAGCTCTCTGTATTCTAAATTGTAGACTGATGTTTTTTTTTAAGCTTTACGCTTTATCCCGCACATGGCAGGGTAGGCTGAGGGAACTGCAGGGACCATGGTAACCTAGTATTAAGACACTCCGTTGCTTAGTCCCTGCTTAACTCCGTCCCCGCTTTCCACCTTTTTCGAGGCATTGCGTGTTGAGTGGTGGAACTCAACGCCGCGCTTTTGCCTAGTTTTCCAGAGCGAAGAAAATGGAAATAGAAAAATCCATCTTCTCCGACTGGGGATCGAACCCAGAACCCGTCGCGTTACAGGCAGACGTTGCGCCTCTGCGCCACGACGGTCCTCTGATGTATGTTTAATATAAACCATACAATGCATTTAATATTTAGGTTTATTTATAAGATACTGTGATCTGATATCCCTAAAAATTGATTATGTTAAAAAACTTTGACCTGTTGCTGGATGCACAGATGACCGGCTGCAAGCTTCGTGAACATATTAAAGAGTACTTACTTCTTGCAGCTGCTGAGCAATTTTAATAATCTCCTTGCCAATAAAAATATTCATTAAGTGGGTAGAATGGGAAAAATTATAAGGAACGTGTATGTATCATTTTTAATAAAATTTTGCATTTATATTATTTAATATAATTTTGTGTATGCAGTGTGTGACTGTTTTAAATAGATATCAAATTCTGGTATCATTTTGAGTCAGACCAAATCGTAGTATTTTATATGTAAGTATAGATATAGGAATATGTTGTGATCAAGGCTAAATGTTCCGTAAAGACTGATACTCATTTTGGTCGACATATTTCAATGCTCTTTATCACAATGGCTCTAATATTGTTAGGCCTTTGTTGGCTATCACTGTATTCTTTTGTGTCTTTCTACATATCTTATAAGTTATAAGGAAAAGAAGGATATTGCCGCACGTCCTACAAGAATAAAGGTCTATACAGCGCATTGGCTTCGTTTTGAGATGAAGCTTTTTGAATATCTAACTTATATAGATATATATAAATATACTTTTACTGAGCGAAAACTGCGTAAAGGTATTACTATGAAAATGTTTAACATAAACTAAGAAACTAAGAATCTGATAACTTTAATTGTAAATGCACGTCAAGGTCTATTTTGTAATTGCTAAATAAATTGCTACAATATTATTTTAAAGTACAATATTGTCCTAAAATTTTACAAAATATTTATATATCCAATAGGTAATGGCTATCGACTTCTTTTCAAATTTATTAAGTACAACTTGTTAGAAGTACTTAAAAAAACATTTATTTGTGAGTTTTGAAGCAGAAAAAATCATATGGTACGCGTTGGCATATGTCTTTACTTTGTCACGATCAGAGTAATATTTTATGTTGTTAACAAAATACTGGTACAAAGGCCGTTTCGTTTTTGGGAAAAAAACCTATAACCTTAAAATAGTAAAGAAAACTAGTTAACTACTACTTTTATCTTACAATTCTCAATTTATGATTATTGAATTTTATATTCTAAGTATCATTTTATATGTTATTAAAGTAAAATTTTGAAATACTTACTTGGTTGTAAATTTTAAACCGTATCGATATTTTTCTTTTTCTTGTGGAAGTGTAGTAATGTAACAAGAACAACAACAAATAGTGGACAACAATTTTGTGCAAGATGTGACTAAAATGAAAGCTACAGCTAAAAATAAATAAGTCACATATTTCAATATATATTCATAATATATATACTGTATATAATATATATCATTAAAATAATATAATTACTAGCGCTGTCTGTTCTATAATTAATAATAATTATAAATTAAAGTGAAAACGTAAATCTTAAACACGCCTCAGTCGTCTTATCCTAAATCTGCGTACACCCTTAACTTAAACGGGATAAAGTATTAAGAACGAACGAAGACGATGGGGAAAAATATAATATATTCTGATTTCATATATGTTAATGACATTATATCGTACTATAGTATATATACATATATTTATTATTTAGAGTATGAAAAGTCAAATATGACTCCACTTTCTCGACAACATATTCCTTCATTTAATGCAATGTATTACTTAAAATATATTGTTGTTAACGAGTTATAATACTTTTATCTCAAAGTTCTCTTCTACATCTCGATAGCTTCTATTGTCGAAGATAAATTTAATAATCTTTCAAATCCGATTCGTTTCAATTTCTTGACTCGAACGATTTTTTGATTGGTTGATATTATAAAAGAAACGATAAGTGTTAGACTGTGTTTGTTATAGTTACCGTTATTTAACAATTTTCTTCATCATGTATATTATGTTTTACGGTAATTCTGTATAGTAAAAAATAAAGAGTGGTTCTTAAAAGCTGTGAGTTTTCAATTTTAAAGTTAGTAAATAGATAAATGCGCTTCAAAACAAAACTGGTTAAGAAAGTAAACAATTGCTACGTTTGCGCGGACTTTGGTCATATTACTATACGATAAAACTTTACTGGAATCTCGTCACTACGGTTGTAAGTGGACAGGGTATTAATTTTTCATTGTATAAAATGTATGAGCCGGCAGAACTGTTATCGCGATCGTGAGTTAAATATGCTTACTCGACTAGACGTTTGGTCAGATATATGATGTTTTTTCACTATATGGTAATCTCAAAAACAGTGGAGTAGGATTTCGTTTATATATATTTAGAATTTAATAGACAACTACACTGTTTCTTTTAAAAAATTGTTTTGTGTTGTCAGTAGTAACATGTGCATGTATATATAGAGTACGGGAAGGCGGAAAATGTGTCCGATTTACAAAAACTTGGTGGTGGTACAACTTTGCTGGCCTGGACTTGCTACACTCACGCTAGGGAAAGATATCCTTTATCATTGAGATACATGGAATTTTATTTCACATATTTAGAGTTTTAAATGAAAATGAAAACTGCTAATTATAGTCGACGATTTTTATAAAGAACTATTTTCAGGTTTCTAATAGCTTCGATGTTTTAATGTGCTTCTTTTTTGTACCCTAAAGTATGCCCTGTTATGTAATAAAAATAGTTCTTTTTCCAACCCGTCTAATAGATCTGAAGATGTACGTGTGCTAACGAACAAATATATAGACAAAATATTTTTAATATTTTTAAGAGATTGAAACATATTTGTAGGATTTTAAAAAAATTAACTCAGCGTGCGTTCTAAGCCTGCGTTCGTCATCGCGCCACTCAACAGACGCTATATATTTAGATACATAGTATTGTAGTATTAATGACGAAACCTCCGCCATGTGCATTTTGAATTCGTACTACTAACCACAATTTGATTTAATACGCATTAATCAATTCAAATTCAATTTAGAGGTTTCAATACCCGTTTGTGGGAATAAAATATTCTCATTTTCAATTTTCTTATCGTTCTTCAATATAAAATATAATCAATATTTTTTAGTATTAAATAATGCAGTAAATAATTATAAATAAATCTAGACAAAATCGGTTGGAATAATCAAACCTTTTATATTTTAAAATATACTTTTAATTGAAGGGAATTTAATTAAAGCCATCCCGCTTCGTAATTATTGTAGAAACCCGAAGGGATGCAGTTAATTAATGAAGAAAATGTCATTTAATTTGTAATGATTATTTGAATGATGACGCCTAAGAGCTTAACGATTTTAATTTCAAAGGAAATAATTAGTTTACATTGTTGAACTTAATAGGGTGATATTAATAATACAATTTCGTGAAGTTTTCAGCGTTTCTTTTCCTTAGTATTAAGTTTAAATATTTTAAGTTTAATTAAAATATCAAAATAGTTGACTATCACCGAGACCGCATCTTGTCTGTCTTAACTCTGTAATCTCACTCCTGTTTTAAAAATTTAAAAATACAAGTGTTTCAAAAGTATTCTAATTTTATAAAATTGTAACAATCAGTTAAATCGTTTCCATAAAAGTTAACAAACGCAATAAACGAATATTCTAACTCGTTCGTCTCTATTTCAGATGTTGGATGTTGCGGTCAATAGAACGAAATGGAACTTCACTAATTGCCCTACGTCGAATTTTGTAGGTTCAGTTTGGCTTTTTACTTTTTTTCAGTTCCACGCAACTCCCGGTTTTAGAAGGTTTGGAATATAGAATTTGTAGGGAACGCCACGTTATTTTTTAAAATTACAGAGTATTATAGGTCTAGTATATTTATTTGTACAAGCTAAAGTAGGATAGATACAAGATATTTTGTTCCCCATTTCGTGCTTAATGTTTGATACATTACGTTTTGAATGGCGGAACCCAACACCGTGCTGTGTTATCTTACCATAGTGACAAAATTAAATTATTCGTCCTCCCCAAGTGGGAGTCAAACTCCCAGCTACATTTACATATTTTCAGTCAAACATTGCGCCGCTGCAACTCTACAGTCTCTAGTAGAATAAGCTATCTGCTCGCGGCTTCGCCTGCACCTTTATCAGAGCATAAATGTGAAAGTAATTATTTCATTCGAGTAGGAATGGAATCTACAACCATCTCCTACAGACAGCTGCTCTCCTCATAAGCTACAATATTATTAATATTGTAAATTGAAAGCGTAGTATGGTATTAGAGTAATTACGGGCGTAGAGTTACCTCATGCATATTCAACATGTTTCATGCACGTGCTTATTTTGTAACTAGATTTAAACGATTTTTTTTAAAAAAATACACATTATTTATGAATGACCCATTTATGTTATACTAGAAAAATAATTTCCAATGATAATATTAGTGAGGTGCACACTTTATCCCTCTTATTAGAGAATGCAGGCACTAGGATATCACGTAGTGTCAAGATTCTATATTTTCTATTTCCTGCCCGAATTCGAAACATTGTAAATTCAGTGGCGGGATTTAAAGTACGAACTGTCTATCCCTTTTACATTATTTACAGTAAGCTATACTACTTAACTTACTTAACAGTACTTTTTTATATATGTATTGTAAACTCAAAGGTTACTTCGAGCTGCTTCATTTAATTTCTTAATATAATTACAAAATAACAAGAAAAAAAGTTATATTATTAAAAGCTAGATTCTTATTATGGCGTTAGTACACTATAGTAATTACAAACGCTGCGTTACATTATGCATGTTCAGCGTACTTCATGCAAAAGTTTAATCTAAACGAGGATTTATATAAGATCAAAAAGATACAAGAACTGCAAGTATAATTTATTTCCTAACGTTTCATTTTTGACAAACACCTTTACTTTGTTTAATTGAAGTTTCTTTTAAATTATACTATTTCACTACTGTACTACTATATATATTATATATATATATATATATATATATATATATATATATATATATATATATATATATATATATATATATATATATATATATATATATATATATATATATATATATATATATATATATATATATATATATATATAAAGTTAAAGTTCCAGTAAACCTGTGGTTGTGGATAATAAACTAATGGGTGAAGCAAATGCTATTTAAGGGAATACAAATAAGTATAATTATATATACACACATACATACCTATAGATAATATTCGAGACGCTTGAGAGAGTGCAAAGAGAAATGCATGCGTTTGCTCACAATTAATATGTTATGTCCAAGACATGTTGTTATCATTAGTTAGACCTAAATTTTTGATTTTATCACAATAAGCAATTTCAATACCTGAATATAAAATTTTAGGCGTTGAACCCTAATTAATTTTAGCTCTGTTATTCAACTTCGTTTTTTATCCACATATAATTATCTACAAATGAATTCGAACACTTCGTTCTCTCAGTTTCCAGTTCCTTCAATCTAGCTTGCTATATGAAGGATATATTGTGAAAACAGCATAAAATTAATATATCGTTTTTAAGCAATCTTTCATTTCATTGCGCCACGATGTACACTGTTTCCACTTTCCCACTCTAGTAGATGTACTAGTATTTTGGAGTTGAATTCGGTAGTGAATTTTATCGCCACTGAGGAGATTCTAAATAATGCGTATTTAAAACAATGATTTTTAGTAAATTATGACTAATTTTTTTAGTACAATTATTTATATTATGCGATATCTGTATCAAAATGACAAATATTCAATTAAAGTATGGATTTCAATGTTAGGAAAACAGAAGTGGTTAAAGTTAATTTTAAAAGGAAAAACATTTAACCACATATAGATCACATGTTTCGAGTATACTCGGACATAGATTCTTCTGATACTTAGCTATATAGTTATTTATAGGATTACTAGATTACGTAAGCAATAAACTATAGGGCTATCGCGTGATTTTTAAAATTATGACTATTTGCATATTATCGGGGCTCAAAACTCAGATAAGGTAAAATTGACAATATAATCTTGTTAAGAATCTGTGTTAAGTTTCTGTTATTATTATTGTTTTTTATATATAAATGTATATGTATTTGTATGTATGTGTGTATGTATATGTATGTATGTATATAGTTATATATGTATTTATTACTTATATTTATATGTATATTTTAACTTTTATTGCCACCGTCTTCACGATTTTCTGTTTTGCCTAAAGGTAGGTAACTGGTAGAGAATGCCTTCAGGCATTAAGTCCGCCTTTTCTATCTACGTTATTGTAGTTTGACAATAAAGTTTTAAATAAATAAATAATTGTGTTTTTTTGCTTGAAATACAAATATTTTCAAAATATTTACTACATATGAATATATTGTTTTTAAATATCACAAGGGGTCGACAAAATATACGCTTGCATTACCGTAGTGCAATCTAGTATTAAGAAACAGTGCTAGACTAAATTAATATGAAAAGTGAAAAATGCATCGTAAAACTATACTACTACTATACATCGTAAAAATATACTATACTAAATGAGGTTTTAAACTAAACTTAGAACTTTAGATATAATTGTTACCTAGACAAGTAGTTTTAAACAATATCTATATTCTAGGGTTGCTGGTAAGGTCATCGAGGAAATCTTAGTATCATGGTGCCTCACACTATAATATTGTTACATTTATCGTGAAATCGTGGATATATGAGAAGTTTGGGGCGATACGTTGAAGTTTGAAAATGTAGAAAGGTGCTTATTTTCAATTTTGAATGGCTAGTGATGAGTCTTTGCAAAATATTTTATGGATTTTAATAATTGCAATACACGTCTGAATTAGAGAAATCTTATATTTTGTGTTGTAGCAAACTGTTACTGTCATGTCCCAAAGGTAGACGTCCTCAAAAATGAACGTTGTTTTAGTTCGTTCGCCTGCAAATGATCTCCGTATGGATAAACACCGTTTGGTTCACATTTAAGATATTACTTTTTACTATACGGAGAACAAAAGGAAGCTTAAGTAAAAAGTATTATGGAGTATTTTGTCTTTGTTAGTTTTACTATTGAATAAGCTCTACCATTTGTGGATTTCTTTAATATGTAGCTCAGGTAACTACGATAATCTTTACACACATTTTTATTACCAAAGATAAAATTGCCAAAACTGAAATTCATGATTAAATGACGCTGAAAAGTTTCTCTGATCTCCACTCTCCGACCAAATTTGAGACAATGTTAAGTGACGGAACTCATCACACCGTTTTGACATTTACCAGCGCGAGGAAATGCAAATTATTATATTCCTCCAGTGTAGAAGTCTCGACCGTAGCTAAATACACTAAACAAGTTGTACAACTGATATTGAAGATATGACTATACATTATATCATATACAATTTCATTCTATAAGAATCTAATAAAAGTATACCATATCGAATAAGCGAGGCTCCTTGAAACGCACTATGCTCTCCAATTGAATCAATTCTACGAGAATATCAGAAATAGACATGAAATAAAAATAAAACATAATAAAGAAAATCTTTTATACTGCTATTATTGTAATAACAATACTTTACTATAACAAATGATTCAGAAATTAAAACTAGTGTTTGGGTACCATAGGGTACCATATTTTTACAAACTTTATCGCGTTTGTATTCACCTTGAATATATTTAAATACTTTTTATGTCCCTAAATGAAATGAGCATCTAGATTCTGGGGATATTAAATGCTTTGTGTAAATTTTAAAAGTACGATTAAGAACCCATATATTAGATGATTTTGCTGATGCTGCTTAATGTCACTACTATTTATTATTTGTAATATCTTAATTGTGTTATAAATTCAAAAATTTCCTTTGTAAGCAAACTATGTTCTTTTTGCAAATAAACTTCTTTAAACCTAAACCAAAGTTAGACTTAGTAAGCAGCTTTAATTACATACGTGCATGTAGTTGTTCCGAACATTATGAAACTATGACTCTATTGTTTAAAGTGAACGTTCAACGTGAGTAATGGAAACGACAGCACTGTAGTTCCTATTTTATAATAATAATTCGAATATTAAATGAATATATGATTAAGCTTGCAATAAGTAAAATTTTTGTACAAAGATTAATGTTTTAAAGCTTAGCTTTTACATTTAAATAATAGCTCTTTTCAAATGTGTAGCTCTTTGCTCCCTGTGCTTGTTAAAATATTAAGGGCCGGTTTCGCCACTTGCTGATAAAGTCACAGATGGGAAATACGTTTTTCGTCTGGCAAATAAATATCTAGCAATATCTAGCAGATAGAGACCTGTTTAAACTATCAACTTTTATCTAGTAGACAACATTAACTACCAGCTTTACTATCAGAAATTTTATCTGTATCTAGTGAAATTGGTTAACTGGTGAAACATGGTTTAATTTAAAGGTAATGCGGGTATATGTATACACATAAATTTCAAATTTATTTCAAAGAAAGTAATGTAAAGTAATAGAAAATAGAACAGACTTATTTTGAAACACGCTTATCACTCGGCTTGCTCTGCCTTACCCTTGTTTTGAAATTAGATCTAATTTATATTAAAGAAATTGCATTATATTTTATTTTAATATACTACTTTTATTTTAAAATAATAGTTGTGAACAATTTATATTTCCACGATATATCAAAAGATAATACTATCATATCTATCATCTATAGACTACAGAAAATGTTTGCTGTCCCAATCCTATTTAGTAAAAGTTACTTTCGTTATTACAAATTTTGTTATGAATTTATTCAGGTGCTTTTGGTACGTAATGAAATTATGGTTGCCGACGTTTGGTAAGTTGAATACGTCAAGGGTACGCCTAAATAAAACATTACGTACACACTTTCATATATAATAAATTTTAATATGAAATCATTGAAATTACTTTAAAATACAATTTAAATAAATTAAAAAATCTGTATCATAAGGAAGTTTGTTCTTTATAAGGTTACTAAATAAAAGTTTCTTATTTATCTATGTTAGAGAACATGTTACTAACATGTTCTATGTTCCGGAGTCAAGACAGGAGTCAGGAGATAGGATTGCCTAAATAACCCGCCAATTTATTAGTATTAATTATATAATTTATTTTTCATTTCATTATCTTCTGTCAGTTTGTTATGATTATTTTTAAAAACACCTGAAGACAAGTGAGTGATATACGTACCAATTGTAGTAATCGTAGCAAAAATATTTTTTCATATATTTCGTACTTCGCTTCCGCTCATTCGTTCCAAGATAGAGGAAGGTAAAGTTCCATTAAGAAGCGGGATCGGTTCACTTGTAACATATGGGGTTTCTCAAGGAGCTCTGTAACCGCAAGAATGTTAAGTAACAAATTGGCCACTTCGGCCGTGCGTGTGTTCACGCAACTTTGCTATCAAACGTGTAATAAAACTATATATCAACATATATATAAAAGTTAAGTATAAAATTAATTTGAAGTTTAAAGATATTTATCGTTTAATTATATAGATCAAAGATAAACAATAACATAATTTAATTACAAGACGAAACTATTTCGGTATAACATGCTTTAAAGTCCATTTTCTTTTTTTTTTAATATTTCAAAACTTTCAATAGATGTTGATAAAACAATAAAATGTGACGTCAAATATCAAGTAAATATTATTAAGGAATATATGATATTTTTTGCAAGATTGTTATAAAAATAACCTTGATCTTCTTGATTGATTGATTTAAATGAAACACGTATAGAATCATGGATATATAGTGTCGTATAGTATCACTTGGTTGTCAAAAGATATTAGCGTTAACAGCTTCGTTTTTGTAAAATTAAAATTATAAAATTTGATAATGTAGTTAATATCTAAAACCTAGAATTATAGTCTATGTCAGAAAAATATTGCCAGCTTCCGTAAGTAGTTTAATGGATAAATATTATGGTTATTCTTTGTTTCATAACCGCGCAACTTTACCTTTAGATATTTATAGATTTAAAAGGTCACGTAACATTTTGACGTTGAAAAATATTTTCGTAAAGTTGTAAAATGACCGACATTGGTGTTTCGTCATCCAGACCTGATATTTTTCTTTATTCTCGAAACCTGCCGAATGCACTAGCCCAAGCCAAAACTTCAGTATCTTTATGACGCTTGCATCTTAGCTTCGCCAAGAGGGTTTTATTAAAATGATATACGAGGAAAGGCCAATTCAGACGTGATGTTAGAAAATGGTCGTATATCCAAACTTTTTTGACATTACTTATAGATTGATGTGGAAGACATCAATCTATATTTTCAAGATCTGTCAAAAAGCTAATAATAAATAAAAATGCCGAAAATATCTCATATTTCACGTGTTACAAATTAGTATAATAGAAACAATTTCATATTCTTCTTTATTTAAAAACTCATTCTCTAAATGCAAAAAAGCTCGCAATTAGCGTTGATTGCACTCGAAAAATCTCAAATATTTAAGGCTGAAAATCCTTAACGTTTCCGATGGGTCGACTGAAGGAATTCCTTACGCAGTTTTCCCGCTAAAATGAAACTCGATAACAGCAAACATCACTTCCGATTTAAAATCAATAATTAGACCCGTGCTATATTATGAAACAAAAAATTAATATTTTTACATATTTATATTTACTAAATAAAAATAATAAAAAATGGGAAATTATTTTGATAATTTAAATTTCAAAATTAAAAAGTTTTAAAAAGTATTATTACTAACTTAAATATTTCCCCGGCATTGGTCTAAACGTTGCGTGCAATTTTTAAAAATGTGTATAGACTCCATTAGTAGTAAACCTGTCGAAGTATCGAATCAAATTGTATTTTGTCAAAAACATGTCTTGTAAGAGAAATTAGTAAAGATTTATAACCACGAATAATTTTATGGTAGGGTAAATCAATTTCGATTGTAGATTTTCCTTTTTCTATGATTTTGTTTTGCATTTATTGAATGTTCAATACAGCACACTTAGTTAAGCAAAAGTTAGCAAAGTTAATACTTTTCTAATGTCATTTCATTAATAAAATATAATGTAAATTTTTAAAACAGTTGCGGCCTAACGCCATGTCTAGGGATTGCCCTGCTTGAGAGAGCAAAGTGTTCTAAGCAACCAAGATAAAATAGCTTAGTATTTATCTTTTATTTCTTTAAATTCACTGTGGAGATCTTAAGCAAAAACAAAACTAGTCATCTTTTAGAAAATTAGAAGATGTCATAATCACATATTTTATACCTAAAATATTTTAATTGCTCATAAGTTAGAATGACGTTTGTGAAGTGATCAATAGGTTTAGGGAAACCTGGCTGAGTTTGTTGTGGGCTCTTCTCACCAGGCCGCGCTTGGAACCCTCGTAACTTTAGTTTTAAGTCGTGGAGTGTGTAGGTTTCAGACGGGCTCAATTTGATATTTATTATCAAATTGGGCTCCTTTGACACTCCTCCGTTCGCTCTATCTGACGTACACAAGTGATCATCTTATTGATTCTAAGTGGAAAATAAATAAATGAATAAATTATCTAAATACAAGAGAATATATAAACGATTTGAAATGCGTAAGTTACTATAAGTAGTTTTTAAACTTTGCTTTATTTTTTGTATTTCATTTTTGTATTTTAAATTTTTTTTCATATTAATCAAAAAAATCACACACCTATAGAGATATTTTAATACTCCTAATCGTACCTACATAAATTTCATAAAAAGACTAAAAGCTCTTGTAAAAACAACATTACAATTCTACCATATTTTAAAGCACGCTTATTCATAACGTGACGGCCATATCTCATGAAAGCTTCCTTTTCACACTTAATCGAGTTTGTTGCAAAAGCGCTTCTAGTATACGTGGTATTTGATCAATATTGAATTCTCGCTCAAAGCGTGCCTGTCGTTTGGTAGTTGCCTAACGTGATTGTATATCATGATACAATTATTTACATACACATGTTAAGAGTATGTTTTAAATTTTTAACAAGTATTACTTCTGTTAAATTTATTTCTGAACGACTTTTTTAATATAGAAAAACCCTACTCAGTGGTTGGTACTTTTGGTGAATTATGTAAATAATTATTTACGAAAATGTTATCCACAACGTAAAGATCGCATAAATAGCTTGTTTATGTTACAAATGTGAAACTTGCGTGAAGTATTCATGCGTCATATTTCATTTTACAACTTTACGAAAATATTTTTCAACATCAAAATGTTACGTGACCTTTTTTTTTTTTTTTTTAGCTTCACGCTTTATCCCGCACATGGCAGGGTAGGCAGAGGGAACTGCAGGAACCATATGAACCTAGTGTTAAGACACTCCGTTACTTAGTCCCTGCTTACTCCGTCCCCACTTTCCGCCGTTTTCGAGGCATTGCGTGTTGAGTGGCGGAACTCAACGCCGCGCTTTGCCTTAGTTGCCAGAGCGAAGAAAATGGAAATAGAAAAATCCATCTTCCCCGACTGGGGATCGGACCCAGAAACCGTCGCGTTAGTCGCGTTACAGGCAGACGTTGCGCCTCTGCGCCACGACGGTCCTCGTGACCTTTTAAATCTATAATTAAACTTCTTACGGAAGCTGGCAATATTTTTCTGGCACAGACTATATTTCTAGGTTTTAGATATTAACTACATTAACTATTGTGTCGTAGGGCAAAAAAAAAACATATTGTTATCAAATTTTATAATTTTAATTTTACTAAAACGAAGCTGTTAACGCTCATATCTTTTGACAACAAAGTGATACTATACGACACTATACATATATCCATGATTCTATATGTGTTTCATTTAAATCAATCCTTCAATCAAGAAGATCAAGGATATTTTTATAACAATCTTATTGTCTTATTGTTTATCTTTGATCTATATAACTAAACGATAAATATCTTTAAACTTCAAATTAATTTTATACTTAACTTTTATATATATGTTGATATATAGTTCTATTACACGTTTGATAGCAAAGTTGCGTGAACACACGCACGGCCGAAGTGGCCAATTTGTTACTTAACATTCTTGCGGTTACAGAGCTCCTTAAAAATACCCATATGTTACAAGGAAACGGATCCCGCTTCTTAATGGAACTTTACCTTCCTCTATCTTGGAACGAATGAGCGGAAGTGAAGTATAAAATATATGAAAAATTTCTTTTTGCAGCAATCATATTACTGCAACTGGTACGTATATCACTCACTTGTCTTCAGTTGTTTTTAACAATAATCATAACAAACTGATAAAAGATAATGAAATGAAAAATAAATTATATAATTAATACTAATAAACATGCAGATGATTTACGCGATTCTATTTCCTGACTCCTGTCTTGACTCCGCAACAAAGAACATATTCATAACGTCTTCTGTGACATAGACAAATATTAGACTTTTATTTAGTAACCTTATAAAGAACAAACTTCCTTATGATACAGATTTTTAAATTTATTTAAATTGTATTTTAAAGTAATTTCAATGATTTGATAATAAAATTTATTATATATGAAAGTGTGTACGTAATGTTTTATTTAGGCGTACCCTTGACGTATTCAACTTACCAAACGTCGGCAACCATAATTTCATTACGTACCAAAAGCACCTGAATAAATTCATAACAAAATTTGTACCAACGAAAGTAACTTTTACTAAATACGATTGGGACAGTAAACATTTTTCATAATGTGTAGATAGATGATAGCGTTATCTCTTGAAATATCGTGGAAATATAAATTGTACACAATTATTATATTAAAATAAAACTGTTATATTAAAATAAAATATAATGCAAATTTGTTAATATGAATTAGATCTAATTTCAAAATATGGAAAAGGCAGAGTGAGCCGAGTGATAAGAGTGTTTCAAAATAAGTTGAATATATTGGATTTTCTTTCACTTTACACTACTTTCTTTGAAATTTATGTATACATATATGCGCATTGCCTTTAAATTAAACCATGTTTGAAAGTTTGAAATTATAACAATACAAAATATTTCAATAGGTTACCTACTTCTATAAGATCTGATAGAAATGTCGACGAATATTATTGTATGAAACATAACAAAAGCTTTACTTTTCATAATTTTAGGAAGACTTTTATGAGTTTCGAAAGTCCTGAACTTATGTAAATAGGCTTCGTAGAAAGTGGGCAAAGTTTGTGCTAGTATTGTTTGGCATTGTACAGTATTATATATGATTGTTTTTTTAAGAAAAAAATATAGAGTGCCAATACACGTATAATATATTACACCACGATATTCTGGGGATCGGTCAACGAATTTTCATAAAAAGTATTGAACTACAATGTTATAGGCAAAAATTAGTTAAAAAAGGAGAAGCTGATTTTTTTATGAAAATTGACAAAGAAGATAAAATAATAGCTGTGTTAATTTTATGTTTAACATTAGCTCCTCATATATGTAGTATTATAGTCAATATATACAATAGGATATTATTATTTCTAACACTCGTCCTTATTAATTTCATTGATGTGGATTGTAGGTGAGGGTTTACCATTACACTCCAAGCAAAGTACAGTGCAATTTAAATCACTTTTGCTACACCCACAAGGTAGTCCGCATCCTGCTTTGCGTGTGCAAAAGACCATTCTTAATAAGATTCTGTGTTTGTATTTCCAGACACATTCTTCTCTCTTCGGAGTCGTATCTGAACTTGCAAATATACTTATTTTTTGTACCTATATAGTTTTATCTTCTGAAATTTCTGTAGGCTTATCATAAAATTTACATTCCAACCGAACGTTGAATTTTCGCATTTCATCGCCATTGTAAAACACAGAATAGTTCCCTTTTAACTAGTTAGTTCATAATAGTGTCACGAAATTAATTCTTATTAATTAATTTCTTCATCTGATATGAACTTAGTGATATCCTTTGTTTTGAGAGTGTGAGAATAAAAATAATTATTAATTCCCCCGAGTGGAAATTGAACCCTACTCTAGAATAAATGTTTTGTCATTTATATATCACTTGAGGTTACTCTATTACGTAGAAAAAGAATTTGAAGTAACTTGTTAGTTTTTTATTTAAATCTTGTTTTGTTCTAAACGTTTGTTTTGGACGTTTTGCGTATTTATCTTCATCGTCTAATTTTTTAATGTTACAATTAACAACTGCGAGTTGGGAAAGTGCAAATTGGCGTCTAATTACTTTATAATCCGCCCTTAACTTCATAACAATTATTAAAACGAACAAATTGATTAAAGCTTATAAAAAGCTTGTAAATTACAGAACTAAGTAATTATACAAATTAATAACATATGAGTGAACATGTCTGCTTAACTTAAACAGATTACATTAATTCAATCGGCCGGACATAGGTCAAACCTCAAATTTGCGATATCAGTCAGTTATGTAACTTTAATTTTCGAATGTTATCCGCCAATTAGCTCATTAATAGTAACCATAATAGTATAAATATGAGTATTCTACAAAATAATCTACAACAAAATATCAATTCGTAAACACATTTCACAGTGGATGAAAATGCGCTTATATAAAAAAATCTTAATTTTAAGCCTTTGATATAAGTGTCATAATTGATTGTGGACCTGGAGATATGTGTCTATGTACTTAGTTAGGGTTTTTAATTTTTATTTCAGTTTGCATTCAAGGACAGAATTAAAGTAACTTATAGGCGAAGTTTTATATGATAGATCACGTCTATTGAGTTACCGAAACTTATAAATTCATTAGAAACAGATGTAATTTAATAATTATAATAAAGTGACACGTCTTAGCTCAATATCTGTGTTCTAATTTATTTGAAATAAAAAATTATAGTTTCAAAATATATATATATATATATATATATATATATATATATATATATATATATATATATATATATATATATATATATATATATATATATATATATATATATATATATATATATATATATATATATATATATATATATATATATATATGTGTATGTATTTATATGTATATGTATATATGTGTGTATATGTGTTTGTGTATATATCATTTTTCTGTGTATTTATATATGTAATCTGGTCATTATACATAAAAATGCAACGTGCTTACATATATATTAAAGAATGTGTTTGTACACCTGCCAAAGTCTATATATCTGTTCCTGTCTTCTATAGTAGAGGTTGCCTGGAAAAGATCACCTATAGTTATAAGGCCGCCTTTACACCACATTTATTTGACACTCCTTGTGTCTTACATGTTTTTTTTTTATGTAGGTGTAATAAAGTATTAAATAAATAAATAAGAAGTTCAGAATTCAGTCCATTGCATTTGGCTTTCCGCTACTTTGCTTATTATATATACTCTTTACTATTACTCTTTATTCCATACAATTATTACATTATATATTGCTGTATTCTCAGAACAAATGGTACGAGGCTGCTGTAATAAAATCTATCATGTATTCAGAAAAACGATTGTAGATATTCAAATCATAATCAAAGGGTAAGAGTTGTTGTGCTTATTGTGAAGCCCAGGGTAAGCTTACTTGTTTACTACAACGTTTACAATCTTAAGAATATATTTTTTTGTTTACTTAAAAGCATCGCATTTCGTAAGCCATACTTTATATAACCAGATTGAGGCATTTAAAATAGTTAAAACACAATAAGAAAAAACATATGTACTTCTTAAAGAAAACATAAAAAATTGAATTAAACGTTAAAGTAGCTGTGAGTTGAGCTAACTGTTTTATTTTAATGGGATAAAAATATAACCATAGTCTTAGAAACCTAAGATCAAATTAAGTTTTTAAAAAGAAACACACTAAAAAGCCCAACCTCTCTTTAATTATTCAAATAATCTTAACATGAGCAAATTACAAAATAACCTAAGTTGGAACTAAAAGTAACACAAATAAATGAAATCAAAATTAGCGATCACCAATATCACGAATAGCACATGAGAGCACTACCACACAACCGTCTCGTCCGAGCGCCGACGCCGATGAAGTGAAGCTCCGCACGGCACTGCTCTGTTCTCGTGTCGTTATCCCTTCCACTTGACGTCATCGCGCAGATGTACTAGGTTGAGAGGGGTTTTTTTTTAGCTTCACGCTTTATCCCGCACATGGCAGGGTAGGCAGAAGAAACTGCAGGAACCATAAGAACCTAGTGTTAAGACACTCCGTTACTTAGTCCCTGCTTACTCCGTCCCGTCTCGTCGAGGGATTTTCCTATAGTATAATATAATATATTATTCCTTACTGTTATAAAAGCGCATACTGCAATAAAAATTTGTTAAACCAAATATTGTACTGTTAAAATCCTACAAGACTTTCATATATGCATGTAATTTATTTATATCAGCAGACCAATGTATGTGGAAGGGATTGTTTCAAACGGATATAAATATTCATAAAACTTATAACACTTTTATTAATGTTTTTTATATTAAAATGGAGGAGTTAAAGACAATTTTTGTGTTATAATAATTTGATTCCTGTTGTTACTTTTTTTTTATAATAATATAACACAGATATTTGAGAATTATTAAAACATTTGCAAATCATTAATAAGTAAATACATTTTTATAATATATTAAATTTTTTTTTTTATAATATATTAAAAATAACATACATTCTATTTTTTCTATTCTATTATAAAAAGAATATACACTTCATTGTAATTTTAAATATAATTGTATTTCCGAAAGAAAAAGAGACATACATATAAGCCAACCGGTGTTGGCGGATGAGTTAAAGCAGCGGGTGAGAAGAGTGCAAATTATAGCTAATAAATCAATATGAAATACACACACATATATATATATATATATATATATATATATATATATATATATATATATATATATATATATATATATATATATATATAATATATATATATATATATATATATATATATATATATATATATATATATATATATATATATATATATATATATACATAGTTTATACATTAATACATACATACACACATACACGCATACTAATATTATTTGAAGGTACAAATTTAAAGCAAACGGGTCAGTTACGCGCTTACACAAACTTTGTTACGAAACTTTCTTTATTAAACGTGGAATAATTAGCTTCTGTGCAAAACTTTTTTGATAATCATTTATAATATGTATTAAAATAAATATAAAAGTCTAACAACTGTAACTGTGTATATATTTAGTATATTAGACTATGTACCACTTGTGGAAGTTACTTTACTTACCTAAAATCGAAATTAATGTGGAAAAGATTCGTCTATTATAATATCAATAATATTCTAAATATTACTGACTTACATATTTATGTGAAAAATGTTGTTTTGAAAATCTTATATGGTAGTCAGTTATAATAACAAACACATAAAAAAAATAAACAATTAAAACAAGACCTGAAATACATAAAATATTATGTGTGGTGGCGACCTTATCATTGTAAGTTATCTTTTACAGGAAACCACAGTTATGATGATACACGTATTTAAATCCTCCTAAGGGTGAATCTTAATGAAATACCTAAGAATTTATAAACCGCCCCTACTTATTTATCTTATATAATACATTAATTATAAATATTTTATGCCATTTCATGAAAGTCTAAAATGTATTATATATAAGTCTGGTTTACATTTTTCAACAGTATACGAGGAGTAAAATAAATTTCACTTGTTTCTTATTATACATATATACAGGTAAAAACGAAAACATGTATTGAAACTTTAACGAGTTTATCAAATATCGAAAATATATTTAAATTTAAAGTAAATTGATAAGCGAAAGTATTCGTTCACTACTTAATCTAGCGGTTCGGCGTATTAGTGTGTGTCGAAATTTAATATAAAATTCTTATGAATTTAATTTTGCAATATTTAATTTTCATTAGAAGATTTTTTTAGCTTCACGTTATCCCGCAGTCCTTTCACCGTGTTCGGATAATCTAATCTTGTCTATTAACCCTAGCGGTCTCTAAGGCCTTAATGACTGTACCACGACGTAAGGTATTCACAAAAAAATGTCCTAATTTATCAATTTGGGTCTCTTCCTAGTAAAAGTAACTAGATTTCTATGCTTTTTCTTTTTTTTTGTTTTTTTATTATTTATTTTATTTTTTTAGCGTCACACTTTATCTTGTACATGGCAGGGTAGGCAGAGGGAACTGCAGGGACCGTGGGAACCTAGTGTTAAGACGCTCTCTTGCTTAGTCCCTGCTTTCTCCGTCCTCGCTTTCCGCCTTTTTCGAGGTATTGCGTATTGAGTGGCGGAACTCAACCCCACGCTTTGCCTAGTTTTACCAGAGCGAAGAAGATGGAAATAGAAAAATCCATCTTCCCCGGCTGGGGAATGAACCCAGAAACCGTCGCGTTACAGGCAGACGTTGTGCCTCTGCATCACGACTGTCCTCAATTTCTAGGTTTAGGGTGCAATAAAATAAGACAATGAGAAAATTTAATACAAAATACTTTTACTGACACATAACTAATTTATTTTAGCTTCATTTTTTTTCGAATTATACTGTTTAGACTTTTAAAAGAACCGTTCCCGATTATTTCCAGAGATCGTAACTGCAAACAAAATTGACTGGATATTACAGTTCTACATGCACCAAATTATATATTAATTATTATTCCTCAAACATATTTGTAAATATTGTATATATCTGAATTTCAATTCAATTTTAATTATAATTTTAAAGATTTAGATGCAATATACTTTATTGCAAGCAAAAAATTATACATATATGTAGATACTTACAAATATATTAATATCTACTATGATCCTAATCCTAGGGATCTAATCGTTTGAAGCGATACCTACTGTGCATGCTAATGTGTGTATAATATATATGCAATAATATACTACTCGTATCAACACAATTGCCTAGAAATACTTGAAATGAAAAATAAAAGTAAACTTTTGTTCGAATGGTAAAATGAAATAGATACATTAATTAAATGTGTCAAGGTAATTCATTTTTGTGTCCTCGTTTGATTTATGAATTACATTCATACATATATATGTATGTTTTTCAGCTATTTGTATAAGAACTATTATTCGATCAAAAGTATTTTGAAAACTTTTTAATGACAACCTGCAAGGCTGGAAATTGTCGTCCATTGATGTGCGATCATCAATCTATGTCCGACATCTTGATAACTGATTGGAATATTACAAAAGAATATTAATTCCAACATTTTAATATGAAAATTTGAAAGTTTAGTTTATTCTATACGGTATTATATAATTTATTATATTTTATTAAATTAGATGAATCTTTTAAAAACTACTCCTGGAGTAGTTTGGGGAAGAGAGAGATAGAACCGAATACCCAATTCCAATTATTGAGAGTGTTTATTCAATGTCATCTTACCTAAGTGAAAAATTAAAAATAACCAATGCATCCGACTGAGATTGAACCCGCAGCAACTGAGAAAGAACATATAACATACTACATACTATATGACATACTATAATAATATTTTCTAATAGCATGCAACACCAAGTGTAACGAACAGTACTATTATATAAATTACTATATAACAGTACTATGCAGAAATTAATCTCGTTGAGGTCCCTGAGGCCTTAGTTTTGAAATGGTCGAAATTGAGAAGGAAATTTTCTCGATCAAATCAATAAGATATGCGCTTACCAATATGCTATTGTGCGAATTAACTTGCCTATATCACAATTTATTAACTTCATTTGACTTTTGTTTTATAGAATTTTGTTTTGCATATTCTGATTTTTTCATTTTGCTGATTTTTTCAGAAGCACTCATCGAATAACTCGATGTTCTGTCTAATAAATATGTTTGAAATTTTATTACTCAGTTACGTATTACCTAAATAAAAGATTTTTGTTTATCATATAAGCGATACACGAAAACATTTTATATAGGCAGTATAAATTACATATAACTTAGTTTTTAAAATCTTACTTCTCACTTCTTTGGTGTGGATCAGAGGCAATTTCACGTTGTATATAAATTGAATTTTGGTGTGTAGGTTATATCTTTTACCGTTCTTATTGCGGATAACACCAGAAGCTATATAAGACATTTAGCTGAGTTGGAAAAGTGAAGATAGTAAGTGTGAAGACCCATTATGGAACTCATCGCCGCAAAAGTCGCATTTCGCTATCTGTTTGTCAGTCGATGAATGCTAAGGTCTTTAAAACTTTGCAACGAAACTTTGCAATTTTGAAACAGTTTTTTTCATTAATCGGATCATTCAAGTGGAAGCTACATACATGATACACGAACTATAAAGTAGAGGAATTCTGCTCATTTTTTATATTCTAGATGTAATGCCAATTATAAAATACTCTTTCAAGAGTAATTTCTTAAGAAAATATGTTTACATAATGACAAAAAAATTAAAACATGAAACATAAAACTGTGTGAAGCTAGGGTAGGTCGCTAGTACATAATAAAATGTTAGTTAAATTTTAAATCAAAATCTTAAATGAATAATAATATATGTTAATTGGATTTTGTACATTTTGCTTTATAATTTGAAGAACTGTACGAGAAGGAGTAATGGAATAAAGTTTTATTTAATAAGTGTATTCACCGACCTCAATTTAAAGAGATTGTAATAATTTGCATTTAGAGTTTACTCTTTATTCTGATGTGTTAGATATAGTTGCTTTTCTCATCATGCTGTGACTATCTTAAATAGATACGTATAGTTCTTCTAAGAAAAAGTTGGTATTGGAAAAGGTAAAGTGAATAGTTTGGCTACTTAAAAATGTATAAATCTATAGGTGTATATTATTTTTATTAATTCATAGATTGATTATAATGTCAAATATTTAGAGCAAAAAGATATAAACTATCAAAAAGAAACAACAACTCTTTAATTTGTCATTTTTTCATTATTTTATTATGTATATTTACAAAGTATTATGTATAGGGATTGTCTAGTGCTGCAGTGATCAACTGGCAGAAAACCAATTCCGATGGGAGTATTTCATTAATAGCTTAGAGTGATCAATACTATTAGTCTCGGGTTATTATATATATTTACCTTCACAGTAAACATTGTATATATAATATACTAAAAACCTAGTGTCAAAACACTCTGTACTCCGCGTTGTGTGAAGAGAGCAAGACCAGGTCAGGAAGCCGCACTTTGTCTTACCAGGGTGCTTAGAGATTTTATTAACATAAGGTTGAACTTACACCAGTTGCCTTTACAAATTCACGGTTCTCACTACCATGACCATTATGGCAAGACCACACTTATTAAATATATACCTATTAGACATAGAAACCTTAAAAATTAAATACATTTCAAAAATAGCTACCATTGTTGCAGTATGTTTGACTGAATCATTGACTAATTGTGGATGGATTTAAATCTCAGTCTAGTGTCAATGTATGTGTATTTATAGCAATGGGAAAAAATTTATGCAGTGAGTCGGAAGGTGGAGGAAAGAAAAAGGATTAAGGTCACCAACGGCGACGGACGAAGACCGCCGTAAAAAAGAATATATGCTTTATATTAAATAAATAAGGCACATATTATTTTTTACATCTTCACGCTTTATCCCGCACATGGCAGAGTAAACAGAGGGAACCAATGGAATCATGGGAACCTAGTATTAAAACTCTACTTTTTCCGTCCCTGCTTTCCGCCTTTTTTCGAAAGATATTCTGATATGAACTTTAGCTAATTGATGAATGCACTGATGATCGACTGCAAGCTTCGTGAACACTTTAAAGAGTACTTTTCTATTGCAACTGCTGAGTTATTTTAATAATCTTCTTACCATTAAATAAATATATATTTTATGTGAGTAGATAAGAAAAAAATAACGAACGCGTATATATAATTTGAATTTATGTTATTTAATTGAATTTTGAGTGTTCAGAGTGCAGAGTGTCTTTCTACAAGGCTTCATATACAGACTATTTTAAATATACACAATAGTTTTACATCGGACTTGTACCATTTTGTGTCAGACCAAATCGTAGTATTTTATATGTAAGGATAGATATAAGAATATTTTGTGATCAAGCCTATATATTCCGTAAAGACTGATATTAATTTTGGTCGACATATTTCAATGCTTTCTATCACAATAGTTGTAATATTGTTAGGCCTTTGTACGTTACCTCTGTTTTCTTTTGTGTCTTTCTACATACCTTATAAGTAATAAGTAAGAGAAGGTTATTGCCGCACGTCGTAGAAGACTAAAATTCTACATAGCGAAAAAGTTAAGGAAATTAGAAATTCAATGGCTTATTTGTATGTGTAAGTCAAGATCTTTCTGTAATTGCTAAGAAAATTACGTTAACATTATTTTAAAATACGATAGTATCCTAAAATGTAATGTTACAAAATCCAATCCAATTCTCATCCACTTACTTGAGTACAACTCATTAATTGTATTTATACATTAGTAAAAATAACATATTTTGGTGACTTGAAGCAGGCGAGATCGTTAACACCCGTTATCATCAGAGTTATATTTTATGTTGTAAGAAAAATACTGGTACTAAGGCGGTTTTCGGGAAACGAGTTTGTTTCCCGAAAACCAAACCTAAAGCTAAGCAGTAAAAAGACAACTAAGTAAGTTTTATCTTACTAAGCACTCTATTGTCAAAGATAAATTTTGGATAATTTGAAACAATGCCTGATCATACTTCACAGTTGAGCTGCGGTGCCGTTATGAGGAATTTAATTAAGGGCTCTCCCTAATGGATTAATGGAAAAGATTTTTGTAGGTGAATAATCATTCTAATCCGATTCGTTTTAGTTCCTTGACTCAAAGAATTCTGATTGGTTGACATTGTAAAGAAACGGTTAGTGTACGTTCGTAATTATTATTATTGAACAATTTCCCTTTTTATATATATTTTAATGGTTTAAGGTAATTTTTTGTAAAATGTATAAAGAGAGAAGCTTCAAGTTAAGAAAGTAAACAGTTGCTACGTTCACGCGGACTTTGATTATATTATAGGATAAAATTTTACTGGAAGCTCGCCACTACGGCGATAAGTGGACAGGGTGTTCATTTTTCATCGTATAAAATATATGAGCCGGCAGAACTGTTATCGGGATCATGAGTTAAATATGCTTACTCGACTAGACGTGATAGGGATTGGGCTTGGGAATGTGATATATTTTGTACTGTACGATAAGTCTAAAATAGTTTATGATTTCTTTTATGCTTCCACATTTTCAGAATTTAATGGAAAGAATGACTATATTATTTGTTTTAATATTCTGTTTTCTAGTTTTAGTAATGTGTATATAAGGTACGAAAAGTCAGACTAAGCCTTCGATTTACGAAAAATTAGTGGATACTTTGCTGATTCATGAGATTATATTCCACATGTTTCAGATTGTTCATGACAATTAAAAGTGCTCATTACCGCCCAATAACTTTTACTAAAGAGTTAATTTCTTGTTTCTTATAGTTTAGATTTATTTTCTGTTGCGGTTCTTCATTGTTGCCTAGACCCTGCTCTGACCTAACGGTTACACAAGAAAAATAGTTTATGCAAAGTAATTAGACTTTTAGTAATTAAATACTATTTGTAAAAGGATATTAATAATAATAACTAAGTCTAGTAAAAATCCATCGTAATAATCTAATATTTTAATTTTTCTAAATGTATTTTTAATTGAAGCGGCTGTAATGTTATCCTTTATAACAAAGTAATTGGTAATCAAGTAAAGCTATCATTAAGCTGCTTTGTAATTAATGTAGGAACCCGAAGGAGTGCAGCTAATTAATATAAATAAGAAGAGAATGCCATTTAATTTGTAATGATCAAGACTCCGCCTAAGAGCTTAACGATTTTAATGTTAAAGGAAATACTCAGTTTACATCGTTGAACTTAATAGGGCGATACAATATATTGTAAACACAATTTCGTGGTGTGTCTAGCGTTTCTTTTCCTGAGAAACAAGAGAAGTATATGTTAATGCAAGTAAGAAAGTATCAAAATATTTGTGAGGACCTTAATTATATATATGCTTAAAATTATTATTCTTTACCGTAAATAATATAGTTATTACAAAAATATATACATAGCTTAACGCTTTATCTCTAGCGGGGTAGTCAGGGAGAAAGAAACGCCTTACGCCGCTGTCTCTGCATACCTCTATCGTGTCGTCCACAATCATTTGCCGCTTCAAAATACTTTCCGGGGGGTTTCATGCTGTTTACGTGATATTCCCCCTGCAACTTGTGCACACTGTGTCTTTAAGGACCTCTCTTACCTTTGTAATCTCATATCTCACTTATACTTTATTTACTCGCTATATAACTATTATAAATATATTCTAGTTTTAAACAAATGTAACAGTCTATTCAGTCGTTCCCATAAAAGTTAACTAACCTAATAAACGTCTATTCTAACTCGCTTCTATTTCAGATATTGGGTGCTGCGGTCAATAGAACGAAATGAAATTAATTCTCTTCTAATGATATATTTATATTGTAGACCAAATGCAGTATAACTTATTATTAGACTACATTGAGTCAAACAAAATCACTGAATAAATTTATTAAAATATTAACAATCTAGTTTCTTATTATAGTGTTAATATACTATAGTAATTACAAACGCTGCGTTACATTATGCATGTTCAGCTTATTTCATGAAAAAGTTTAATCTAAACAAGGATTTATATAAGATCTAAAAAGATACAAGAACTGTAACTATAATTTATTTGCTAACGTTTATTTTTCAACAACTGCTATATTTTGTGTGAATTAAAATTAATGAAAGTTTAATAAAAAATTTAACTTAAAATTAGTGAAATATTATAAAAGTAGAACTAATCAAAAAATTTTTATCATATATCTTAGGACCAACATCAGATGTCAATTGAGTTACTTGAAAATAAATATTTTTTATTTACGAAATTATATACTAGTAACTAATTTTGCTAGCATGTTTAAGTCACCTCCAAAAACACTAAAAAATCAAAACATTCCCTCAAGTTCGGAATCCGACATACACAAATTGGGGCCGGAAGAATCGACTTCATCTGATTTACACAATACAAATGTCACTAAACGAGCAAAACGACGATGTCCATCAAGCGAAGGAGCTGAGCTTACTTAGTTGTACTTGCCACTATGAAATCGGAGATCACAAATGATATCAAAGCATATATCAATGAGTTAGTCTCCGCTCAAAACTCTAGATTGGATAGATTGGAAAATCATCTCATGGAAATAAAAGGCCAGTATACCAATATAGAAAGCACATGTCAGGAAATTGAGAAATCTATGTCTAGTATGTCTGACCAAATGACAGCATTAGATTGTAAAATAATTAATCTTGAGAAGGAACGCACAGTTACCTCCAATAGACTCTTATTCCTGGAAGAGAAATTAGAATCACTTGAAAGATCGTATGTTAAAAGCTGTGTTGAGATACGCAATGTCCCGAAAAAGGTCCAAGAAAATAAAAAAGATCTATACAGCCTTGTACAAGAGCTGTCTAAGAAATTACAATTTAATCTACAGGAATGCGATATAAAAGATGTAGTTAGACAACCGTCTAAGAGGGAAAACAAGGTGTCAAATATCACTGTCGAATTTTCAAATACGTTGATAAAGTCTCAATTACTCACCAGTGCCAAGAATTTTAATAGGAGAAACTCTGATGATAAATTGAATTCCTCTCATCTTGGCTTTGGAGGTATTACCTACCCTGTTTATATCGCTGAACAATTAACATCTCAGGCCAAGAAGCTTTTTTATAGGGCTAGAAATTTTGCAAAAGTCAATAAATACAGTTACTGCTGGACATCAAATGGCAACATATTTTTAAGAAAAGGAACGGATACTCCATACATTCTTGTTAAAAATGAACCACAACTTCAACAACTGCTTATGCCAAGTTCTATGTGACTATATGGCTTTTTATTTATATTTTATTACTTTATTATAATTGTTACTGTTAGTATTATTATTAGCATACTTTACTTACTTTTAGTTTTATATTCTGTTTAATTTTCTTTTACTTTTATATTCACGCACACAAATACATTCGCTCAAATTCACAAATACAGCTACAATTTTATTCAATACAACATAAAATTACATAAATGTACTCGATTACACCTAATACGTCATTTCCAACCAATTCATAGTCTAATTGATAAAAAATCCGTGATAAAAAAATTATATAGCCTTAAAAAGCCGAAACTTTTTAATCCCTATTCCCTCCCTTTTTTAGTCCCTATAATCCGGTCATATATTTGAAATCGTTAGACACTTACTACGTAAACCTTATACTATGACTGATAACATTATTAAATTATTAAATTACGTCGATAATTCGACAAATTTTGATACACACATATGCACTCCAGAACAATCCGACCAGATTTTACATAACTCTCCTTACTACTTGAAAACATATTGTCAAAACATAAGATCAATAAATTGTAACTTCCTTGACTTACAAGTATTCTTAAATCGTTTTTCTTTTGAATTTGAGCTTCTGGTACTTACAGAATGCTGGTTGCCTTGCGTAAAAAATCATAACGTACCCGAAATACACAGTTACTTATCTCATAAAACTACTAAGCACCAAAATCAAAGTGATGGTGTGGTAGTTTATGTTAAGGCTTTTCTTGATCCAATTGTAGAAGAACTAAACCTAAACGAATCTGCCTCAGGATTATTAAACCAAACTAAATATGACATAGCTATACTATGTATTTATCGCTCACCGTCGAATGAAAATATTGACAAATTTTTGAATGCATTAAATAACATACTTCCATCGTTATTCAAATTTAAATCGGTTATTCTAACTGGTGACATTAATATAAATATCAAATCTCCTTTAGATCTTCGTTCCTAAAGTTATTTAAATTGTCTTGCGTTTTACGGCTTTCTTCCCACCCACACTTTACCGACTCGCGGAAATAATTGTATTCGTACGTACAAAATGCTACGTTACTACGTTAATCTTTGAATCTACTATAACTGACCATTATTCTTCTTTAGCATGTATTAAAATTAAAGAAATGCGAGCCAAAGAGGTCGTTAACATATCCAAAATAAATTATGAACATCTGGATAGGACATTTGAACAATTGGACTTTACAAATATCTTGTCTAACGATAATCCTAATACTGCGACAGATGACCTTGTAAAATTATTGTCCAAGGTTATCCAGGAAAATACGACCACAGTTAAGCGTCCTGCTAGAAACAGGATACTTAAGCCTTGGATAACAACTGGCTTACTAAGGTGTATCCGTAATAGAGATGCATTACACAAAAAATAAAAATAGATCCCAACAATGAAATTCTTAAAATCACATATAAACGTTACAGGAATTTCTGCACAAAAATATTAAAGAAGGCAAAAAGACAATATGATACCGAGGTAATACAAAAATCTGGTAATAATACCAAAGCTCTTTGGAACGCCATAGAAAAAATTACCTACACCACCAAATCCAAACGTTCATCTACTCAACTCCTACAACAAACACAATCCCCTATTCATACTTGTAATAATGTAAATAGATTTTTCGTTAATATTGGAAAGGAACTTGCAGACAAAATTGTTTCTAATTTAGAACAAAATTTATCAAGGCCCATTACACATTCACATACTGCCTTATCCTCTTTCGTTCTTGAAGAGACGGACAATGAGGAAATATTAAACACTATTAATGCTCTAAGATCCAGTGCTTCTCCAGGGTGGGATGCGATTACAGTAACTATAATTAAAAGGTATTCCTCCCTATTGACACCTGTATTGTGCCACATATTCAATAGATCCTTCCAGGCTTCAGTATTCCCATCTTCATTTAAAAGAGCCATTATTCGTCCCATTTTTAAGGGTGGTGATGGAAAACTCGTAAATAATTATCGCCCAATTGCAGTATTAAGTGCCATTTCCAAGGTATTGGAGCGTATAGTTAATAAGAGGCTTAGGGATTACATAGAAAATTTTAACCTCTTATCGAAACAGCAATTTGGTTTTCGAAGAAACAAATCTGACGCAGTACATGAGCTTACCACCTCTATTGTCACAAGCTTAAACAATAACAAAAAAGTTATCACTGTATTTCTTGACCTGGCAAAAGCTTTTGACACCGTTCCTATCACAATATTAATACAAAAACTCGAAAATATAGGTGTTAGAGGCGAACAACTCCAGTATTTTCACAGTTACCTGACAGGTCGAACACAGATAGTCAAAATAGGAAACCATCTAAGTGATGAACTTGATATTCAGTATAGGGTGCCTCAAGGGAGTGTTCTCGGGCCAACATTGTTTTTAGTTTTTATAAACGACCTTTGCGATCTTAACATCCCAAAAACAAAAATCATTACGTATGCAGATGATACTGCAATCACTTTTCATGGTGATTCCTGGTCAGAGGTTCAAGATGTTGCTCAAACAGGTGTGACTTATATCCTCGAATGGTTATGTTCTCATTCCCTTACAATTAATACTCAAAAAACTAAATTTATCGCATTCTCTCCTAACTTAGCTTCTCAACCTAAGATGACCATCAATATTACCGCTCACACGTGTCACCAAACTGGACAAAACTGTCACTGTTCACAAATAGCTTCAGTGGATAACATCAAATACTTGGGTATAATACTGGATAAGCATTTAAATTTCAAATCCCATGTGGATTCTCTGACGGGTAGAATGAGAAAGTTGATTTTTATTTTCAAAACTCTTCGACATGTTGCTAGTCAATATATCCTATACAATGTCTATTGTGCACTGGGCCAGTCTATAATCTCGTATTGCATATCCTGTTGGGGAGGTGCATCAAAGACAGTAATGCTCACATGCTAATAAGTTGCCACTTTTCGACCAATCTTGTTTTCTACTTCGCAGCTATATAAAGATTGCAAAGTTCTTACCGTCAGACAATTATTTATATTGCATGCAATCTTATTGAAACATCGAAACACGCCTTACGTTAAAATTACTAAACGACGGAAAGATAAAGTATGTACCCTTCCTGTTACAAATTACTCTTTCGTTAAAAAGTTTTTCATTTATTTAGGTCCTTTCTTGTACAATAAAATTAACGCAAAAAATCCAATTTACAATTTGTCTAGTCACAAATGTAAAGTAAGTGTTCATTTGTTCTTACAACAAAAAACGTATGATGAAACGGAATCACTTTTGGAAACATCACTATAAAATCTTACACTTATTTACATCCATAACACATACAAACACTCAGTACACACACAAACACGAGTATAAACACATACACTATACACTCACACAAAATAATAATACACATTCTAAATACAAATACTAACATCACATCATTCAATAAAAAATTGTAATTTTAATTAAGTACAGTATTATTACGACTTGTTAACCGTTTAATAAAAGAATAGTTTTGAACAATCTCGTGGGATACGGCACTGTTTCTCTTTATTACAGGTTACTCAGTAACCTATCTAAGAGGACAGTACCCCAACCAACTGTTGTAGTATTTTACTGTTGTAGTTTTGTCTAAATGTAATTTGATGTAATATATATATTGTGCTACTTTAAATATACGCACTTCACTATTTTTAAATGATATAAAATTTCATAATAAATATTATAGTAGTCTACCATGTTGGTACTTTTATAATATTTCACTAATTTTAAGTTAAAATTTTTATTCAACTTCGATTACAATTCAGACAAAACATTCAAATTTGTGGCATCAAGTGTTAAATGTGGAGGTTGAATCAAAACCATCATGGTTACAATTAGAGGCTCTTACGGGTACAGATAGACCACAATGACCTATCGATAAATTTTTGTTATTTTTATTTTTAATAAAATATTTCAATTGTTTTATTTCTGTATCCTATAAACACAATAATTCACTTCTTCTTAAATAAAAGCAAATAATATTTTGAACAAAACATATTGTATATTATACATTTAAATATTCTGTTATTGTGTTATCTCAAAGCACTTATCCAGAATTGCGCATCGCAATGTAACTTAAAAATGGTGAAAAAATTTTAAAATCGGTCCAGTAGTTTTTGAGCCTATTCATTGCAACCAAATAAATTTTACCTCTTTATAATATTAGTATAGGTAATCTGTTATTGTGTTATCTCAAAGCATTTTTCCAGAGTTGCGCATCCTTCAATGGAGCGTGTTTTAAAACAGATCGGGTCGCGCAAGGATCATTTACTATGAAGTATTATCTGTGGTGTTATCAACCTTAGTTTGTATCATTGGATTTTTATTAGTATGTTATATACTTATTATATTATAAATAAAAGTAGAATACTATTTTTAGTACAGCATTTCTAATGATATTGTAAGTAAATTATTTTCAGGTCTTCATGGAACAGTGCCAACGTTTGATTTTAAGCGATGAACGCTTTAAGATTCGATCCAAACTACTAATCTGTAGATTTTATTTTTTAATTATTGTTATTTTTTAATGACAACTGGTAAAACATTTTTTATAGCAACAATTAAAAAAGTTTTGACGGAGGAGAAAAGAAAATTACATAAACTTAGACATTTTATGTAGTAAGTTAATGTATCATATGGAATTATGTTTTTTTTAGTTTTTTTTATAGCTTCACGCTTTATCCCGCACATGGCAGAGTAGGCAGAGGGAACTGCATGGACCGTTGGAACCTAGTGTTAAGACACTCCGTTGCTTAGGCCCTCCTTTCTCCGTCCCCGCTTTCCATCTTTTTCGAGGCATTGCGTGTTGAGTGGCGGAACTCAACGCCGCGCTTTGCCTAATTTGCCAGAACGAACAAAATGGAAATAGAAAAATCCATCTTCCCCGACTGGGGATCGAACCCAGAAACTGGAATGGAATTATGTGCTTTGTCATAATTACAATGATGATTGATGACGAACAAAATGATGCCAAGGATTATATTACATAGGGCTATTGACAAAATGCATTCAATTTTGAGCTGTTGTCCACTATATACTGAGAGGGTTGACTTAACGGTACACATGGACATCTTCGAACAGCAACAACAATGTTTTACAAGTTATGATTACAGGTCAGTTCAGTTTTTCAGTAATGGCGATTCGAACATATTAAACAAAAACTATTATCTGAGTAGGGGTCTTTCTAAAAAGTAGAAATTTTTTTTAGTTATCACGTTCGAGTTATCACGAATCGTGAAAATAAAAATTAATAAAAATTATACAAAATCGATTACTGGCTGAAAGATTAACAGACAAACTTAAATACATAATTATATTTAAAAATTTAGCATGTAGAGTACTTGAGGAGTGTAGGGGAGCACTCAGAACGGTTTTCTTTAAATTCCAAGTAGAACGGAAAAAAATACATTTTAGTCCACAGTATAGTCCACTATAGAGCGCGTGCGTAGTAAAAAACATGTATAATTATAAGATATAATATAAATAATTTATCGATCTTTATACCATTTCTTAAAATCAATTATTTAATAACTGAATTTAATTTCACGCGTTTTCTTGATTCCTTATAGGGTACTTAATGAATTACTAGGTTTTACTTGATACTAGCATGTCTTCCACAGTCGGCTTGAATTAACGATGTTGCCTATTAAGTAGCGGAACTCAACGCGGTGTCTTAATCCCACAGTAGATTGTAAAACATATAATAACATTTCTCATTCTATGTAGTCGTGTGTACATCTGTTTGTCACTAGCCGGTCAGGCAACGACGTGAGCACTGTCCATCGCAAACAAAGAGCCCGCTTTGTATGGGCTTCCGTTTTAGGAGAACATTTCCCTTACACCTAGATGATGCTTGATACAGAAACAAGTATTGGCATCGACTCGACTGTATATATTGCTTAGCGTTAGATTAGCGAGTAAAATATTAATCTAGATTATGTATGGAAAATTAGTTTAAAAAAATATATAAAAACATATGTGTTTGACAGTTGTCTCACATCTTATGTTTGATATCATATTAGGTCAAAAATATGTTGAAAAAGAAATTCGTGAAAATCAACGACATTTTTTACTAATATTTGTAATAGCAATTATTTTAACACTACTGTGTACTACAAAAACTGGACAGGCTATATGATGATGTATACAATACATATAGAAAATTTCTTTTTTTTATATAATGAGAGACGCAGAGGCCTAAGCGTCTGCTTGTAAACGCGACGGTTTGAGGGTTCGATTCCCACTCGGGGAAAATGGATTTTTCAATTTCCATTTTCTTCGCTCTGAAAACTAGGCTAAGCGCGGCGTTGAGTTCCGCCACTCAACACGCAATGCCTCGAAAGGCGAAAAGCGGGGACGGAGAAAGCAGGAACTAAGCAACGGATTGGCTTAACACTAGGTTACTGCAGTTCCCTCTGTCTACACTGCAATATGTAGGATAAAGCGTGAGGCTAAAAAAAAATATAATTTTATATACAGGAACTGCTTTGGCTATTTTCCACTGAATTGGAAATACTTCGTCTTGTAGCGATTTATTATAAATAATAAATAATGGACCAGACATACTCTCAGCACAATTGCCTATAAATTGTGGAAGAATATTATCAGAACCTGATCCTTTATAACAATCCAAATTTTTTAATGATTTTTTTATTTATGAAAAAATACACAGTCATTGGAACAGATTTTATAATAAAAATATATTTAATAGTATTTAACATTTGACAAAGCAAAACACTCAGTTTTACACTTTCACTTTTTAATTTAGGTAGATATTATTCGTTATAAAAAATATACTAGAACGATTCAAATACAAATTAAGCTGTTTTTAATATGTCATAGTCAGGCATATTCAACAGTGATAAAGTGCTAATACGTCAAAGGCGGGACCAGTACCGTGCTGCTGTTTACAGTACGTTAGGGTTAAAACGTCAAGTGACGCTGTGGAAAAGTTTGGAAAGCCTAACCTTTGTTTATAAATCCTTTTAATATATGCACGTAAGTTTTTAAGTAACTGTTGATGAGTTTATAACTCAAGGCAACGTTTTCATAGCTAAGAGGTATATTTACGGATAGATTTATAGAGGTATACTTTTGATAACAGGACGGTATAGCTTAAGTATGTGTCGCGTCACTCAACGCAGTATGTCGACGTAAGTGCGACGTAAAATCAAAGAACGATGTGTTAGTCTTAGAACACTTCGTTCTCTCAGTTTCCAGTTCCTTCAATCTAACTTGCTATATGCAGGATATATCGTGAAGACAGCATAAAACTACAATATATTAGTTTTATGCACTCTTTCATTTTATTGCGCCACTATGACCGCTGTAAATTCATTTTCCCGCTGCAGTAGACGCACTCGTGTTGTGGGGCTGAGTTCGGTAGTCAACAATATTTTTTTAGTAAATTATGACTAGATTTTTAATAAAATTATTCATGGTTTGTTTTATATAATAAATATCAATTAATGTGTGGATTAGAATCATTAATATTTATAGACTTCTTCAATTTATAGTTACAGAGATTGTAGGGACAATAACTAAATATGTCACTAAATTACTCAGTGTTAATGTGTTGTTGACAATTTCGCTGAACATTTAAGCAAGAGACACTCACTGAATCCGTAATCTGTAAAAAGTGAACGCATCGACTACGAGGAGCGAACTGTCGTGCTGCTGACGATAAAATACGAGACACAGTTAAAAGTGGAAAATGCAATAAAAAGTGCGCAATAAACGACTTGGAGGATTACTGTTGTACGACAAAACATCAAGGTCAAGGTCAGAAATATTTATTTGTACATTATAAAACTAACCTTACACCTAACAAAATAACGATTATATTGTTATGAAAGAGATTAGCTTTGTTTTGGGTTGTATCGAAAGAAACATTTTACAGCTGCGACCCAAAAATGTAAAATCATATTTTAACGACCAAGACTGAAATATAACGTCTTCGGTTCAGAGGGTGAATGGCACATTCGTGACACTGACACTAGTCACGAGTTGTGAACAGTTTTTAAGTTTTATTTAAAAATGTTTTCTTAAAATCGTTTTAGAACTATATAAAACTACATTACCGTTGATGAAACGTTTTAAAGCCACATAGTGAGCATTTATGGTACTATTCTCAGAAACTACACTGGTTCGAATTTTTAAATTATTTTAGTATTACTCCATTTATTAAGGAGGACTCACTCTATGACTAACAGGAACGTTGCAGCATTTTTTTTATTTAAGTAACGCGGAACTTTATTTCAGCTTTCTTTTTGTGCGTTAAATAAATAAAACAAAATTTTTCCAGTGCAAAAGTTCAAAAAAAAGCTTAAGTAAAAAGTAATATGAGTATTTTGTCTTTATTAGCCTAACAATTTTATTAGTTCTTCCATTTGTGGATTTATTTAAAATATTTCACAGTTGATTACGTTTTCTTTTCTTTGCACATTTACCATTTTTATTCCAATTGTTAAGAATGGTATAATTTTGCAAGAAATTAAATAATATGCACATAAATTATTTTTTTTTATTTCGAACCTAGAGATAAGACACTGCGATCTTCGCTTTCCGCCTAAATTTAAGAGATTGTTAAGTGGTGAAACTCGTCACTCCGTTTTGTCTTTTACTAGAACGAGGAAATTGAAATATTTATATATAACTTTTTCCACTTAGAATCAATAAGATGATCACATGTGTACGTCAGATAGAACGAACGGAGGATTGCAGAGGAGCTAAATTCGATAAAAAATATCGAATTGAGCGCCTCTGAAACCTACACACTCCACGACTTAAAATTAAAGTTACGAGGGTTTTAAGCGTGGCCCGATGAGAAGAGCCTACAATAAACTCAACCAAGCTTCCCGAAACCTATTGTGATCACTTCACAAACGTCATTTTAACTTATGAGCAATTCATTCATTCCATGCCGTTTTATCAATAATCCTTTACATTGTAATAGGATTTATTAATTGCCGTTTTATAAATATTTTAAATTTATTTAAGGAGAGATCAAATACTTCTTTCAGCAGTTTATTGTAGAAACGGACACAATTACATGGGAAGGAGTTACCTATTTTATATTAATTAAGAGATTTATTTCTCGTATTAACATTGTCAATATCACAATTTGTTCAAAATTTTTTCAAACTTTTATATTTTGTGCTTTAGAAGTCCCACTATTAGACTACAATAAATTACTTAAAAAATGCTTTGGTATATTTGGAGATATATGTTATATATAAAGATTTAAAAGATATTTTCACAATTTTTATCTCGTATATATTACTAATACTTAAGCTTAATACTTGAGCTACTTGGTACAAACAGAAAATTAGAAGATTTTATTATAATTCTTCTTTAGCGGCACGTAATATTTGTGTAAACTTAAAAAAATGACCTAGTAAGCACTTCATATTAGACATGTGTATGTTGTTGTTCCTAACTTTATGAAACCGCGACTCTATTGTTTAAAGCTACTTCAACGTGAGTAATGTGACCGACAGCATTTTAGTTCCTACTTTGTAGTAATAATTCGAATATTAAATAAATATACGATTATTCTTGCAATAAGTTAAGTTTTTGTACTATTTATTATCTTTCATACAGCATTTATAGCTTAATAAGAAATCTATTAAACAAAGCAAATATGTATCTCTAGAATCATGAATAATAAGATAAGAGGAGTACTAAAAGAGAAAGAAACGGATGACGAGATGATATTTCAGTGTTGCTCTTCGTGCACTGCGCTTATTTAATTAGCAAATTTTATATTATTTTAAATAAAGTACCACACACAGGTAGCTTTTAGTATCTTCAAATTTTACAGAAAACAGGTAAATACAATTGTTATAAAACCCCCTAAAGTATCCCTGGTGATTTGAAACAGGAAGTTTTGTAATAATTGAGTATACAAATACAATAACAAATAATGACAAAAAACATCGAAAATTGGTAATTTAAATAAATCATCATGTCAGCCGTAGGACGTCCACTGTTGAACATAGGCCTCCCCCAGGGACCTCCAGTGCGCCCTGTCTAATGCTATACGCATCCAGTGGCTGCCTGCAACCCGGACCAAGTCGTCGGTCCACCTGGTAGGAGGCCGTCCCACGCTGCGTTTGCCGGTACGTGGTCTCCACTCGAGAACCTTTCTGCCCCAGCGGCCGTCAGTTCTCCGTACTATGTGCCCTGCCCATTGCCACTTCAACTTACTAATTCCTTGGGCTATGTCGATTACTTTTGTTCGTTTGCGGATTTCCTCGTTGCGCACACGATCTCGCAAAGAAATTCCGAGCATAGCCCTCTCCATAGCTCGTTGAGCGACCTTGAGCTTCTTTATGAGGCCCATAGTAAGAGACCACGTTTCTGTGCCGTAAGTCATCACTGGTAACACACATTGGTTATAGACTTTCGTCTTGAGGCACTGAGGTATTTTGGACGAGAAGATATTTCGTAGTTTTCCGAACGCTGCCCAGCCGAGTTGGATTCGACGATTGACCTCCTTCTCAAAGTTGGACCGACCTAACTGGATCGTATGACCCAGGTAGACGTACTCGTCAACAACTTCGAGCTGCGAGTTCCCAACTGCAAGCGGGGTGGGCACAACATGGATGTTCGACATGATTTTCGTCTTGTCCATGTTCATCTTAAGCCCAACCTGTTGAGATACTCGGCTGAGGTCTTCGAGCATAGTGCTTAGATCGTCCAACGATTCCGCCATAACCACTATATCGTCGGCAAACCGAAGGTGAGTGATGTACTCGCCGTTAATATTGATGCCGCGTCCTTGCCATTCCAGGAGTTTGAAAGCGTCTTCCATTGCGGTGGTAAACAATTTCGGAGAGATGACGTCTCCTTGTCTCACACCTCGTTGCAATGGAATCGCTTTGGTACATTGCTCCTGTACTCGAACCGACATAGTGGCGTTCTTGTACAAGCACTTCAGCACCTCGATATACCGATAATCAATATGGCATCGTTGCAGAGATTGAAGCACCGCCCAAGTCTCGATCGAATCAAAGGCCTTCTCATAGTCCACAAACGCTAAGCATAATGGCAGATTATACTCTTCGGTTTTCTGTACAATCTGCCGCAGCGTGTGGATGTGGTCTATGGTACTAAAGCCTTTCCGGAAACCGGCTTGTTCGGGAGGCTGGAAGTCATCAAACCTAGTTTCGAGACGATTGGTGATGACTCTCGAAAACAACTTGTAAACATGGCTCAGCAGCGAGATGGGTCGATAGTTCTTCAATAGAGTTTTATCGCCCTTTTTGAAGAACAAGACCACAACGCTCCTGTTCCATGTTTCTGGCGTTTTGCCTTTGTGTATGACGGAGTTAAAGAGCCTCTGAAGGACTTTAAGTATCGGTGTTCCACCCGCTTTCAGAAGCTCTGATGTGATTCCGTCTTCTCCTGGTGCCTTGTTGTTTTTAAGTTGTTTGAGGGCCATCCTAATCTCGCATAGGCTGATGTCCGGAAAATCTTCGGTATAGTGTCGGGTTAGCTTGGCTCTTGGGTCTTTAGCCGAGCTTGCGATAGGGCTAGCGACTGAGGAGTATAACTGTCCGTAGAACCTTTCGACCTCCCTCAATACCTCTGGTTTTGTCGACACTATACTGCCATCTCCTGTTTTCAGCTTTGTCAAATGACTTTGCCCAATAGAGGCTTCTCTTGCGAACACTTTGGGACCTTTGTTCCGTTCGATCGTCTCTTTAATACATTTTGTATTAAAGGAGCGAATGTCGTGCCGCAATGATTTGAGGATTTGTCTATTGAGCTGTCTATATGACTCAGCATCACTGGAAGATTGCAATTGCATAGAGCGCCGACTAGCCATTTGGTTCCTGGTATGGTCGGATATTTTTTGGGGTCTACTTTTACGGTGGGCTTTAAAGAATTTAGAGCCAACCGTTTTGACAGTTTCCACCAGCCTATCGTTTATTTCGTCCACAGACACGCAGCTGTCCAGACAAGCAAAGCGATTCTGAAGTTCGAGCTGAAAGCTCTCGGGGTTTTGGATGTGTGCATTTACAGGTCGGAGCGTAGACCTCACCATACGCGACCTTTCGAGCTTGATATTGATGTTCAAGATGCCTCTTACCATCCGGTGATCGCTTCCGGTCTTAACCCTGTGGATCACAGAGACATCATTGAATATGTGTCGCTTCGTGGTCATGATGAAGTCGATCTCATTTTTAATGGAACCATCGGGACTCATCCAGGTCCACTTCCTGTGAGGCGGTTTCTGAAAGAAAGAGTTCATCATGTAGAGCCCCTCTCTCTCCAGAAAATCAGCCAGCCTTTGTCCCCTTGGGTTCCGCTGCCCAAATCCAAATTGCCCCACTCTCAGCTCATCATCGCCTCTTTTGCCCAGTTTTGCATTAAAGTCCCCCATCACAACATTGAACTGCGTTTTAGAGTCATGTATGGCTTTGCTGATGTCCTCATACATGGCCTCTACTTCGTCGTCAGGGTGTGCCGAGGTCGGCGCATATACCTGGATGACCTTCAGCGAATATCTTTTAGATATTCTGAGTATCAAGTAAGCTACCCTACTCGACACACTATCGATTGCAATCACGTTGTTAACGAGGGACTTGCGAACGATAAACCCGACACCACCTTGGGACTGTTGATCGCCCTCCCGGTAATAGAACAAGTTACCGGATTTGAGGGTTATCGTGTCCTCCCCCTCTCTTCGGACTTCTGATAACCCTATAATATCCCAATGTAACTTGTCTATTTCCTCTTCCAGCTCGACCATCTTCTCGTCGGTCCTCAAAGTACGCACGTTGTGTGTTACCAGGGCCAGTCGTCGTTGATAGTGGTAGCCCGGTGTCTGCCGGAGATTCTTAGCACCCCCTGCTCCGCCGTTTACCTGACCGCTACCGTAGCCAGGACTAGCGGAGCTGCCGGGGACTGGGGGCCTGGTCATTGGGTCGTCTGTCATTTGGGGGGGTTTGCCTTACTCGCCACGCTTGGCAGGCGGGTTGGCGAGCGCAGTGATGTTAATGAAATACACAAGGAAACGCTGCTGCCCGTTTCCTGTAATTTCCCTTAGTCGCCTTTTACGACACCCACGTGAAGAGTAGGGGTGGTGCTATTCGAAGCCGGACACCACACGATTATATTTAAATAAATACACATGATCAAATTTTGTAGTACACTTGACACTAAATTATTGTGTACTCATTCGAAAATGATCAATATTTTCAGCTTCACGTCTTATCGAGCTCATAGTAAGGAGGCAAAGGGAACCGCAAGAACCCTATGAACCTAGTGTTATGACATCGTTCCCAGCTTTCCGCCTTTTTGAGGCGTTGAGTGTTAAGTGGCGGAACTTAACGTCGCGGTTGCCAAGTTGCTAGGGCGAAGAAAATTGGAATAGAAAAATCCACCTTTTCTAAGTAGGAATCGACCTAACAAACCGTCGCGCTTACAGGCAGACGCTTTCCCAAGACGATCCTAATAATCAATATTTTTAGACTGGTTTTAAATATTTTGGGTGAAATTTTTGTGGATCATATAATATAATATAATATACTGTTTTACGTTAGTTCTCTTTTCCTTACAGAAAAGATACATTTATGTTTTTTACATGAATTAATAAATTCAATTTAAGTTGAAATAATAATTATTACTTCGCAATTCATTGTACGCAAAGCATTGCGGATGCTGTAAGCGATCTATATCATGTAGTTTATGTACCGAATGCAATTTGGCGATAACATTCACTTGGTAATCCACTACATATTACATAGTCGTAGATAACAAACAGTATGCAATGATAAATGGTATATTTATATTAGGTTACTTTTGTCTTTTTTGTGTCCTTTTGAAACGCGATATATATATATATATATATATATATATATATATATATATATATATATATATATATATATATATATATATATATATATATATATATATATATATATATATATATATATATATATATATATATATATATATATATATATATATATATATATATATATATATATATATATATATATATATATATATATATATATATATATATATATATATATATATATATATATATATATATATATATATATATATATATATATATATATATATATATATATATATATATATATATATATATATATAAAAATAGAAAATATTTTATTTCGATTTTTCTATCAAGGTCCATATTTTAAATTTTCTTAGAAATTAGGGATAGCAAAGATAGTTACTGGTGCACAGATAGAATTTTTATTAAGTGTAATAGTGTGTGACAAAGTAATACAAAAATCTTATATCCAGTAATTCGTCATACCCAGAATTACATGTGATATTATATTAAAATTGAATTACAAGGGCACTTGTGAGGGCGGTACTTGTGCAATTAATCTCCTATAATTTATTAAAGCCATACAACGTGAAAGCGTACATTATAATTACAGTTTACACATAATGAAAATAAATATTTTGTTATATGCATACGATAGTATTAATAAATAAGTAGACTTTATGATACCTAAAGTTTTCCAATTTATATAGTCTATGAACGTGGTGGTAAAACCAAAAACGGTACCAAAAGTAAAATACTAGGTCAAATCCTCACCTTTCTATGTTTCAATCAAACCGCTCCCACAACTGATATAGAATGATGTCCGTAATTTCAATAGCGTGGACTTTATTTTTTTTTTCTTACCATGTCAACGACAAGTGTACATCATGTTCTTGATTTTTTATAAATATATCTATATCCATATGCAACAGTTTTTTGTAATTTCACAATTTGATTGGAAGGTAGCATTTCATTGTTTCTTATAATTCGGATGAACTGCTTTGGTTCAACATTAGACACAGAAAAACTAAAATTTTAATATCATATCTTCGTTTATAATTTTCTATGACTTGTTGAAAATTGTTTCTAAATTATGTAAAGTCAAACTCTGCCTAACAAAACTGTTAAGATATCTACATTATTCAACATAGACTTTTTTTTATAAAACAATGACTAAAAAGCTAAAAAAGAGAAAAACGTCTAAAAAGACTTTTTAAAAATATTTTTTATTAAAAACACTTTTTTCTCTTTTTTATAAAAAAAAATACAAAAAACTCTTTTAAATAAAAAAATATATTGTAAGCTTCATGTTTTATGCTGTATATACATAGGGGATACAGTGTAAGGCCGGAATCAGATTATTAACACCTTATTATGAAATATATTTGTCCAAATTGAGTTCCATGGTTGTATTTCAATGTGTTATTCTACTTGATTTATCTCAAACGTAATTGATAGGAAGCCCTGGCCAGATAATGTACAGTCATTTCGTGTCGCCGTGACGTTATTGCCTCCTGGAAGATTTATGTATTTCCCATTTTTTTTTGTAAATATATAAGTGTACTTCTCTTACTTTTTCACGTACATCTTTTAGGACTACATTTTAAGGAAATCTAATGATAATATTATTTTAATTCTTTATGTACAAAAGAGACCTAGTAATTCGCCCTTCACCTGAAATAATAAACAATCATTCAATAAATAATCCCTGAGCCTGATGTCAACACGCTGAATTCTCCAACCGCACAGTAGGACACAAATTAAAGTATGATCCCCACCATCTGGACACGTGGAACTCTACTACTGTGCGGTTCCGTAGGAACTTTTTTCCACGTTCCCCACAACTATGGAATAGCCTACCTTTGTCAGTGTTTCCAGATTGATATGAAATGGCTACCTTCAAAATGCACGTCTACCTCCACCTTAAAGGCCGGTAATGTACTTATAACACATCTGCTATTACACAGGCCCGTGGGCTTCGGAGATCACTTATCATCAGGTGACCCGAACGCTTATTTGCCTTGTCCATTCCATAAAAAAGACCTTACCAATAATTGTATTAATATTCATCGTGCTACGATAACAATATGAAAAATGTAAGTAGTTTATATCTTAAAAGTAAACTTTGTTAATGACATAAGATGGTACTATTAGACTACAGCCTTGTTTATTATTGTGTGATATCTCCAGAGACTATAGATAAATTCGACTATAAATTCGACTTGACTGAGAGTTGGATGACCCTTGCTAAGACCCTTTCTCATTATACTACTATTGGTAGAGCATTAATTAGTGTTAGCGTAAAATTTTGCTAAACTGTAGTAGAAACGATTTTTTTAATAAATTTTAGTTCCAAGATACATATTTTGAAGAATATTGCTAAAGGTGCGCCATTTGAAATGATATAATTATAATAAATTAAAATATATATTTTATCTATAACGTTCACTTCGCGCAAGTTTTAAAAGCGTCCCATGTACACTTCCCCACGGGTTTTAAAATTTTAAGGATATGTTGTAATACAAAGTTGCCATCATCATAAATTGAGAAAGCGTTTGAGTATATATACGATTGTTAGGGGTTCAGTTCCGACTTGAACAATTAATTGCACATTACCGCTTCTTGCTCCGTTCTGGTAAGGCAGAGTTTAGAGGTAAGTGAGTGAAAAGGTTTTTTTAAGCGAAATTTGTGAAGACAAAGATTGCTTATATAAAGGTTTGGGGTACAATATCGACTGAATATGCCAACTTTAAACGACCAATTTGGCCAAAAATTTCATGAGACATTTTTTGGATGTTGGCCGCTTAAGGCTATTTTTTAATACTCATTTATGTATCATGTAAATAAATACAAGGACCACAAATCAACAATATATATATATATATATATATATATATATATATATATATATATATATATATATATATATATATATATATATATATATATATATATATATATATATATATATATATATATATATATATATATATATATATATATATATATATATATATATATATATATATTCAATTAAAGCTTACTAAGTATATAAAATAGCTTTTTAATTTACTTCTCGTCAATATATCTCCCTAAGGCAAAGATTTTATTAACCCTTCCTTATTAAATCTACTGTTCGCTGAGTACGACTTATTGAAATAAAAAAATCAATTTGCTACATTCAGGGTAAGTACAATGCTTTTTAAATATTTTAATTTTGTATTAAATTTTTCATTGATTTTGTTGGGTAAGATATCATTTTGTAAAATTTAGAAATTTTTATGCACTCTGAAGTTCACTTCAAATTATTTATTATAAATTCTAATGTCTTTTTATACACTTAAAGTTCCAAATTTTGGATTTTTTCTGGAACAGAAGTAAATTTATTACTCTTGAATAGTAAGACCTTAATTATAAAATAATATTGAAATCAGTACATGAATGCATTGTGAGGGTTCGTATTTGACGAACTTATATGAAAGATTTTGGCTTACAGATATGAAAACTGGCAGAAGTTAAAACTAATATTATAAAGTAAACTGAAAAATATTTATATTATTACATTACGTTAGCGTAAATTCATTTAAAAATAATATAGCTTTGAAAGTCTATTATGCGTTATTACATTATAATTTTTGTGAATTTGGGAAGAAATCATCAGCTTGCGACTATCGCTCACACTTGACTAGAATTGTCATCACGAGTTGCAAAATACTCCATAGACAACACTTGTATACTAGATAAGCAAATAGAATGTAATGTTCCAAAATAATAAAAAATTATTACACAATCTATGCCGCTCCCGAGACAAAGTTTTCATAATAGAAGTAAAAAAATTGTGTGAATATATTGAATGTTTGACGTACAAGGAGGATAATTTATGATATTAAAAATTTATCTGATATATTAATCTGTTAAGAGCAAATCTTGGCGTCCAACACAAGTCATTTTTTTTTCTTTTTCGTCGTTCGATAAGATATGGCTAAAATATTTCCATTTCGAACGCGAAAACAAGCGAAGGCTCCAGTTTCAGGTGTTCAGGCTTATTGTAATGATGATTAGTTCTTTACTGTTTCCACAAAATGTTTTTACTCTTACCAAAGAATGTAAATATACAAGTAGAAATGTCTTGATCTGGTCGTTCAGTTCAATTTTTTCTAGACACTAGTCTAGACTTTGTAGTATATTTCTAAATTACTTTCAGTATTCATTGAAGTGGTTTTACATTTCAATTGTTTAAAAATTTACAAAATTTTACTTTGTAATGGATAAAAAATGATATGTGTTACGTTAAAAAACAGAAATAAAGTTTTATTCATCATCATAACATGAAAATAATTATATATACATTTTTTAACTTTATTATATAAAAAATCCCTTCACTTTAATTTAGCACATCACTTTAAGAATAGACGTACATATATAATATATAAAGATCATTTTATAATTTCAAAGTCCAAGTAAATTTTTATATCGATCGACATGAAATTTTAAAAAACACACACAGGTAAGTGATTAATCATTTTATTGTTAAGTTTCTATCCACTTACTTAGGTTATTGTATATATTTTTTTGTATTATTAAATATTATTCGTACTGAAAATATTTTATCTTTATATATTATTTAAATCTATTATCAAATTTCTTGTAAATGAGTGCACACCGCTCGTCGTGACAAGTAAAGATATGACGGGACAAAACGCTACGAACAAAGGCCCGTCCTCTCTGCTTTCCTTCAAAATGACAGGAGACGAGATCGGCGTTGAAAGCGCTAATGGACTTAATTAGCAAAACATAAATAATAACTATATTAAATTACGTTAGTGTAGTATTGTAAATAATAAGCTTTAATTTAATATAATATTTAATTTGTCACGTTCGAGCTATTAGGAGTCGTGAACTCCTGATAACTCGAATGTGACCAATTAAACTCTATATTTATTTAATATACATCAAAATATTTCTACATTTTATGAAGACTGCTACTTAAATGATTGTGTTTGTTAAACACACTCGTAGCCATTACTAAAAAACTGATCCTTATTTATAATTTTTAAAACATTCTTGCTGCTGTTTGAAGATGTCTATGTTTACCGTCAAGGCAAAACTCTCAGTATATACTGGACGACGGCTCAAAACTGAGTGCATTTTGTTAATAGCTCTGTGTAATATAATTCTTACTCTACGATTAGGACACAAACCTCGTAATTTTACAAAAAGCTTGTGATATATCTATAAATTTAAAACACATCAACTCACTTTAAAATTTTTTTTATGTATATGTAGTATGTATATCTTTTTCTCCTTCGTCACATACATTTTTTGGTTAAGAACAACTGGCGAAAAATTCATTTATATTATTTCAGCTATTACATTTGTCACCGTTCAACAAGTCAATAAGAGAACACATAAGGTTATCACGTCACATAAAGCTCTGACATAATAGAAAGTCTTCTCCTTCAATAAATAAGCATTTTAAGCCTAAAAATTTAATAATATTGTTTCACTTAAAGAACAAAATACGTAGCTTACGATTATAGTATACTTTTTATTACTATACCCATTTCAATATTTTGTTTTGTTTTATTTTAGTTTTATACTCTTTAGTCGATATTTTTATAGTATCTTGTAATCGCACACAAACAAATGCCAACAATGTTGTATACACCTGTAAAGGCAAATCATACTGGATTGTATATTTAGAACATTATAATATTGTGTTAGTTATTATGATAAGTCGATGGTGTATCTTAATAAATAAATAAATAAATATACTTTTGACACTCACTACTTGAATCTCCTGAAATTACATACGAGTACTACTTTTATTTGCTATTATTATGGAATATCTGAAAAAAAATTGTAAGTAATTAATTCTGGTGACCGTAATTATGGAAAATATGAAAGTGACTATTTACTGGAACTGTGTCTCTATATGCTTTGTGTTAATAGAACAGGGAAATGAAAATAATAAAATGTCCTGAGTCAGGATCGAACCCAAAAGCATCACATTTTGAATTAAATATTTGCACTCATCCATAACGGCCTTACAACAATTATTTACAATATAATTAGAAATATAATATTTTAATAGTATTCTTCTTTAGTTTATAATACAATAATGATACAAACTAAGGTTGATAACACCACAGAGAATTCTTCATAGTATATGATCCTTACGCGACCCGAGCTATGCCTAATACAAGCTCCATTGAAGGTTGCGAAATTCTGGAAGAGTGCTTTGAGATAGCAATTAATATTTGAGTGTACAAAGTACAATACGTTTAAGTTCAAAATATTACCTGCTTTTGTTTAAGATGAAGAGAATCACCATATTAATATTTTATAAAAAAATATAATAACTTGAATACCAAAAAATACCTGAGTTATATATAAGCCATTGTGGTGCTATAGAAATGAGAGAGCGTTTGACTGACCGTGATGGTTATTAGTTCAAGGTCAAATTAGGGCAGCAAATTATTTTCCTAATTACATTTCCTCGACTAAATTTAATGCAAAGTCAAAGTCAAAGTCAAAACAATTTTATTCAAAATAAGAAGTACAAGCTTCATTTTTTGAACGTCAAACAATCAATTTAATTTACTTAATTTAATGCCTCGAATTCTATTGCAAATAACTCATGGAAGAAATTGTGAAGAGTAAAATATTTAACTTAAATCGAATGAAATATTATAAAAGTTAACGGAACCGAAATGTACTGATCGCAAGACTTTTTCTTTGGTATCTTATGAACAATATGTAGAGGGGTTTTATGAGAAAAAATCATTTCAAATTTCATATTTAAATCTCAACATAAATGGATCATCTACAATACTTTTTGTGATATATAATTTAAGAGTAAACTTTCAATTATATAAAACAAAGTTGCTGTTGAAAAAGAAACCTAATCCAATTATACATACATTTCTTATATCTTTTTACATTTCGTATAAATCCTTGTACAGATAAAAATTTGCATGAAGTACGCTGAACATGCATAATGTAATGCAGCGTTTGTAATTACTATAGTATACTAATATTATAATAAAAATCTAGCTTTTGAATACTATTTGCTATTGCTGCTTTTTTTTTTATGAATTTTGTAATTATGTTAAACAATTAAATTGAGTAGCTTGAGTCACCTTTGAGTCTACAATACAAATATATATGACACAAAAGTAACCGTCGTGGCGCAGAGGCGCAACATCTGCCTGTAACGCGACGGTTACTGGGTTCGATCCCCAGTCGGAGAAGATGGATTTTTCTATTTCCATTTTCTTCGCTCTGGTAAACTAGGCAAAGCGCGGCGTTGAGCTCCGCCAATCAACACGCAATGCCTCGAAAACGGCGGAAAGCGGGGACGGAGAAAGCAGGGACTGAGCAACGGAGTGTCTTAACACTAGGTTTCCACGGTCCCTGCAGTTCCCTCTGCCTACCCTGCCTTGTGCGGGATAAAGCGTGAAGCTAAAAAAAAAAAAAAAAAAAAAAAATAACAAAAGTAATATAAGTCATGTACAAAAGTACGTAATACACGTTACGCAAATAATATAATAAAAGGAATAGACAGGTCGTACTTTAAATTCCGCCACTAAATTAACAATGTCCTAACACTAAGTGAGAACCTAGTGCCTGCCTTCTCTATTAAAGAAGGCCAGCACTAGGGATAAAGTTATCATGGGTAAATATTTTTCTGGTACAATGCTTGAAATCGACAACACTCGTAAATACTATGTATTTGTATTATTTGATTATATATGTATATTTATATGATTGACTAATTCAAACCACTTACGTCTAGATAAGCTAAATTCTACATTAGACATTACTTACTTAACTATATATTTATACCTATTTACTAAACTGATTTAAATAAAACTAACAATTTGAATAAAGAACCACAACCGAGCACCTATATTAAAAGAACCAGAAAATATTTCCTTATATAAAATTTTTAACGTTTCTACTAACATGGAAAGTTCTAAACATATGTAATACAATCTCTTAAATGTCAACGAAAAGCTGTCCCGAGCGCGGCCGGGAGCATAAAGTCAACGCCAGCAAAGTGCCCACTAGGTACTTATAAATTGAAGTCATGTTCCGCCATCTTATGCTCTATATACATACATATATTACTACTGAAAATAATATAATGTAGTCGTTCTGTCCTTTAAATTCTGAAAATATATTAACATTAAAGAAATCCTACTGTTGACTATTTTTTTTTTATCACATATCTGACCAAAACCTTATCACGTCTAGTCGAGTAAGCATATTTAACTCATGATCCTGATAAGAGTTCTGCCGACTCATAAATTTTATACGATGAAAAATCTGTCCACTTATCACCGTAGTGGCGAGCTTCCAGTAAAGTTTTATCCTATAATATGACCAAAGTCCGCATGAATGTAGCAACTGTTTACTTTTTTAATCAGTTTAGTTCTCAAGCGCATTTATCTATTTATTAATTTTAAAATTGAAAACTCGATGCTTTTAAGAACCACTCTTTATATCTCATACATAAGTACCGTAAAACATAATATACATTGATAATGAAAATTGTTAAATAACTGGTAATTATAATAAACACAGTCTCACACTAACCGTTTATTATACAATGTATTATCAACCAATCAAAAAATCGTTTGAGTCAGGAAGCTAAATAGAATCGGATTTGAAAGATTATTTTACTATAAAAGTCTATTCTATTAATCCATTAAGGAAATCACCTTATTAAATTCCCCATAATGGCACCTGCAACTCAACCGTGAAGTATGAACAGGCGTTGTTTCAATTTATCTAAAATTTATCTTTGACATTAAAAGCTGCTCTGATATAGAAGAGAACGTTTTGAGATAAAAGTAAAGTTTATTAGTAACTATTTGATCTATTAGTATTGTAGTTACCTATTTATGTCTTTACTACTTTAAGTATATGTGTTTGTTATCTGAAAGGCAACCCGTCTCAGTATCAATGTTTTTGTACAAACATAAATATATTATTATGTTCGTGTCGCACTAATTGAGTGACAAAATTAGAGATATATGCCAACGCGTGCCATATGATCTTTATAAGGTTTAAAGATCTTTATTCTCAACAAGACAATACCAAGTTACTTACTTGAGAACATAACTAACTTAAAAATATAAAATTGCTAACATTCGTCACACCAAGTTTTATTTAATTTTTAGTGCTTAGTACGAAATTAATAAGAGTATAAAAAAAATGAAAAGAAAAGAAAAACGCGCTCACTCTTTGCGTTAGTCGGTAAGATATTGCGCGAGTTGCTTTTTAAATGCGCTAAGTGAATGCGTCCTACTTATACAAAAAGGTATTTTATTATAAAGCTGTGCTCCTTCAAATGTTATCATTTTTTTTCCATTATTAGTTCTGGTTTTTGGCAGAACCAAAAGGCTAACTCGTCGGTTGCTACGTTTACTATTGCGCTTGGTAAATGTTATATTACTGTAAATGGTTTTGTTAAGGGATTTGTGAATAAAAATACAAACGTTATAAATATATAATTGATTAATGTTCATTATTTTAGTATCTTTGTATATACTTTTAGTGGCCGTTAGATATGGATAGTTAAAAAGTAGCTTGATAAGTTTGTTTTGCGCAATTTGTAAGTTAGCAAGTTTTGTTTTTTTGGCACTTCCCCAAACTTCGATTATGTATAAGAGATGCGGTTTTACTAATGTATTGTAAATTGTGTACCGGAGTTTATGAGAAATACATCGGACAATGTTACGAAGTGATCCGAGTAGCGATGAAAGCTTGCTTTTGATGTACTCAATATGATTGTTCCACGTTAATGAACTGTCAATTCTCAAACCCAAGTATATCTCGCTATTTTTTGGTGAATCGGTGTTTTATTAATTTTTAGTTGTTCGTGTGGTGATATGATCTTATTTTTAGCTTTAAATAGAATATAGCATGTCTTAGAGATATTAATGGTTAGAAGATTGGACTGAAACCATGAAAATACAATGTTAAGATCGTCTTGAGCTTGTGATACAATATTATGTACGGAGTGAACTTATGAAGTGGCGAGAGGTAACCTCAAAGTATAAATAATAATAGTAGAAATAAAGTAACATGGAGTTTATACTGCCTATACAAAAGATTTTCGTATATCATTTGTATGACATAAGAAAATCTTTTGTATTGTAATACGTAATAAAATTTCAAACATAATTATTATACGGAACATCGAATAATTCGATGAGTGCTTCTGACAAATCGAACCTAACCGAATATGCAAAACATAATTCTGCGAAACATAGCCAAATGAAAATGAGCTTTATTCCGAAGTAACATGACCGTAAATTGCGATATGGCTAAGTTCATTCTCACAATAGCACATTCGTAAACGCATATCTTCTTGACTCAATCGAGAAATTCGAATTTCTGTCTGAATTTTGGCGATTTAAAAAATAAGGCCGGGATATCAACGATATTGGATTCCGTATAGAGTACTGTTCGTTACACTCGGTGTTGCATGTTATTAGAACATTATATATCGTTTGAGTGTTATAGTATGTCATGTTTTAAATATCAATTGTTTTGGGTTCAATCTCAATCGGATTGATTAATTATTTACAAGTTTTTGCTTTAATAAGAAGACATTCAACAAAAAATCTCATACCAACCAAGAACATTAAAATGAGTTATCTTGATTTGTTTAATGAATGTATCCACTTAAAAAAGCATTTTTATGGACGTAAAATTATGAAATTTGATATGGAATTATAACTTACAATAGAAATAAACGAAAATGTACCGTTTTCGTTTATTTATACTAAGTTCTATATCTAAAAGTCTAGGCCAGAAAAAATATAGCTGACTTCTTTAGTATGTTATTTCATAAAATGGAAAAATATTATGTTTGTTCTTTGGTACATAGATACTTTTACAAACGGGAACCGTGCATCTTTGCCTTTATATATTTATAGATTTAAAAGGTCACGTAGCACTTTGATGTTGGAAAATAATTTCGTTAAAGTTGTAAAATCAAATACCACGCATGGATATAAATTTCATATATGTAACATTAATAAACTGTTGCGGACCGTCATGGCGCAGAGGCGAAGTAGCGTCTATATGTAAATGTGACGAGTTCGATTCTCACTTGGGGCAAATTCCTGCGGTTCCCTCTGCCGACCCTGCCACGCGTGAAGCTTTGAAAATAAAATTATTTATGTGTTTTGCATAATATTTCACGTAAAAAAAGATTACGTAATTTATCTAAAATAGTACTAATTGAGTAGAATTTCTTCGTTCTCTAAATTAAAAAAAGCGTTGAAAAAAAGCTATTACAGAGGTAATATGTGTTAAAATTTAAAACATACTCTTGTCATGGTGTACACATACATATGTATGTTAATAATTGTATCATGATATACAATCACGCCAGGCAACAACCAAACGACAGGCAGGCTTTGAGCAAGAATTCGATATTGATAAAATACCACGTATACTAGAAGCGCTTTTGCAACAAACTCGATTAAGTGTGAAAAGGAAGCTTTCACGAGATATGGCCGTGACGTTATGTGTGTGCTTTATAATATGATAGAATTTTAATGTCTTTTTTACAAGAGCTTTTAGTCTTTTTATGAAGTCTATCCGGTTACAAATAAAAGTTATAAAGTTACGCTTAATGTTTGTTATAACCTATTATGATTAAAAAATATAATGTAAATGTAAATGTAAAAAATATAATGTATAAATTGTAAAGCAATAAATACAATACAAAATAATATAGTATATACAGTAACTTACGCATAGGCTCAAATAGATATCGTTTGCAAATCCCCTACTTTAGTATAAGTATATACAAAGATATTATATTTTTACAATTTTTAATTTTATGAGAAAAGTCTAGTTTTATTTTCACTTAAGATCTCTACAGTTAATTTAAAGAATAGTGAAAAAGGGAATTAAAAGAAAGCTTGCTAAGACCACTTTGCTTTCTTCAAGTATTGCCTCTAGACATGGCGTTAAGCTGGCCGAGGAGAGTGTTTTAAAATTTACTTTATATTTTAATAATGAAATGACATAAAAAAGTATTAATATTCATAAAATTCAAACATAACATATTAAACATAACATATATTTATATTTTAAAATATTTTAAAACATCTTGAAGCATTGAATAAAGGCCATAAAATAACCATGATACATCATAACGTCATATATAAAAGAAAATCTATTATTCAGATTGATTTACTCTTACAAAACATATTTTGGATAATAATAAGATACTAGTAATTCAATACTTCGACGAGTTTATTCAATGGAACCTACACATATTTTCTAAAATCATGATAAACCAAGAACAAAAAACTAAAGGATAAAGAATGTTGAGTGCAGAAACGCATACAATTAAGTAATATCCTTACAGAACTTGTAAAACAAGATTATGAGAAAAGGTCCTGTGGGGTTCTACTTTTTAGACGTTTGTAGGAATTACCTTGGTTCATCATGTTGGAGGCAAGCACGTTTGGACCAATGCGGCGGAAATATTTTAGTAAGTGATAAACTATCTTTAACAAATTTAATACTTTTTAATTTTGGTATTTAAATTATCAAAATTGATATTAGTTATGATAAATAAAGATATTTTACAGAATCACATTTTCATAAAAAATTGTATAATGGAAATACCTGATATTTGCCATCGTCGAGTTTTGTTTTAGCGAGAATTGCGTAATAAATTCCTTCAGCCGACCCATCAGAAGCTTTAAGGATATTCAACCTAAAATGTTTGAGGTTTTTGGAGTGCAGTCATCGCTAATTGCGAGTTTTTGTGCATGTAGTGAACGAATTTTTAAAATAAACAATAATATGAAAATATGACTTTTTCGGCTTATTTTATTTATTACAAATATATGGTTTGTTAACTGTACTTTGTAATATATTTATTCACCTTACTTACTGAACGAAGTGAATATTCAATAGTGAGTTCAATAACCACTTGAATAAATCATTATATCTTAAATCTTTTAATGTCACCATTCTGTGTCAAAGCGCAGCGTTAAGGGTCGATTCTTCTTAAGTTGGTTTAAGATTTCTAATGTTATAATTTTTTTAGTAATTAATGTTGGGCAATATAAATCATGCCCAAAAACCCTAAAAGCTTACTTCAAAAAAGCTTGTATAGGGAATTAACGTTTGTTTTTACTGAGTGAATGTGGTTGCTTGAAATTTTTTTTTAATTAATTTTCTGGCAGTATCTATGTACTTTATGATTTTTTAGGCTTTATTTTAGTCTTTGCGTGCTGAGATAAGGATTTTATCGTCATACTTTTTCAGTTACAATATACAAATCAATATACTTCTTCTTCTTTGCAATGACTATAGTCATTGCAAAGAAGAAGAAGTACAAATATACATACGCTTAAAATTAACTAATTAGAATTTTATTAATTGAATGTCTCGTTAAATAACTTATATGGTTAGTTCTGAATATTGTTCAGTCTAGTAAGATTAGATTATTCTAGATCTGAGAAAAATAGTGGATTTGAAGTCATTTAGTTTTGTTTAGTTGGTTAATTTATTTTTTTAGCTTTTTAAAATATTTAAAATATTTTTTGATTTTTTTAAATTAGTTTAAAGGTTTATTAAGTACAAAAAAATGTCAAATGTTATGTATTACTAGAATTTACCTGTATGTTAGCCCTCTGGATAAAATGAAAAAAGAAACTAAAAATAGCTTTGACTGATCACAGCATTCACTTCCTCTACTAAGTTTTCGATTTTTAATAAACGAAGTCGGTAATGCTGGAGGTAAAGTAAATTTACATTGTTACCAGAGCGAAAAACGTTTTGTACATAGAACCAATAATTCCATACATTAACCGTTACGAAGTCACAAATTATTTAGTTTTATTATATAAATATCATTTTCTCCCAATTTTGTTTTCAGAAACTACAAAAGTAAATAAAGTACTTTCAAAACAATTTACTAATAATAAAGTTAATTGAAATAAAACTGTGTGGAGGAAAAGTGTTCACGAGACGCACAGTTTACAGTTTAAGTTTCTTAACAGATAAAAGTAAATACCAGAAATAGTACGAATTAATTTCTTCGCTTACAGGCACGTTAGCAAATAACATTATTTTTATAATTCTATAGTGTACAATTATAGAATTTACACTTGAAAAATACTTTTTACGCAGTTTTGCACAATCAATAACAAAACACGCACCTGTGTGCGTTATGTACGTCCACTAAAGACTCGTGGAAAATTCATTCAACTTCCACTGAGCACACTAAAGGCCTAATATAGTAATATAGTATTCAATTGTATTGTATACTTACTACATTACTTTCGTTATTATACTTACTACATTACTTTCGTTATTTCGTTATTATAATAACTATTTATTACTATTATTATTACTATTTTTTCATTTATTTATTTCATTATCTTCACGCTTCATCCCTATCGTAGCGGGGTAGGCAGAAGGAACTGCAAGATCGTGGCGATCTCGTATTACGACACACCCTCCCTCACTTTTCACCTTTCGAAGCATTGCGTATTGAGTGGCAGAAATTAACGCTGCGCTTTGCCTAGTTGGCAAAGAAAATAGAAATGAAAAAATAAAAATAAGCAAATCTAATCATTTTTTACTAGTGTCAGGAATAAATTAAACTGAATGACGAAATCAAGATACTTCTACTTGTATTTTTATATTCGTTGGAAAGAGTAAAACCATTTTATGGAAACAATTAAGAAATAATCGTCATTACAATAAGCCTGAATGCCTGAAACTGGAACCTTCACTTGTTTTCGCGTTTCGAAACGGAAATATTTTAGTTTTATCTCATCTTATAACCTTGAAACAACATAGGTTCGTTCTAAATTCACGAAAGATATAATTTAATAAAATATGATAAATTTAAGAACTATGCAATGGTAAACAATTTTTTTTTTCAATAAATTTAGGCTACTTTACAACGACTTTTTATCGTAATATGTGTTTTAACTTCTGCCAAATTTATAACTGTAGGTATTTAATCTAAGTGCATCAATTACGAACTATAAAAATAGATTAGTGTACTTATTTCAATATTATTTTATAATACAGATTATTTAACAGGAGCAAGTAATTTACTGCTGTTTCCGAGAAATAAAAAAAAATGGAAATTTAAATATCAAAAATATTGGACTTTCAGTTCATATGAAATGAGTACATAAAAATGTCTAAATTTTACAAAATGATATATTACCCAATGTAACGTAATATTTAATGAAAAATTCTATACAAGGTTCTACAAATATTCAATGAGTATTATACACCTCTTATCCTAAATGTTGCAAATTGATTCTTTTATACCAATAAGTCGTATTCAATCAACGGTAGATTTAATAAAGAAGAGTTAATAAAATCTTTGCCTTAGGGAAATATATTGATGAAAAGTAAATTAAAAAGATATTTTAAATATTTTGTAAGCTTTAATTGAATAGGTAATACATATTTAAATTATTTACTTGTGCTCTTTGTACAAGGTACATAAAAAGGATATTTAAAAATTGCCTTAAATGACCAATATATCCAAAAATAGTAACACAATATTTAATTTTTACCGTTAATAATTGATATATTCAGTTAACATTGTGACCCGATTATAAAACTCTTAAATATCTAAACCACATCAAAGTTATCTCGTAATTATCATTTGTAGCCATAGTATGTTAAATATGGGAATATTTTTATTCTGTTTCCTTTGGACTATCGAGAAATCCTGAGTTGTTACTTCCCTACATTCGTTCTGTTACCAAGAGCTTTTTATACGTAAATGTAATATGTACGTGTGCTGTAGACAGTTTTCTAAAATAAAAACTAATATTTATTAAATATACTTGTTACTGATTCTGATTAGTCCAAAAATATTTAATTATTTAAATCAAGGCGTTTTATAAATTTTATTTGTCTTCATAAAATTAGACTTAAAAAAAACCGCTTCACTTACTCAACGCTCCTAACTAGAATAGGGCAAGGATATGGAATACGATATGATAAGGTATGTATGTAATTAATTGTTCAAGTCGGAACTAAACCCCTAAAAATCGTATTTATATTAAAACGTTTTCCCTATTTACCATGATGGCAACATTGTGTTCTTAAAATATTAAAACCCGAGGGGACGTGTATCTGGGATGCTGATGAAGTTATAAATAAGATTATATTTTATTTTTATTATAATTATCTTACATTAATAGGCGTATTTTTAAAAATATTCTTCAAGATATAAATCTATAAATTTCTATAAATTACCTGAGTAAATATTTCTAAATTTATTTTGACTTAACTTTGAAGAAATTTTAGATGCTAATATTAATTAGTGCTCTAAATCACTAGTAGTCTAAATGAGAAAGGGTCTTGGCAAGTGTCATCCAACTCTGAACCAAGCCGAATTTATAGTGACACAATCTCTCGAACTATCACACTAAAATAATATACAAGGCCTCTAATACTGTAATCTTGTGTCGTTCATAAATGGTATGTAGAGTGTGTCAATGAAGAAAATCATACATGTATGTACGCCTGTTTAGGCATCAGTTAAGATCAGGCTTATGGATCATTTATAGCGTAATTATAGCCTAGAATATGGTTCTCCTTCTTACATCCATTTCTGTTGTCTTAAATTAACTCGTCTCTTAATAATAATAATAATATTCTTCATTGTATACCCATAAAGAAAATAACGAAGAATATACAACAAAATAAGAGACGTACAAGAGGCGATTATATATATATATATATATATATATATATATATATATATATATATATATATATATATATATATATATATATATATATATATATATATATATATATATATATATATATATATATATATATATATATATATATATATATATATATATATATATATATATATATATTATATATATATATATATATATATATATATATATATATATATATATATATATATATATATATATATATATATATATATATATATATATATATATATATATATATATATATATATATATATATATATATACATATATACATACATACATACATACATACAAACATACACATATATACAAATAGTATATACTTAAAAATTACATTGGCATTGATGTAAATATAAATAAGCTTGATGTTCTTATATTTAAAGTTCTTCGTCCTCTTAATGACATTGTTCACTTAGTGTCACTGATTGCGTTTAGTCGTCAATACAATATTAGATTAGATTAGATAAGAAACTAACACTCTTGGTAAAATATTATTTAGTAGTACATACTATACTATGTGTAAATTTTGTATTTATGTGCTTAATTAGTTTTAAGTGAAGGGTGAATTCCCAAAAAATATATACTTAAAAATATAAGAACTACACTTATATATTGAGAAAAAAATCGGATAGACATAAATCTTTTTGAAGGCAATCACGTCGCGGCGACACGAAATGACTGTACATTATCTGGCCAGGGCTTCCTATCAATTACGTTTGAGATAAATCAAGAAGAATGACACATTGAAATATAACCATGATGTAAATATAAATATGCTTGATAGATATTTTTCATACTATTTGGATAGATATTTTTCATACTAAAGTCAAAAAATTATAAAGGAATTATAAATAATTATCGTAACCGTAAAGGTGTTATAATAATTAAGGTTTGCTTCTTATACGTTCTCGTTATATTTATACGACTTCTATATTAATAAATTGTACATTGCTTTTTGACACCTTTTTATTAAATAATGTAGAGATCTTAACAATTTTGCTAAGCAGAGTTAAACTTCTAACAAAAACTGATCTCGAATTCAGATTTTCTTTTGCATAGTTTACATAATTTGGGAACAATTTTCAAATTAGAGATAGCAGAGATAGGTAGTAGTTAATAAAATTTACATATTAACTTATTTTATATCAAACATACAAAATTCAAAATTCTTTTGTAAGCTCTCAATTCTTGTCGAATTTCAAAAGGACACAAAAAAGACAAAAGTAATTCAATAAAATAAAACTACCATTTATCATTGTATACTGTTTGTTATCTACGAGTAAGTAGTATGTAATGCGTTACGAAGTGAATGTTATCTCCAAATTGCATTCGCCGGATAATTTACATGATGAAGATCGCTTACAGCATCCGCAATGTCTTGCGTATAATATATTGCTAACTAATAAGTAGTATTATTTAAACTCAATTTGAATTTATTACTTCATGCTAACAACATAAATGTATATTTTCTGTTATGAAAAGAGAATTATCGTAAAACAAAATATAAAGTAATATGGCCCACGTAAATTTCAGCCAACATATTTAAAACTAATCGAAAAATATTGTTTATTAGGATAGTCTTGGCATAACGTCTGCCTGTAAGCGCGATGGCTTATGAGGTCGATTCCTACTAAGAAAAGATGGATTTTTCTATACTAATTTTCTTCGCTCTAGCAACTACGCAAACGCGGCGGTAAGTTCTGCCACGTTCTCAAAAAGGCGGAAAGCAGGGAACAGTGTCTTAACACTAGGTTGTACGGTTCCTAAAGGGAACCGCCTTTTGCCTAACCTACTATGAAGTCGATAAGGTGTGAAGCTGAAAATATTGATCAATTGCGAATGAGTACGCAATCATTTTGTGTCAAACTTATTACAAAATAAATACTTTGATCATGTTCATCACGGTCGAAAGTTCGAGCCACACTACCAGAGAAAATAAAAAAGCAGGATTTTTTTTAAATAAGAATTGTAATCTCGTAGAAGAATCTTGCAATCAAGGAGAAAACAAAACAAAGTAATGAATTCTTTCAATTAAAAAGAATATGTGCATATTACATAAATAATAGTATTTTTTTAATAGATTTATGGGTGTATTGCCATTTTTGAGTTCTAGCCAAAAATATATTAAAATCAAAATATAAATTGTCGTTGAATTTTATCAACTCTGCAATATGTTAATTTAACCCACAAATGGTAGAGCTAACGAAATTGTCAAACTAATAAAGACAAAATGCTTACATTACTTTTAACTCAAGCTTCCTTTTATTCACTGTATAAAAGTAATATCTTAAATGTGAACTAAATGGTGTTTATCCATACAGAGATCGTTTACAGGCGAACGAACTAAAACAACACTCATTCCGGAGGACGTCTACCTTTGGGTCATGATAGTATTTTAGATGACATTTTTACGACCCAATAGATAAAATCTCTAATTCAGGCTTAAACTGCATATATTAGAATTCTAAGTTAGAATCTTGCTTATTTTAATTTTATACGTTTATTTAATAATTTAAGATACGTTTTAAAGATGTAAGAAAAACAATAATACGTATATTAAGATTATTTGCGGCTATTCTAATAGTTTGCTGACGTTTGTGAAATGGAATAGCAAGTCATCTTGTTTTGGACCTTTATATTATTTATTTAAACTTATGTTAATTGAACCTAGGAATTTTTAAATATCAACTATTTCACGATAAATTTAACAGCATATTTAACAGTATAAGACCATTTCTAACGAAATGCACTAATATCTCCTAGAGAAAATTTTACAACGCATTTGTCATTTAAATCTACTAGTCAAATTATCATATTACTTTAGCCTAGCACTAATTTTTAATACTAATTTAAACTACGGAAATTCAAGCGTTTATTTTGCCGTACTGTTTTGATATTTGAAAAAATATATATTTATATATAGTATATACATATGACAAATATTACATAAGCTTATTATATTATATATTAGCCTATATTAGCTTAATTTATTTATACACCCTTTTCTGATAAATAGAATGTTACTAAATTGATTTAAAAATTCGAATCAGAGTAGTTTCTGAAATTAGTACCACAAATTTTCATTACGTCGCTTTAAAACATTTCCTCAATGGTGATGTAGTATAATGTAGTTCTAAAGAGGTTTTTATTTTTTAAATAAAACTTATAACTCTTCAGTCATTACTCGTGACTCGAGTGTCAGTGTCACGAATGTGCCATTCACCCTCTGAAGCTGTGGGACCTACATTACCACACGCAGCGTCCATACATAAAATAAAGCATATGACCGTCGTGAGCCGAAGGCGCGCGATGAATAAAACGAAGAAGCACGAACGCCGATTTTTATATGAACTTTTTTTTTTTTTTTTTCTGAAGGGCTTGAATGCTGTTGACCACAATTGGTCTTGACAGCGTCACCGGGCGGGGGGGGACGGAGTGTGCCTCGTCCCCAGAGAATAAAATGAGCATTAATGGCTGCTCAGAAGAAGGTGTGTAGGACGGTCATGGACCGACTGGCCCCGCCGCGCCGAGGCGCGGTCGTGCCGTTGTTAAAGATGGGCCGCGTCGCCTGTTACGGCGGCGACGGCGAGACTTTGGGACTGAGGAGTGTAACCTTCCGTTGTAGTTGCGGTTGGCTACAGTAATTGGGTCATCGGGGTCTAAAAGAACGCTTCGAGGGCGTCGAAGTAATTTGTGAGGATGGGGAGCGTACTTAGACGCTTGAACGATTAGGGGATTAGGGTGAGAGTCTGCGCGCTCGTAGTAGCGCTTGGCTAAGCCTTTGCAGAACTCTTTGATCGATTCCAATTCGAAGTCTTTATGTAGGTCAACGTTGCGAACGTACCAGGGGCATCCGGATGCTATCCTGAGGAATTTATTTTGGACTCTCTGAAGGAGATCTGTGTTAGTGTGTGCGAACACTACACTGGCGTAGGTCATTATGGGGCGGATGCAAGTTTTGTACAATGTCAGCTTGTTACGAAGTGACATTTTACTCCGCTTGCATATGAGAGGGTACAACCTGCTCAGGATGAACATGGCTTTGTTTCTCACGTGTCTAATGTGAGGGCGGAAAGTGAATCGCGAATCTAGGATGACGCCTAGATATTTGACCTGGTTTTCCCAGGGGATCGGTTTATTTTGTAGCCGTATAGTAGAGACGGTTTCGTACCGTTTACGCGGAAAGAGTACCGCTGCGCTTTTCTCCGGGTTGACCTCAAACCGCCACTTGCTAAACCAATCGCCTAAGGCGTCGGCCGCGAGTTGCAGTCTTTCGGCTAGGATCCAAGCGGAGCGGTCCGTGGTGTAGAGCGCGGTGTCGTCGGCGTACATCGCGAGTTCTACTTTTGGAACGCGCGGAATATCGCTCGTGTACAGTGCGTATAGAAGGGGGGAGAGTGTGGAGCCTTGTGGGACTCCAGCGCGGACGGGACGACGCGACGAGAGGGTCCCTTCTATACGGTAGCGGAACGTGCGGTTCGACAAGTACTCTCGAATGATGTGCACGAGAGTGTCCGGGAGTGCCATACGGCGGAGCTTGAAGAGCAGGCCGTTGTGCCAAACCTTGTCGAATGCTTTAGCGATATCTAAGAATACGGCAGCCGTGTCGCTGCGGATCGAACGGTGTACGTGGTACTTAGCGATATGTTCTGTCAGTCGGTGAACTTGATGAACGGCAGAGTGCCGTTGTCGAAATCCAAACTGCTCGTCGATGAGCAGTTTCTTCGTCTCTACTATTTCTTTAATTCGAGCGAGTACGATTCTCTCGTAGACTTTCCCAAGGCAGCTGATGAGGCTGATGGGTCTGTAACTCGAGGGTAGGTGGGCGGGTTTATTGGGTTTTCGAATCCCTATGACGGTGGCATCCTTCCATTCGGCGGGGAAGGAGCACCCTGCTAGAAGAGCATTGAAAATCATGACCAATAAAGACACGAATTGGATCGGAAGATTCTTAAGGACCTTGTCGGGGATGTTGTCAGGCCCCGGGGCCTACTTGGGATAGAGGTCCTTGAGGATATTTTTAACTTCGTCTACGTCGGTCGGGCGAACCGGTTCGCCGGTCGGGGGCAACGATGCCCACTCTGCCACCTCGGAGTCCACCATCGATAGGTGTTCCGGGTCGCATGGCTGACTGCTCGGTGAGCATTGCGCTTCTAAACTATCTGCGAGGCATTCCGCTTTTTCTGTGTCGTCGGCCGCGGTGGTGTTATCCGGCTTAGTGAGAGGAGGCATAGTCGCCACTGTGTCGGATCGAAAGGTTCTCGACAACGCCCAGAACGCCTGGGCCGTTGGCGTGAGCCCCTCGAGCCGAACATCCCAAGACTCGCCTCTGAGCTGTTCAAATTGGGATTTGACTCTTCTCCTAAGGTCGTTAAGTTTTTTGCGGTTTTTGTCGTTAGGACACGCGTCGTGGTCTCTGGTGGCCTTATTTTTACGGCGAATAAGGCGTCGTAGTTTCTCTGAGATCTCGAATCTGCCTTCAGGCAGATCTGGGACCTCTTTGGAGCAACTTTGGAGCGTGTCCTGTATGAATTGGGTAAATTTAGTCGCGGCGTCCTTTGCTACGTCTACGGAGTCTATGATGCCAGGAATCATGTGCGCGAGAGGGGAGTCGTCTGCTCTGATGAGCTTGGTGAACTTTTTCCAATTTATAATGACTTTTGTTGGCTGGCCTGAAGGGCTGTCCGAACCTAGTTTTAATACTACTGGTCTGTGATCAGAGTCGAGTTCCGATAGCGATTCTATAGAGCGTATCCTGAGGGACACGTCCTTAAGAATGGCTATGTCCAGAACTTCTGGGCTGCCTATTTGTCCGGTTGGATACCTGGATGGTGTTGATGGGCCTAGTACGGAGAGGTTGTATCTATCCGCGAGGCTTTCAAGATATCGGCCTTTGGTGTTGTGGCGGGTCGAATTCCACACGGGGTTCTTGCTATTGAGGTCCCCAGTCAGAAGGACCGAGGGACCCATATTGATCAGTAGTTTTAAGTCATTTTCAAGTAAGGGCTTGTTCAGTGAGAGGTAAACCGAAGCTATTATGATTGGCTGATGGCCTGTGAGAAATATCTGGCATATAGACGCCTCGACGTTTTCAAGGGCCGCAGGCGGATCTAATGGTACGCAATGCAATGTCTTTTTAAAATACAAAAGAGTTCCTCCACCTTGCGAGGTGGGTCGATCGTTACGTATTAAGCGGTAGTTCGCGATTTTCGGATCACGTATGCCGGGTTTCAGGAACGTTTCCTGTATGCAAAAAATGTCGAGTTGGTGCGCGGTAACGAAATCGCGTATTAGGTCGTTTTGGCCGGCGACACTGTTTGCGTTGAACGTCGCGATCGATAGGGCTCTAGGTTTTATGCGCGCGAGTCGCGTGTCAGCGGACAATGGGGTGTTTTTATTTAACGCAGCCATTGAAATTATTATGCGTTAAAGAAAGAGAGTTTGACGGCTCTGGTCAGAGCGGCGTGCTCGAGGGTCGCGTTATGTCTGGCGTTGTTTGTGATTTCTAATTTTCCCTAGCAATTTTTCGAGCAAATTTAGTTCGTCTAGGTTTATCATGTCAGCGAGTTCGCTTATGTTGTACGTTTCTGAGGGCTGCGCGGGGGTGGACAGCCGGGGGTCCACCCTTGGTTCGGTTTGCGGTGGCTGACGGTTGGCCAACCGCGGGTCCCTTCGCGACGGAATATATATGGGGGCTTGAGCGAGCCGAGGGTCCACGCATGGTGTTAGCGTGTTTGTTGGTGTTTGGTTGACCTGCCGGGGGTCCACCCATGGTGCGGTCATTCGGGGTTGCATGGGATTGAACCATGCGTTGGTTGTTGGTGCAGGTGCCGGGAGGTACTCTTGCGGGGCTGAAGGCACCGCTTGAGTATTTTGGTAGTAATAGTTGGAGGGTCTCGAAACCCTCCCCATCCCGCCGCCCTGCCTTGCGTGCCTGCGGCGCGGGGCCATGGGGCATCCTCTGTAATTCGCGGGATGCCCCTGGGTCCCGCACAACACGCAGCTCGGCGGAACGACGGGGTCTGGCACTTTGCGGGGACAATCCGCGGTGCCATGATCCTCCAGACACTTGACACATCTGTGTCTGCCGTTACAGTTACGCGCTGAGTGCCCGTACCGTTGGCAGCGATGACACTGCCCTATTAGGCCGCGGTTTCGCGGGGGCTCCACGCGGATGCCCGTCAGGAAGCATACGTTTTTTATGTCAAATATTTTCTTACCCTCGGGGGTAAGGTCGGATATTATGAGGCAACTATCGTAGGGTTTTTTTGTTTTAAAGTGGTACATGCGATGTACCTCGCGAACCGGGTATCCTTGGGACTGAAGGTCCTGAAGGATGTAATCGGTCTCTATTTCTTTCGGGAGGCCCTTGATGACGACGCGCAATTGCCGCTCGTCCTCAAGGGCGTACGTGTGGAAGCCCACGTTGACTTCCCTAAGGTGTGCCGTGAGGCGGCGGTGGTCCGACGTCTGAGGGCATTGGACTTTGATGCCCTCCTGGGAGGCTCGCGCAGACGTGAAAGCCACTTTCTGCGCGAGCATCCAGGCTGACACCTTGTCCCATGCCCCCTTATCTTGTATGATTACCGGCGGGGGTGCCCTAACTCGCGGAACGGACGCGGTGGCCTGAGGGGCCGTGCTTGTCGTGGCCGTAGGGGCCGGAGAAATGATTATTTCCGGTACCGAGGGTACCGGGGAAATGATTTTCGCCTCCTCGTCACGTGGTACGGGGGCTGCGGCAGCCTTTTTAGGGGCTTTCGCGGGAACGGTTTTTACGGTTTTGGCATTGAGTTTACGCTTGGCGGCCTTTGTGACCACCGTCTCGAACTCACCCTCTGCGGCGTCCTCAGTGAGGTCCATCGCAGCGGGTGCTTCTTTCGATTTTACATAAGACATCGCGCTATTGAAAGCGGACGCGTGATTTTCCTTGAGGAAGGCTAGGAGCTCTTCCATGGACATGGTGTTAGATGCCATGTTATCGGGCGTAGAGACAAAAGTGGGGTTTAAATATTTAAAATAATTATACCTCTCCTTAGGCGGGTCGGGCGGCAGAGCAGGATCGGCGGCGCCTCACAGCACTGCACAACACTACACTGCACGACACTACACACACAACTGCTACGTACAAACGCGAGTACGCATTAGCGCGCGCGCACAATCGGTCTAGCTTATCAGCTTAGTCGTGAGAACGAAGACGGCACGTCCGCACGGCTCGGCAGTCAAAGCGAGAATTTTGTTATATGAACTTTTTTTTTTTTTTTTTTTTCCGAAAATGGCTTGAATGCTGTTGACCTCAATTGGTCTTGACAGCGTCACCGGGCGGGGGGGGACGGAGTGTGCCTCGTCCCCAGAGAATAAAATGAGCATTAATGACTGCTCAGAAGAAGGTGTATAGGGCGGTCATGGACCGACTGGCCCCGCCGCGCCGAGGCGCGGTCGTGCCGTTGTGAGAGATGGGCCGCGTCGCCTGTTACGGCGGCGACGGCGAGACTTTGGTACTGAGGAGTGTAACCTTCCGTTGTAGTTACGGTTGGCTACAGTAATTGGGTCATCGGGGTCTAAAAGAACGCTTCGAGGGCGTCGAAGTAATTTGTGAGGATGGGGAGCGTACTTAGACGCTTGAACGATTAGGGGATTAGAGTGAGAGTCTGCGCGCTCGTAGTAGCGCTTGGCTAAGCCTTTGCAGAACTCTTTGATCGATTCCAATTCGAAGTCTTTATGTAGGTCAACGTTGCGAACGTACCAGGGGCATCCGGATGCTATCCTGAGGAATTTATTTTGGACTCTCTGAAGGAGATCTGTGTTAGTGTGTGCGAACACTACACTGGCGTAGGTCATTATGGGGCGGATGCAAGTTTTGTACAATGTCAGCTTGTTACGAAGTGACATTTTACTCCGCTTGCATATGAGAGGGTACAGCCTGCTCAGGATGAACATGGCTTTGTTTCTCACGTGTCTAATGTGAGGACGGAAAGTGAATCGCGAATCTAGGATGACGCCTAGATATTTGACCTGGTTTTCCCAGGGGATTGGTTTGTTTTGTAGCCGTATAGTAGAGACGGTTTCGTAGCGTTTACGCGGAAAGAGTACCGCTGCGCTCTTCTCCGGGTTGACCTCAAACCGCCACTTGCTAAACCAATCGCCTAAGGCGTCGGCCGCGAGTTGCAGTCTTTCGGCTAGGATCCAAGCGGAGCGGTCCGTGGTGTAGAGCGCGGTGTCGTCGGCGTACATCGCGAGTTCTACTTTTGGAACGCGCGGAATATCGCTCGTGTACAGTGCGTATAGAAGGGGGGAGAGTGTGGAGCCTTGCGGGACTCCAGCGCGGACGGGACGACGCGACGAGAGGGTCCCTTCTATACGGTAGCGGAACGTGCGGTTCGACAAGTACTCTCGAATGATGTGCACGAGAGTGTCCGGGAGTGCCATACGGCGGAGCTTGAAGAGCAGGCCGTTGTGCCAAACTTTGTCGAATGCTTTAGCGATATCTAAGAATACGGCAGCCGTGTCGCTGCGGATCGAACGGTGTACGTGGTACTTAGCGATATGTTCTGTGAGTCGGTGAACTTGATGAACGGCAGAGTGCCGTTGTCGAAATCCAAACTGCTCGTCGATGAACAGTTTCTTCGTCTCTATTATTTCTTTAATGCGAGCGAGTACGATTCTCTCGTAGACTTTCCCAAGGCAGCTGATGAGGCTGATGGGTCTGTAACTCGAGGGTAGGTGGGCGGGTTTATTGGGTTTTCGAATCCCTATGACGGTGGCTTCCTTCCATTCGGCGGGGAAGGAGCACCCTGCTAGAAGAGCATTGAAAATCATGACCAATAAAGACACGAATTGGATCGGAAGATTCTTAAGGACCTTGTTGGGGATGTTGTCAGGCCCCGGGGCCTTCTTGGGATTGAGGTCCTTGAGGATATTTTTGACTTCGTCTACGTCGGTCGGGCGAACCGGTTCGCCGGTCGGGGGCATCGATGCCCACTCTGCCACCTCGGAGTCCACCATCGATAGGTGTTCCGGGTCGCATGGCTGACTGCTCGGTGAGCATTGCGCTTCTAAACTATCTGCGAGGCATTCCGCTTTTTCTGTGTCGTCGGCCGCGGTAGAGTTATCCGGCTTAGTGAGAGGAGGCATAGTCGCCACTGTGTCGGATCGAAAGGTTCTCGACAACGCCCAGAATGCCTGGGCCGTTGGCGTGAGCCCCTCGAGCCGAACATCCCAAGACTCGCCTCTGAGTTGTTCAAATTGGGATTTGACTCTTCTCCTAAGGTCGTTAAGCTTTTTACGGTTTTTGTCGTTAGGACACGCGTCGTGGTCTCTGGTGGCCTTATTTTTACGTCGAATAAGGCGTCGTAGTTTCTCTGAGATCTCAAATCTGCCTTCGGGCAGATCTGGGACCTCTTTGGAGCAACTTTGGAGCGTGTCCTGTATAAATTGGGTAAATTTAGTCGCGGCGTTTTTTGCTACGTCTACGGAGTCTATGATGCCAGGAATCATGTGCGCGAGAGGGGAGTCGTCTGCTCTGATGAGCTTGGTGAACTTTTTCCAATTTATAATGACTTTTGTTGGCTGGCCTGAAGGGCTGTCCGAACCTAGTTTTAATACTACTGGTCTGTGATCAGAGTCGAGTTCCGATAGCGATTCTATAGAGCGTATCCTGAGGGACACGTCCTTAAGAATGGCTATGTCCAGAACTTCTGGGCTGCCTATTTGTCCGGTTGGATACCTGGATGGTGTTGATGGGCCTAGTACGGAGAGGTTGTATCTATCCGCGAGGCTTTCAAGATATCGGCCTTTGGTGTTGTGGCGGGTCGAATTCCATACGGGGTTCTTGCTATTGAGGTCCCCAGTCAGAAGGACCGAGGGACCCATACTAATCAGTAGTTTTAAGTCATTTTCAAGTAAGGGCTTGTTCGGTGAGAGGTAAACCGAAGCTATTATGATTGGCTGATGGCCTGTGAGAAATATCTGGCATATAGACGCCTCGACGTTTTCAAGGGCCGCAGGCGGATCTAATGGTACGCAATGCAATGTCTTTTTAAAATACAAAAGAGTTCCTCCACCTTGCGAGGTGGGTCGATCGTTGCGTATCAAGCGGTAGTTCGCGATTTTCGGATCACGTATGCCGGGTTTCAGGAACGTTTCCTGTATGCAAAAAATGTCGAGTTGGTGCGCGGTAACGAAATCGCGTATTAGGTCGTTTTGGCCGGCGAGACTGTTTGCGTTGAACGTCGCGATCGATAGGGCTCTAGGTTTTATGCGCGCGAGTCGCGTGTCAGCGGACAATCTGTTCTTTTTATTTAACGCAGCCATTGAATTATTATGCTTTAAATAAAATTTTTGACGGCTCTGGTCAGAGCGGCGTGCTCGAGGGTCGCGTTATGTCTGGCGTTGTTTATGTTGTCTAATTTTCCCTAGCAATTTTTCGAGCAGACTTAGTTCGTCTAGGTTGATCGTGTCAGCGAGTTCGCTTATGTTATACGTTTCTGTTTCTGTGGGCTGCGCGGGGGTGGACTGCCGGGGGTCCACCCTTGGTTCGGTTTGCGGTGGCTGACGGTTGGCCAGCCGCGGGTCCCTTCGCGACGGAATATATGCGGGAGCGTGAGCGAGCCGAGGGTCCACGCTTGGTGTTGGCGTGTATTTGGGTGTTTGGTTGACCTGCCGGGGGTCCACCCATGGTGCGGCAAGTCGGGGTTGCATGGGATTGAACCATGCGTTGGTCGTTGGTGCAGGTGCCGGGAGGTACTCGTGCGGGGCTGAAGGCATCGCATGAGTATTATGGTAATAGTTGGAGGGTCTCGAAACCCTCCCCATCCCGTCGCCCTGCCTTGCGTGCCTGCGGCGCGGGGCCATGGGGCATCCTCTGTAATTCGCGGGATGCCCCTGGGTCCCGCACAACACGCAGCTCGGCGGAACGACGGGGTCTGGCACTTTGCGGGGACAATCCGCGGTGCTATGGTCCTCCAGACACTTGACACATCTGTGTCTGCCGTTGCAGTTCCGTGCTGAGTGCCCGTACCTTTGGCAGCGATGACACTGCCCTATTAAGCCGCGGTTTCGAGGGGGCTCCACGCGGATGCCCGTCAGGAAGCATAGGTTTTTAATATTAAATATTTTCTTACCCTCGGGGGTAAGATCGGATATTATTAGGCAACTATCATACGGTTTTTTACTCTTGAAATGGTACATCCGATGTACCTCGCGAACCGGGTATCCTTGGGACTGAAGGTCCTGCAGGATATAATCTGTCTCTAATTCTTTCGGTAAACCCTTGATGACGACGCGCAATTGCCGCTCGTCCTCAAGGGCGTACGTGTGGAAGCCCACGTTGACTTCCCTAAGGTGTGCCGTGAGGCGGCGGTGGTCCGACGTCTGAGGGCAGTGGACTTTGATGCCCTCCTGGGAGGCTCGCGCAGACGTGAAAGACACTTTCTGCGCGAGCATCCAGGCTGACACCTTGTTCCATGCCCCCTTATCCTGGATTATTACCGGCGGCGGTGCCCTAACACGCGGAACGGACGTGGTGGCCTGAGGGGCCGAGATTGTCGTGGCAGTAGGGGCAGGAGAAATGATTATTTTGGGTACGGAGGGTAGCGGGGAGATGATTGTAGACGCCTCCTCGTCACGGGGAACGGGGGCTGCGGCAGCCTTTTTAGGGGCTTTCGCGGGGACGGTTTTGGTAGTCTTGGCGTTTAATTTACGTTTGGCGGCCTTGGTGACCACCGTCTCAAATTCACCCTCTCCTGCGTCCTCAGTGAGGTCCATCGCAGCGGGAGCTTCCTGGGATCTCACAAAAGTCATCGCTCAATCGAATGCGGATTGGTTGTTTTCCTTAAGGAAGGCTAAAAGCGCTTCCATTGACATGGTTGTTGAAGCCATGTTTATCGGGCGTAGAGACAAAAGTGGGGTTTAAATATTTAAAAATAATTATACCTCTCCTTAGGCGGGTCGGGCGGCAGAGCAGGATCGGCGGCGCCTCACAGCACTGCACAACACTACACTGCACGGCACTACACACACAACTGCTACGTACAAACGCAAGTACGCATTAGCGCGCGCGCACAATCGGTCTAGCTTATCAGCTTAGTCGTGAGAACGAAGACGGCACGTCCGCACGGCTCGGCAGTCAAAGCGAGAATGTTATATGAACGCAACAGGCGTATATTTATATGGCACCCCCCGCGGCGACGGTGCGCCCCTCACCTCTTGTACAATTTCATGGAAATAGTTATTGTTTTGCACACTCACTCGCCATTGGTAGAAAAACCAATGTTTTGATTTGTTAACAATTTTCTAAAAGATCTTTATTTTTAATGTAGCCCTTTTCATTGGTAAACTAATAATTAAATTGTAACTTTAACTTTAACAATTATAATCCAATTTCATTGGTTATAATGTAAGACTTTTCATTGGAGACGAATTTATGTAAATATTGTTTATTGGTTATTTATAATTATCATTTTTGTATATATACCTGTGAATTTTTAAATAAAATCATTCCACCTGAAGCATTAACAAGTCTTTATTATATATTCAAGAAACTTCGAAAATAGTTAGGGAAGAAGCAATCCCCTACAGTGGTGACCTACCGACGCTGAGAAAAATGGATCAAGATACTACAGCTCAAGACCCCAAACCTCTGGCCGAGGTAGACCTCGCAGCTATCTCCGTACAGTCACGAATACTGCCGTTCTGGAGGGACTTTTCACGAGCCTGGTTCATACAATTTGAAGCTGCCGTCGACCCCCTGAAGACGTCCGATGACCAGAAGTTCCGTTACGTCCTGCAACAGCTGCAAGGCACGGACCTGCAACACGTCACTGACATCCTATACGACACGCCGGCTACTGATAAATACATCACATTAAAGAACCGCCTACTCGCCGTATATGAAAAATCTGACGTTAAGAATTTCCAGAAGCTCGTCAGCGGTTTACAGCTGGGAGACCAGAAACCCTCACAATTGCTGCGAAAGATGCGAGAACTAAGCGCCGGTATGATTACGAACGAAGGACTCCGTATCGAGTGGCTTAATCATTTACCCACTCAGATACGCGTTGTTCTATCTGTAAATACCGAGTCATCGCTCGACACACTCGCCGCCATGGCCGACAAGATGGCGGAATACTCCGAACCCGCGACAATCGCTGAGGTATCGACCGCAACAACAACAACAACAACAACGAACGACGCCTTACCAACACAAATAGCAATATTATCGAAACAGCTAGAAAAATTGTCGCTAGAAATCAATGAAATACGCGGCCGCGCCACACATCGTCAATACCGTCGCTATCGCTCTCATTCAAGACCACGATCCAACTCAAACTCAACAAGAAACAAATCATCTGTGAAGCCCGGCGATGCCACGTGGGAATGTAAATATCATTACCGGTTTGGCGATAAAGCGAAGCGTTGCGAGTCGCCGTGTTGCCGTAGAAACAAGGCTTTAAACTAGCTCCGACATCGACCACGGCGGATCTCGATGTCCCTGTTGCAAGTAACCGCCTATGTATCTACGATCGCAACACTCGAGAACGTTTCCTCGTGGATACCGGCGCCGATATATCCGTATTATCAGCATCAAATTATAAAAGCAATACTAAAATCGAAAGCGCCTGCAGATTATTTGCCGCAAATAATACACCTATCAAAACGTATGGCGAAAAAACGTTAAGATTAGATTTTGGTTTACGGCGAAACTTTTTATGGACATTTATCATCGCTGACGTCAAAACATCGATCTTGGAAGCTGACTTTTTACGACATTTCAAATTACTAGTAGATTTGCATAAGAAAAAATTAATAGACAAAGTCACCGAACTTGCTGTCGACGCGATTGAAATTTCTACAGGCGCTGAAAAAGAAACAGAAACTGTACACGTAATCGGCACAAACCAAGCCTATTACCACGTACTAAAGCAATATCCAGGTGTACTTCGACCCATGTCACTCAAACAACCTTCAAAACATAACGTCGTCCACCATATCGAGACAACTGGCCCGCCACTCTACGCCCGTCCGCGTCCGCTTCCACCGGACAAGTACAAAGCTGCAAAGACTGAGTTCGAGAATATGCTGGAAATGGGCATCTGCAAACCGTCAAACAGCCCCTGGGCGAGCCCGCTACACGTTGTAAAGAAGAAGGATGGCGGCTTACGAGTCTGTGGTGACTACAGACGTTTAAACGCGGTCACACTACCCGACCGCTATCCGATACCTCGCATACAAGACTTCACATATCAACTGCATAACAAGACAATATTCTCGAAGATAGACTTAAAAATGGCTTACTACTGGATACCAATCGCCGAGGAAGACGCACAGAAAACCGCGATTATAACTCCATTCGGTCTGTTTGAATTCAACTGCATGACCTTTGGACTACGTAACGCGAGTCAAACATTTCAACGATTTATGCACGAAGTACTCCGAGGCATCGAAAACTGCTTCTGTTTCGTCGATGACATTTTATTATATTCTGAAAACGAAGAAAAACATATTGAATTATTACATCAAGTATTACAACGATTAGAAAAATTTGGCGTCACACTAAAAATCGAAAAATGCGAATTTGGAAAAAATAAAATTAATTTTCTCGGTTATGAAGTCTCGGCGGACGGAATAAAACCTACTGAAGACCGCATTGAAGCCATTTCAAATTATCCAAAGCCGAAAAATGTCGTCGAGTTACGTCGCTTCCTAGGCATGTTGAATTTCTATCGAGACTGCCTACCACATCAAGCCGAACTTCAACACGAACTTAACAAATATTTGCACAATCGTAAGAAAAACGACAAAACACCTATCGATTGGACACCGGAAGCCGACGTAGCCTTTGAAAATTGCCGTCAAAGCATTTTAAAAGCTACAACTTTAACTCATCCGCTACCTGGTACTCAACTCAGCATCATGACTGACGCTTCAGATCACAGTCTCGGCGCCATACTACAACAGAAAGTAAACAATGAATGGAAACCGCTCGCATACTTCTCAAAAGCAATGAGTGCTACACAACGCCGCTACAGTGTATACGATCGCGAATTACTAGCAATCTATACAGCTGTAAAACACTTCCGACGACTCATCGAGGGATGCGAAGTGACTGTGTACACCGATCACAAGCCGCTTGCCTACGCATTACATCGTCAAGCAAATAGTACCGACACTCCGAGAAGAGAACGACAACTACACTTCATTAGTCAATTCTGTTCAAATATTAAATATATACAAGGAGAAGAAAACACAGTCGCCGACGCTCTCTCACGCATAGAAGACATTCAATGCCCAACCATCATCGATTTCAATCAATTAGCCATTGATCAACATAACGACGAAGAATTAAAATCATTACGAAAACAAACTAACTTGAAATTCACCGACGTCGCGATGCCCGGGATACAGCAGCCAATCACGTGCGAGCTGTCTACCGCGACGCCGCGACCGTACCTACCGAGCATTTATCGCTACGCAGCATTCAAAGCGCAACACGATCTATGCCACCCGGGCGTGCGGACATCAAGAAAACAAATAAGTGCAAAATACTTTTGGCCGAGCATGAACACAGATGTCGGTACATGGGCAAAGGCGTGTATTAATTGTCAACGAGCAAAAATACATCGACACGTCGTCACACCCTTAGGCCATTTCCCGCCGTCACAGCGTTTCGAACACATACACATCGACATAGTCGGACCGCTACAACCGTCGAATGATTGTCGATATCTAGTGACTATGATCGATCGCTGTACGAAGTGGCCCGAAGCAGTACCAATACAAGATATAACAGCTGAAAACGTCGCTAAAGCCTTATACGAACAATGGATCACACGTGTCGGTTGCCCGCTACGCATATCAACGGATCAAGGGCGTCAGTTCGAATCCGAGCTATTCAAATCTCTTATGAAAAGATTCGGAATTACAAGAATTCGAACTACTGCATACCACCCGCAATCGAATGGTCAAATTGAGCGATGGCATCGAACCCTGAAAGCTGCACTGATGGCGCGCGAAGCTACGATACAATGGACGGACGAGTTACCCACCGTGCTACTCGGTTTACGCACAGCGTTACGCAGCAATAGCAACTTTAGCCCAGCAATTATGACTTACGGTTCTACTCTGCGCGTACCTGCGGATTTCTTCGTACCTACACAGTCGAAGAGTGACGACCCAGAGTACGTACGCCACCTCACCGAGACCATGGCGAAGCTACAACCAACGCCGCGCACGCACACGTCGCAGAACAAACCATTTGTATATAAAGATCTAGCGACGTGCACGCATGTATTTGTGCGCAACGATACAGTTCGAGCTCCACTAACCCCGCCGTACGATGGGCCTTACGAAGTTTTGAAACGTTACGACAAATATTTTTTTTTTTTTTTTTTTTTTTTCGAGTGTGTAGTATGCTGTTGGCCCTAACGGCCTCTACAGCGTCACCGGGTTTGGGGGAGGCCGAGCTAGAAGAGCTCTGACCTTGGCTTGGCACCCTTGTTAGGGGCACCAACAAAGAGAGACTACGAAGGCGCAAGGGCGTCTCCTGTGAGACACGGACCTCGGCTTGCGTGCTTCGTTTGTAGTGGGGGGCTTGCTTCGCTCGAGCCGAGCTAAGCCTACTGGGTAGGGCAGTGAATACCCTTTTGGAATTTAAGTTTTGCTCCCTCCCGCGCCTAGGCGCGCTTGGGCTGCAGTGTAACTGGGACCTCGTCTCCACCGGCGGGGACGGTATGTGTAGCGTGTACGTGTACGTTTGTGTGTATTCCTACCTACATACGTTGCGTTATTGGCTACTGTTATGGGGTCAGCTTCATCTAACAAAATGTTGCGAGGCCTACGGTAGGCCTTTTTAATTGGAAGTGCGTAATCGCAGGATTCCACCACCAAGGGATTCGGGTGAGTCGATGCTCTTTCGAAGTAGCTACTAGACAGTTTCCTGCAGTGCTCTTTGATAGAATCGAGACGGGTGTCACGATGTAGGTCGATATTGCGCATATACCAGGGAGCGCCGGTGACTATGCGCAGAAATTTATTCTGCAAGACTTGCAGTCTATTGAGGTCGGTGTGGGCGAACACTACACATGCATAGGAGAAAATAGGTCTGACACATGTCGTGTACAGACGGAGTTTGTTCCTAAGGGATAATTTGGATTTGGAGCATATCAGCGGGTATAGGCGACTGATGACGAATGCCGCTTTTTTGCGAACGTTTCTGATATGCTCTTTGAAATTGAGTTTACTATCTAACGTGACACCCAAATATTTGGCGCTCGCTGCCTGGGGGATGATTTTGCCTTGCAGACGTACATAAGGCATGTCATCTGTTCGGCGAATTGGAAAAAATACAGAAGTACTTTTATCCGGGTTGACCTCTATTCGCCACTTAGAAAGCCAGGCGCCCACCTTATTGGCGGCCACCTGTAGTCGGTCGGCTAGGATGACTGAGTTGCGTGCAGACGCATAAATGGCAGTATCATCTGCGAAGAGTGCCAAGTGGGTGTTTGAGGCTTTTGGGATGTCGTGAGTGAATATGTTGTACAACATTGGAGAGAGGACTGAGCCCTGAGGGACTCCAGCCCTTAAGGGACGTTTACTTGATAGAGTACCTTCGACCCGATATCTAAAGGAACGGTTTGATAAAAAATCTCGTATGATGTGCACGAGTCTATCTGGCACGCCAGTGTTAATGAGCTTGACAAGCAAGCCATTGTGCCAGACTTTATCAAATGCCTTTGCGATATCTAGAAATATTGCCGCTGATGGCGTTTTCACTGAAGGTAAACGGGATGTACTGTGGCTCAGGATGAACTCGGTGAGCCTATGTACCTGATGCGTGCTCGAGTGCTTGGCTCGAAAGCCGAACTGTTCTTTGGGGAGGATATCATTTGCCTCAACAGCTGATATGAGGCGCGAGAGAAGGATTCTTTCGTAGATTTTGCCCACAGAACTTAATAGGCTGATTGGGCGATAACTATTTGGGCTGTTACGGGGTTTCCCAGGTTTGTGGATACCTATTACTATTGCTTCCTTCCACTGGGATGGGAAGGTACACCCTTGGAGGAGAGTGTTGAAGATGGTCACTAATACCAATAGTAGGTGAGCTGGTAATGCTTTGAGGATTTTGTTTGAGATTCGGTCATACCCTGGGGATTTTTTAGGCTTGAGGCCCTTAATGATTTCTTTGACCTCATCGGTTGAAGTGGGAGATAATGGCTCTCCCGTTGGTGGTGAAGAAGCCCACGCTTCAACCTGTGCGTCCACCGCGGCGACGTGTATGGGATCGCACGGTTGGGTTGATGGGGAACATTGTAACTCTAGACTGTCTGCGAGATATTCGGCCTTAGAAGTATCATCAGAAGCTAAGGTACCGTCTGAATATACAAGAGGTGGCATTATGACTACAGTATCATTTTTAAACGTTCTCGACAGTGTCCAGAACGCCACATGGGAAGGTGAGATCACTGCGAGCTTGTCTCCCCAGCTGGAGTCTCTGAGCTCTTCGAACCGGGCTCGAACCGATCTTTGGAGGCTCCAGAGTTTACTGCTGTTCGCAGGAGATGGATAACTGTCGTGGGCACGTTGTGCCTTGTTTTTGCGCCTAATTAGGTCCCGAAGATCTTTAGGAACAACGATGTACCCCTCTTGAGGCGCATCTTTGACCTGTGTGCAATCTTCGAGTGCCTGCCCTATTGTGTCGGTGAAATGGTTAATGGCTGCTGATGCTGCCTCCACCGAGTCAATGTTATCAGGTGCACAGGAATCTACTGGAAATGAGTCAGGGTTGCTGATGCATTCCTTGAATCGTTTCCAATCCGTTACAGTAATTTTTTGTACTGCTCGGGGACATTCCGGCCCCAGGTTAACTATGACCGGCCTATGGTCGGAGTCGAGTTCATGGATTACCTCAATAGAGCGCACTCTTAGGGCGATGCCCTGCAGAATGGCTATATCTAGGATATCCGGTTTACCTCTGACTCCAAAGCGTGTGGGTGAAGGGGGGGCTAAGATTTCAAAGTTGTAAGTGGGAAGTTGGTAGATGCCATATAATTGAACCCCCTTAGAATTGTTGACAGAACTATTCCACTTACTATGCTTACTGTTAAGATCGCCGGCTAGTATGACCGACTCGCCTAGACTTAAGAGTGTCGCTAGATCGCTCTCAATTAGGCTCTTTTTGGGCGGGAGATAGGTAGAGACTATAGTGATTGCCGGGTGTCCCGTCATGTGCACCTGAACAATTGACGCTTCGATGTTAATGAGCGCTTGTGGCGGATCTAGGGGTACTGCGTGGAGAGTTTTCCTAATGAAAATCAGAGTGCCACCTAGGCGGCCATCTCTGTCATTTCGAATGGTACTATAATTGGCTACCTTAGGGGTCCTATGTTGGGCCTTGAGGAATGTTTCCTGAACTAGGAAGATGTCTATTTGATGTTCTTTAATGAATTCACGGACCTGCTCCATCTGATGACTAAGGCCGTTCGCATTGAAATATGCTAAATTTATAGATCGCGGTTTGACTCGCGCGAGTCTCGTGTCGGGCGGGTTAATAGTATTACCGTTGCTGACCGCCATTGGAACGATTATTTATTGGCTTGGAAGCGCGCGAGCTTCCTAAAAAGATCTACGTGTTCGCCTAGTGCGCGAAGGCGGTCCGTAGGAACGCCGTCTGTTTTGCGAAGTTTCGCGGCGAATGTTGACACTTCGTTAAGGTCAACCGACTCCATGAACTCTATGAGCAGATTAATATCATTGCTGATATTACTCTGCTTCTTAGAGGACTCCGACGATGAGGCCTTTTCAGTTCTAGCGGGTGGCGCTGGCTTTGGAGCGACAGTCTTAGTTTGTCTGTCTGTCTGTACCTTTGGTGGGGTAGGTTTGGCAGCAGCAGCTGATACGGACGGGAGGGGTTTATCCCACGCGTTCGTGGCTGGTGCTGGGGCAGGGATGAATTTTTCCCTAGGCTGGGGTTGGGCGGACTGAGAGGTCTTGCCCTGCGCTTGACGATGGGGCATCGAACCCCTTTTCGTCTTGCCGTCTCTCCCAGTGCGCTTGCGCGGTGCCCGGGGGCATCCGCGATAATTCGCGGGGTGACCCTGGGTTAAGCACAGGATACAGCTGGGAGGGACTTCCGGGTCAGGGACCTTGCGCGGGCAGTCTCTCGTAGCGTGGTCATCCACGCACTTAACGCACCTTGGGCGTGCGTGACAATTTTTGGCCGAGTGGCCATAGAACTGGCAGTTGTGACACTGGCCAGGGATGCCTCTATAATAGGGCAGCGCTACTTTAATACCTGTCAACTGACAGACAGATTTAATTTTGAATATTTTCTTGCCCTCAGGAGTGAGGTCAAGAATTGCGAGTACCATGTCGTACTGCTTCTTGGTATGTCCATTGAACATACGATGAATTGCCTTTATTGGCAGGTCTTGAGAGCTGAGATCATTGAAAATCGTCTCAGTCTCTATTTCCTTAGGGATGCCCTTGAGGACAACACGCAGCTGGCGCTCATCTTCAAGGGCATAAGAGTGGTACCCTATCGTTGTCTCCCTCAGGTGGGATGTTAAGCGGCGGTGGTCGTCGGTGGTCAGCACCTGCACTCGAATTCCCTGGGCTATGGAACGCGCAGATTCGAACTGCACGCCGTTCTCTAGTGTCCACTTAGACACATCGCTCCAGGCCTTCTTTTCATGAATAATAATAGGCGGCGGTAGTTTAACCCTACCGGCGCCATGAGCGGACGCGGAGTCGGAGCCGTTGGTAGGCGCGGGCGTATTCGCGGTTTGAGACGCGGCGCGCGCGGCCTGCGCACCGGGCGCGGCAGAAGTGGCGGGCGAGGCCATAGGGGCGGGCGCAGATGGCGCCTTACTATTTTTAGCGCGCCTTTTACGCGGCGGTGAATCGGCCGGGCCGTTCACCCTCTTCGCGGGGGGCGGGGCTTTGAGGCTCTTTTTGGCCTTCCTCTTTGCCGACTTGGACTTGACGGTCTCGAAACCGTCATCCCCCTCGTCGGCGGCGTCCGTCGAGGTCGCGTCATCCTCCGAGGATGAGCCCCCCGAGGCGTTGTCCGATGCCTCCTCTGAGGCGGAGTCACTCGCAGACTCCATGTCTACGTCCGAGGCCTCGGAGTTCGAGCTACCGTGGGAGTCGACGTCGTTTTCTAAGTTTTTGGTCACGGGCTGGAATCGAACCTGCTCCGGACCATTGTTAATTTCTGAGTTCGCGGACTCGAAATATTTGCTGAGCATTTCATGCGCGTCGGGGCATGATTTTGCTACAAATTCTAGTATTGCAGCGGGCGACAACAGGGCGGGCGCCATTTTAAAAGAATAACGCGCGGCGTGAATCAGTCCCCCCGCGGTGAGGCGAGGGGTGTGTGCCTATTGTGTTCTAGTGTGCCACCGTTGTGTCGGCGGGTGAGTACCTATTATAAAAATAAATGTTACTCACTCGGACTCCTACGGACACTACACAGAACTAACTCAACGGAGAATGCCGCTCACGACACGACGTCGCTGCGGCACGTTGCGGACTTGAGGTCCGATCCTCTTCGACTTCTTGCTATTCTTCTTAACACATATGTGCACAACACTGTTATATTCGCAAGACGACAAATACTTCCAGATACAACTGCCAACACGCACGACAGTTGTCACGTTGGACCGACTCAAGCCAGCATACACATACAACGAGTCGCCATCGTCTGAGGACCCACCGGTCAGCAGCAGATGCCAGGACAACTCTCCGAGCTACACGACGAGATCTGGAAGAAAAGTCAAACCATCCGTACGATTTTCTTGAGGGGGAGTGATGTGGGACCTACATTACCACACGCAGCGTCCATACATAAAATAAAGCATATGACCGTCGTGAGCCGAAGGCGCGCGATGAATAAAACGAAGAAGCACGAACGCCGATTTTTATATGAACGCAACAGGCGTATATTTATATGGCACCCCCCGCGGCGACGGTGCGCCCCTCACCTCTTGTACAATTTCATGGAAATAGTTATTGTTTTGCACACTCACTCGCCATTGGTAGAAAAACCAATGTTTTGATTTGTTAACAATTTTCTAAAAGATCTTTATTTTTAATGTAGCCCTTTTCATTGGTAAACTAATAATTAAATTGTAACTTTAACTTTAACAATTATAATCCAATTTCATTGGTTATAATGTAAGACTTTTCATTGGAGACGAATTTATGTAAATATTGTTTATTGGTTATTTATAATTATCATTTTTGTATATATACCTGTGAATTTTTAAATAAAATCATTCCACCTGAAGCATCAACAAGTCTTTATTATATATTCAAGAAACTTCGAAAATAGTTAGGAAAGAAGCAATCCCCTACAAAGCGAAGACGTTATATTTCTGTCGTGGTCGTTAAAATATGATGTTACATTTTTGGGTCGCGGCTGTAAAATGTTTCTTTCGATACAACCCAAAACAGAGCTAGTTTCTGTCATAACAATTTAACCGTTATTTTGATGGGTGTAAGGTAAATTTTATAATGTACAAATAAATAATTCTAATTTTTAATGTTTCGTCGTACTACAGTAATCCTCCAAGTCGTTTATTGCGCACTTTTTATTGCATTTTCCGCTTTTAACTGTGTCTCGTATTTTATCGTCAGCAGCACGACAGTTCGCTCCTCGTAGTCGATGCGTTCACTTTTTACAGATTACGGTTAAGTAAATTGTTTTGTTGCTGAAATGTTTAGCGACATTGTGAACAACACATTAATACTGAGTCATTTAGTGGCATATTTAGTTATCTCTGTTATATAAAATGAGGAAGTCTATAAATATTGATGATCTAATCCATACATAAATTGATACTATAAAACAAACCATAAATAATTTTATTAAAAAAACTAGTTATAATTTACTAAACAATTGTTGTTTTAAACAGACATTATTTAGATTATTCTTAGTAGCGATAGAATTCACTACCGAACTCAAACCGACTGAACCGAACCATTGAAAGTAAATCTACTGCAGCGGAAAAATGGACTTACAGTTTACAGACACCGTGGCGCAATGGAATCAAGTGTGCATAAAAACGATATATTAATTTTATGCTGTCTTCACAATATATCCTTCATATAGCAAGCTAGATTGAAGGAACTGGAAACTAAGAGAACGAAGTGTTCGAAGACTAACACACCATTCTCAGCTTTTTAACGACGCACTGACGTCGAGACACTCCGTTGAGTGACGCGACACACTCAAGGTATACCGTCCTGTTAATATACTTATGAAAAATATATCCCTACAAATCTATCCATAAATATATCTCTTGGCTTTGAAAGCCTTGCCTTGAGTTATAAACTATTTAAACTATTTTAACAGTAGCAATAATTATTTAGAAGAACTGTAATTAGAATGTTATTGTGTACTTTGAAAATAAATTTTAATTTTTGATAGAGGTTCACCAACAATAAATTAAGAACTTATGTGCATATATTAAAAGGATTTACAAACAAAAGTTAGGCTTTCCAAACTTTTCCACAGCGTCACTTAACCTTTTTACCCTAACGTACTGTAAACAGCAGCACGGTACTGGTCCCGCCTTTGACGTGTTAGCGCTTTATCACTGTTGAATAAGCCTGACTATGATATATTAAAAACCGCTTAATTTATATTTGAATCGACCACGTATATATTTTATAGTGAATAATGTCTACATATGTTGAGGAAGACTTGTCTAACTTAATATAACTTAATTTAAAACTTTTATATAATTTTATGTAAAGCAACACAGAAACATAATATCAGAACTCTCTATTCACTGATTACATCAACAATGCGTTTCGTCTACCAGAAATGAGAAACGGAAATAGTACGTTCCTGGAAGTGAGGATCGTACACGCAACCATCAAATTATTAATACGAACACAGTTTGACTCCTATTGTATCGCACTGCTCAAGTATTGTCTTATAAAAGAATAAAGAATATGAGGACCGTCGTGGCGCAGAGGCGCAACGTCTGCCTGTAACGCGACGGTTACTGGGTTCGATCCCCAGTCGGAGAAGATGGATTTTTCTATTTCCATTTTCTTCGCTCTGGCAAACTAGGCAAAGCGCGGCGTTGAGTTCCGCCACTCAACACGCAATGCCTCGAAAACGGCGGAAAGCGAGGACGGAGAAAGCAGGGACTAAGCAACAGAGCGTCTTAACACTAGGTTCCCACAGTCCCTGCAGTTCCCTCTGCCTACCCTGCCTTGTGCGGGATAAAGCGTGAAGCTAAAAAAAAAAAAATATGACAAATATATTGACGTACTGAACACTAAATAGAGCTCTTTTTACGTCTCACTTTAAATGTGATAATCAATTAAATCTTGGTTCAACATTCATTTCTATTTAGGTAGATAGTTTCTTTTTTAAGAATATTTATAATTAATGCTAGTACTGTTTTAAATATAAGTATTTAAATATTAAAAACCATATTTTATAATGCAAATATCACTATATCATTAAATAAAGTAACTAAATAATAACAATTTTTTTAAATATAAATATTCGGCTTCAGTGGAAAAACATTTCTGTTCTTATTTTTATAAGCAATTGTTAGAAATATAATAATTTTATCAAGGAGTCACGTAAACTCCCATAGTTGTACATATTCAATTTGAAATTTTTAAATGTGGTTTGAGGTTTTATTAAATAATTTAATTGAAACCATTATAGCGTTGCGTAAAACTGCGTAAACAGTATTTTTTAAGGTTTGATTCTATAACTATACACTTTTAGAACTATACAAATAATGTTAAGAGTTAATATTTATGTAAGTGAAGATAATATTGTGTGCCATTTCTGCTGTTTATTTTTGTCTGTGACTTGTGAGAACTTTTCCTTCACCTTAATTAACTTTATTGCCTGTAAATAGTTTGGAACGTACTTTATTTTTACTTTTGTAAAATACCTTTATTTATCATTACTAACGCTTTTTTTTAATTTAGTGAACGAAGAAATTCTACTCAATTTGTACTAATTTAGATAAATTACGTAATCTTTTTTTACGTGAAATATTATGCAAAACACGTGAATAATTTTATTTTTAAAGCTTCACGCTTTATCGCGTACGTGGCAGGGTAGGCAGAGGGAACAGCAGGAATCTTCCCCGAGTGAGAATCGAACTCGTCACATTTACATATAGACGCTACTTCGCCTCTGCGCCGTGACGATCCGCAACAGTTTATTAATGTTACATACATATATGAAATTCATATCCATGCGTGGTATTTGATTTAACAACTTGCAAAGATGCACGGTTCCCGTTTTTAAAAGTATCTATATAGCAAAGAACAAACATAATACTTTTCCATTTTATGAAATAAAATACTAAAGAAATCAGCTATATTTTTCGGGCCTAAACTTTTAGATATCCACAAAAACGCTTTTTTAAGTGGACACATTCATTAAACAAATCACGATAACTCATTTTAATGTTCTTGGTTGGTATGAGATTTTTTGTTGAATGTCTTCTTATTAAAGCAAAAACTTGTAAATAATTAATGAATTCGATTGAGATTGATCCCACAACAATTGATATTTAAAACATGACATACTATAACACTCAAACGATATATAATGTTCTAATAACATGCAACACCAAGTGTAATGAACAGTACTCCATACGTAATCTAATCTCGTTGATATCCCGGAGGCCTTATTTTTTAAATCGCCAAAATTGAGACAGAAATTCGAATTTCTCGATAGAGTCAAGAAGATATGCGTTTACGAATGTGCTATTGTGAGAATGAACTTGGCCATATCGCAATTTACGGTCATGTTACCTCGGAATAAAGCTGATTTTCATTTGGCTTTGTTTGGTAGAATTATGTTTTGCATATTCGGTTAGGTTCGATTTGTCAGAAGCACTCATCGAATAATTCGATGTTCCGTATAATAATTATGTTTGAAATTTTATTACTCAGTTACGTATTACGATATAAAAGATTTTCTTATGTTTAATATTTGTATTTTGAGGTTACATCTCGCCACTATATACTTTCACTCAATGCAATAAGGTGTCTACACAACTACATAGAACAAAACAAATTCGTTTTCCGCTGTCTGTTTACATATGTTTAGATCTTTTCTTTTAAATATATAAAATGTATAGTACCTATTGTGTTATCTCAAAGCATTTTTTCAGTTTCCCATCCTTCCAAAAATAAAAGCATGTATAAAAACAGATCGGGTCGCATAAGGATCATTTATTATAAAGAATTATCTATGTTTTTTTATTATTGTGTAATAAACTATATAAGAATACTATTTTAATATTATATTTCTAATTATATTAGTAAGTAATTATTGTAAAGCCGTTACTGGTCAGTGCCAATTTTTAATTCAAAATGTGATGCTTTTGGGTTCGATCCAAACTCAGGAGATTTCATTATTTTCATTTCTCTATTCTATTAACACAAAGTACAGACACAATTTCAGTAAACTGTCACTTACATATTTTCTGTAAATACGGTCACCAGAATTGTTTGCTTACTATTTTTTTTCCATATATTCCATAATAATGGTAAATAAAAGTGGAATATAATTTCAGGAGGTACAAATAGTAAGTATCATAAGTATATTGAAATAGGTATAGTAGTAACAACTATACTATAACCATAAGCTAGGTATTTTTTTCCTTAACACAAACAATATTAAAGAAATTTTTGGCTTAAAATATCTTAAGTTCTAGTTAAATAAATAGAAGAACTCTTAATAATGTCTGAGCTATATGTGACGATAATCTTACACGCTCTTTTATCACACTTGTTAATCAGTGACATATATAATAGCGTGTTTTGAGTTTTTGAGAAATCCAAATGAATGTTTTACCAGTTGTTCTTAACCGAAGAACGTACGTGATGAAGGAAAACTACACTTACTTAGAAATTTTGTAAACTGAATTGGTGTGTCTTAAATTTGTAAATATTTATCAAGCTTTTTATTTTACATGGTTTGTATCATAATCAAAGGCAAGGATTATATTTCACAGAGCTATTAAAAAAATGCACTCTGCTTTGAGCTGACGTCCACTATACAGGGCGGTAACGGCGACCGTCATTTCAAGCATTGTATTAAATAGCCATTATAACTTGTTGAAATTATAAAAGAAGTAAAATTATCAAAATAAAAAAAATATTTTTTTCAAACATAATAATCAATTAAATTATTGTTCCAAAATAAAACGTCATTTGTCAAGTATGACGCGAGCGAACGCTGTAGTGTCAGAGCGGGGCAGAGATATATCTCTTTTTCTTTTAGTTATATTTTTGAATGAAAAGTGACAGAATGACAACGTTTAATAGTATTTTTGTAATACGTAATATAATTCTGGCTATTTCATAATATATAACGCTATAATATATCTATACAAATCTCTATAATATAATTCTCTATAAAATAAAAATAAAAATCTGAATCATTAAAAGTAATGTAAGAACACCGGAAATCTAAAACGTAGTATAATAACATAATATTAACTTTTTTCATGTGAGTGTGTAATATCCAATTCTAAGTCTTGCAAGTATTCATCTTAAAAGTAGCTTTAAGATTAAGTTAGTTTAATAATGACAATTACGAACGTAGATAATCTGAATAAATAAAATTAAAGTTATAAAAAAATTGCTAACTGACTGGCCAACGAGAGTTAATAAATAAAATGATGCAGCGAAATCCAAAATTTGTCATATAGAGTACTTGAGGAAGGAGAGCACTGAGACTGGTTTTGTTAAAATTCCAACGAGAGCAGAAAAGTTAAACTTTATAGTCCACTATAGTACACGTATGCAATAAAAAAATATTGAAATATATTAAAATTATTAAACCTAAAACTGTTTTTAATATTAAATAACTAAAAAATTTAATTAAATTTCACACCTTTTCTTTATTGCATATAAAACAGCAACTTAGTATAACTTAATGAACTACTTGAGGTGTTACTTGATACTAGTGTCTCTTCCACTGTTAGCACTTCACTTTGTCTTATCACGCTTGAGGGTAAAGATCATATAATAGCATTTCACATTCTACGTAGTCGTGTGTACATCTGTTTGTCACAAGGCGGTCAGGCAACGACGCGAGCACTCTCCATCGCAAACAAAGAGCCCGCTTTGTATGGGTTTCCGTTTTAGGAGAACATTTCCCTTACACCTAGATGGTGTTTGATACAGAAACAAGTATTGGCATGGACTGTATATATTTTGAGCCTTTATAGATTAGCGAGAAGTGTTTGTAATATTTTAATATGTTTACACAGTATGGATGGAAAATACTCAAATAATATATGTATATAAAATAATTGTCACGTCTTACGTTTGATTTCCAATCTTATATGAGATCAGAAATATGTCGAAAATAAAATTTTGTACTAAAATCTGTAATAGCAACAGTTTAATAATACCGTGACAATAATTTTACAGGCTACTAAGGATGTAAATATGGGCGCAAATCAATATACATTTTATGATTTTATTATTAGAAAGTATTTAGTATTGAAACTAATGTTTAGTTAAATAAATCAATAAAACCTATTTGTAATGTTAAGTTCTTTGTGATATTAATTTTAAATATTGAACAGAAATGTCAGCTGTTAAATAAATAAAAGGACTGAATTATGTAACGTTGAGCTCTTCTGTATTAAGTATTGTACGAGAATAAACCAATTGCTACCGCTCTGTTATTTTATTATGAAAAATGGACTCCGAAGAATGAAACCCTGGCGCCGACATATACATATAGAGGGCATATATATGTAAGTAATAAAAATAATTATAATTTTTTTTTGATACGGTAAAAAATGTGTATATAATTAGATATTTTCATGTTATGATGATGAATAACACTTTATTTCTGATGTTAATGATAAATTTAATGATACAGTGATATTTTCATTATGAAATATGGTTTTTAATATTTAAATACTTATAATTAAGATAGCACTAGCATTAATTAAAAATATTCTTAAAAAGGAAGTGACTGCCTCAATAGAAATGAATGTTTAACTATAATTTAATTGAGTATCACATTTTAAATAAGACGTGAAAAGAACTTTATTTAGGGTTCCGTACTTCTAAATATTTATCATATTGTTTATTGTTCTATGAGGCAATATTTGAGCATTGTGACACAATAGGAGTCATACTGTATTTGTACTAATAAAATACAATAAATTATTGTTCGATCCTCACTTGAAGGAATGTACTATTTCCGTTTTTCATTTCTGGTAGACAAAAAACATTGTTGATGTAATCAGTGAATAGAATGGACTTTGCTAGCGTTTGTTTTGGTTGACACACGTGTTAGTGAGAGTTTTCTGTTTTGGTGTTAATTTTCTCCACCGTTCTCTAGTGGAGTTATTTTAAATTTTTAAAAGATTCCTTTTTAAGAAGGTGGCTGGTTGTAGTAAGTGTTTGTGTTGTTAATAAAGTGTCGTTATATAGTTTAAACTAGGTAAGGTTATTTTTTTTTTTCTATTTTGTCTTTTATTTAATTTATAATGGATGGGGATCCTCCTCCTGATCCTCCTGATACTGGAGGTGGTAGAATGGAAGTTCAAACGGTGGCTAGAAAGAGGCAAGGTGAAGATTCTACTATAAATAATGATTTTAGTGCCAAAAAAACTATTATAAACCCATCCACTGCGACACCCTCCATTCAAAACCTATATATCCATCCATCCCTTTCTGAAGGTCCTAAGTCCTACATTGACTCCGACAAAGGCCCCTTCATTGTTTATGTGTCCAGAGAAATACCTGATCCAGCTGCTGGTACCACAATTAGAGCCATTAAGTTTGGTCAATTTCTTCATAGAAATAAGGTCAGTGATATCACGAATGATGGCATTAAGAATGTTGGTCGTAATAAGATCAGTGTTCAATTCTCAAATGCTGCTGCAGCGAATTCTTTTTTGACCAATCCTATATTAAGTCTATGTAAGTATGTTGCGGTTATCCCAACATTTATAATTACCCGCATGGGTATTATAAGAGAAGTACCAGTAGACTTCTCCTTAGATGAACTTGTGGAATCCTTAGTTTTTCCATCTGGCTACGGACAGGTTTTGAAAGCGCGAAGACTGAACAGAAAGAGTGTAAGTGAGGGAGTGACTACATGGATCCCGACCCAGTCGGTTGTAGTTACTTTCCGAGGTCAAGAGCTGCCTGATAGGGTCTTTTCCTATCATTCCTCTCTTCCGGTTGAACCTTATAAATTCCCTACTATCCAATGCCTAAACTGCTGCCGTTTTGGTCATGTTAAATCTCAATGTAGGTCTCAGCCTAGGTGTTACAGGTGTGCCCAGTCTCATTCTGGTGATTCATGTGACATTACCAAAGAGAACTCTAATTGTTTGTTCTGCAATTGTAAACACTTTGCCACAGATAAAGACTGTCCTGAGTATGCAAGACAGCAATCCATCAAAATTGTTATGTCACAAGAGGGCATCTCATACTTAGAAGCTTCCTCCCGTTTTCCTTCTGCCCAGCGTTCCTATGCAAATATTGCAAAGGAAATGTTCTCTCCTACAATTACCATTAATCCTAAGTTCCAACAAGCCCGGGTTACCCAGAATACAACAACTCCCTCCAAATCATATCGCAAAACAGTGTTCAAAACTCCCCGTCCCAGAGCTCCTCTTGCTAAAGGTTTTGATAGACAAGCTCATCAAGCCTTAATTGGTAACTGTTCCTCATCCCTTCCTAATGGTCATGCTCTCAATCAAGGTGTTGATAATCCAGCAGTTGGCAGAAAAGATCTGTTAGTTGCCTTAACAGAAACTCTTGTGAGTATTATATCCACCTGTGATGAACTTCCTTTACCGTCCAACGTTGCCCAGAATTTACTAACTATCTTTAAAATCCTAAATAATGGCTCCACTGACCTTCCTGCAGTGGAATAGTAGCAGTGTTCGTGCTAAAAAACATGAATTACTGCATATTATTTCTCTGTATGATCCTGTCATTATTGCCCTCTCAGAAACATGGCTTGTGCCTGATTCCCCATTCAGGGTACCAGGTTTTGCCTGTTTGAGGGAGGACAGAAGTGACGGGTACGGAGGTAGTGCTATCCTCATCCAGCACTCCTCTCCCTATTCTCGCATTCCTCTCCCATCTCACAGTCAACAGTTTAATGCTGTGGCTGTGAGTGCCTTTAATATATCCTTTCTTTCTGTATATATTCCCCATCCTTCCTTTTCGTTTTCCTTGAGCTTAAGTCTATCATCACTTCGCTTCCTAGTCCAGTGCTGATCCTGGGAGATTTTAACACTCATCACACTATGTGGGGGTGTTATTACTGTGACGGATTCTCTCCTTCGTTGGTGGACTTAATTGATGATGTCGACCTCTGCATCCTCAATGACGGTTCCCCGACTCGTAGGGTCAATCCTAATCAGAATCCCAGATCTGCTGTTGACCTCTCCTTGTCCTCTCCTTCACTTGCTTCCCAGCTATCATGGTCTGTCCTTTCTTCCACACATGGTAGTGATCACTTTCCAATTCTTTATCCTTAAATAATAGACTCCCTTTTATTAATAGCCCTCACCCGCTCCTTAAATTCAATTTAAAAAAAGCTAATTGGTCTAAGTATGCTGACTCTGTAGATTGCATGTTGAATGATCTTCCGGAGTCCGTTAATCATGAGAATGTCATTGTTTGTTATGACCGGCTTGTCTCTGCCATCTTATCTGCAGCTGACTTAAACATTCCTAAAAAACTCTCCATTCAGAAGCAGATGCCTTCCAATCCCTGGTGGGATCAGGAATGCTCTGATTCTGTCGATCGGCGAACATCTGCCGAGGTGTCATACGCAGCCTGTATGACAATGGAGAAATACATTGAATACAAACGCAATGATGCAAAATTTAGGAAGTTAATTTGGAAAAAGAAAAAACTTGGTTGGGTCACCTTCTGCGAGTCCCTTAATCCTCGTACCTCTTCCCATATTGTGTGGGCGAATGTTAAGAGATTTCGCCGGTCGCTCAACAGTATGCCTAGTCCAAATTCCAACAATCCATCAATATGGCTTAACAGTTTTGCTAACAAATTGGCTCCTCCCTTCGTTCCGTCTTTCGATCTATCCCCAGCTATGCCGATTGAATCCTCAGAAGAAATGGATGCCCCCTTTTCTTTTGAGGAACTCAAAAACATATTAGCAGATTTAAAAGACCGTGTGAAGTGAAGAGTGTCCCTTACTCATTTATCAAGGAGTTAAACTATAAATCTAAGGTTTACTTTTTGGATGTAATAAATAATATTTTTCAATAAGGCAATATTCCTGATTCATGGAAATCCCAAATTATCATTCCTATCCTTAAACCGGGTAAATGTTCCTCTGATCCTTCTTCCTACAGACCCATTGCCCTTGCATCAACGTTATCAAAAACTGCTGAACGACTTTTAAAAAACCGTTTGGAATGGATAGTGGAAAACAGAAATATCTTAGCTCCCTCTCAGTTTGGATTTAGAAAGGGGCTAAGTACTGCAGATAGTCTCAGCATTTTAACTACAGATATTCGACGAGCTTTTGCCAAAGGAGAGTATTTAGTGGGTGTTTTCCTAGATGTTGCATCGGCATATGATAATGTCCTACTTCCGGTACTCAGGCAGAAATTGCTTAAGCTGAGTATTCCGCCGAGGTTGTCTCATTTCATATGTAATTTGCTAACCGATCGAACGGTATCTGTTAAACATCCGCTTCTTACTGTGCCCCCAGACACGTCTGGAAAGGCCTTCCTCAGGGTTCAGCTCTTAGTCCTCTGTTGTACAACATCTACACACATGACCTCGAATTATCTGTTAGTAGTTTTTGTAATATCCTTCAGTATGCTGATGACATCGTCCTCTATTACAGCTCAAATTCTGTAGAGGACATCACTTACCACCTAAACACTGCTTTACACTATCTCAACCAGTGGTTGACTGATCATGGTCTCTCGTTGTCCATTTCTAAGTGCCAAGTAGTAGTATTTACCAAAAAAAGAGCTACCCCAATTTTCAAATTGCTCTTGATGGCTCTCCCATCCAGGTCATGGAGAATGTAAGATTTTTAGGCATGATACTCGATAAGCGACTGAATGGAATTGCACACGCTGAATTTCTTAGCAAAAAATGTGAAAAAGGCATTAATGCTTTAAGAGCAGTGTCTGGTGTGTGGTGGGGTGCACACCCTTATACTCAAAAACTTCTGTACGGTGCCCTTATCCGTAGTCATATTGATTATGCTTTATATGTTCTGGACCCCTTTAATAAAGTAGCCACAGAAAAGCTTAATCGGATACAGTACAAATGCCTACGTATTATCTTAGGGGCAATGAAGTCTACTCCCATCAATGCTCTCCAAGTGGAGTGTGTTGACCCACCCCTACCTATCCGAAGACAATACCTTGCAGATAGATTTGTTGGTAAAATGTTACAGCTTTCTTCCCATCCTTTGTGGCCTAAGTTAACTGAGTTAGCTGACCTCATCCCCAGTGATAAACCCATTACCATTCTTATTACATAGTTTCCTGAAATTCACCAGATTACCTCATCCTTTGCTACGCCTTTCATCTAATCCATTGTTTTGTACACCGTACAAAGCATTAGTCCATCATCCATCCGTCATAACAGATCTTGGCTTGACCAAGGGAGATCCAGGTACCAACACAAAATTCCAAGAGGCTGTATATGAAAATTGGTCAAATCATCTTCACATCTTTACAGATGCATCAAAGCTTTCTAAGGAGAGTTGTGTTGGTGCAGCTTGCTGGATACCAAAATTCAAATTATTTTACAATTTAAATGCCCTCCCGAATCTTCAGTGTTTACAGGCGAGGCTGTTGCCTTGTTAGAGGCAGTCCTGTTCACGCTCTCCCACAACGTAAAACAGACGGTTATTTTTACTGACTCTCTAAGTTGCTTATTGGCTATAAAGGGTAACCCGTTTCATAGTAAATTAGATCTTCAATTGTTTTAAGGATCCGTGAAGAATTATACTCGTGTCATCTGAAGGGTTTGGAGGTCACTCTTGTGTGGATTCCAGGTCTCTCTGGAATTAGTGGGAATGAATCTGCAGACTCTTGTGCAAAATTAGCAGCCCAATGTGGCACTCTAGACCACTTTTTTAATTCGGCCCAGGATCTGCTGTCTCTTGCTGTTACTCACTTGGATAAGTCCTGGTCCAAATACTGGGATCTATCAAAATCCCAGAAAGGTAAATACTATGCATTTCTCCAACCTGATATACCAAAGCGTCCTTGGTTTTTTTCTCAAAAATTCACTGAACGAAGTTATATCCACAATTTGCCGCTTACGCCTCGGACATGCATGTACTCCTGTTCACCTGGCTAAGGTCAGGGTCAGGGACCACTCATTGTGTGAATGTGGCTTAGACGACGGTTCTCCTTCTCATATCCTTTTTTCTTGTCCTAAATTAATCCGTCCTTTATATGATGTTCTTCCGCTCAAAGTCCCTCGTCCTCTTAGTGTTCAGTGTTTGTTAATGTTTGTGTTTAGTCCTTTATGTAAATTTTTGTGTAAATATATTAAATATAATAATATTAGAGTATAAGCTAACACCCTTGTAAAATATTATCTATTACTAACCTAATGTGTTGTCTGTATATATTGTTGATTTTGTTATAGGTGAAGGATTTAAAATGGATCTCTTTTAAACATGCATTCCTCTTTTGTGTAATGCTATCTCCTTTTTACCGTACATTCTCCTTTGTGTGTTCTCCATTCAACGTGACATTGGCGAAGTGAATTGTGCTCAAACTGGCACGCTCGGAACGCCATACTAAAAGAAGAAGAAGAAGAAGTGAATAGAATGTTCTGATATTAAGTTTCTGTGTTGCTTTACATAAAATTATATACAAGTCTTAAATTAAGTTATATTAAGTTAATTTACACTTAAAAATACTTTTTTCTAATAATTGCGTTCTTTTGTATCATAGCTTCAAGCTTATCCCGCTCGGCAGGGTGTGCAGAGAAAACCGGAGGAACCATGGGAACTATTACGAAACTCCGTTCCCCGCTTTCCGTCTGTCAGGTATTGCGTTTGAGTGGCGGGGACTCAACGCCACGCCTGCTTAGTTGTCAAAGCTAAGGAATAGTCATAAAACGTTGTGAGGGAAGCTTTTTAATTTTTAGTTTTCCCAAACGGTCTGTAAAACTATTGTTATTAAGCCCAACTACAATAAATGTTAAAAGCTTGAAAAGAGCGAAAATATAACTTGATAGTAGTTTTCTAAAAATACTTGTAACTTATTGGCTATTAAAAGTTGAACTTGAGTTTTATGAAGTTTTATTTAGTTATTTTTGGGTAGTTAATATAACTACCCAAAGTAGTATTTATTTGAAAACTTGTGTGTATACTATATTATTTTTATGCCTATTAATTTTGACTACATCTTCTACGAATTAAGACGTTTTCCCTAATAAATGGCGTAATCATAATTTTTAATCTTGACATGGCAGAAAGGTAAACTTTTATATATTCTTAAAAGTATTACAATTTGAATGGGCAGGTACACAATGGCAGGTATCAAAAATACTAAACTAAATCTACACAAGTTTGCGTATTAATCTGACTAGCTATTATTATTGCTACTTAGTTAATTTAGGCATTTGGCTGTCGTCAGCTGAATACTACAATATACTTCACTGCACCGGCGGTTTGAGTAATTATTTAGAATGTGCCCTGTGTTATTAATATCTCTTAAATTATTTAATTAGAAGCGTGAATGAAAATTTTTATTTACAATTTTACTGAACCAAAATGTCAATATGATGAATCTCGAAAGTTTGTTATGGGCTTGTTTTATGCATATTTTTCTCGAATAAAATTTTCACTGTCATGTGCATTTATTATAACATTTATATTAGTAGCTTGAATATATTACTGTGTGACAAAATACATAGTTATTTTTATCAAAAAAATTGTCTATTTTTTACGGCTAGTAGTGAGTCATTGCATATCTTAAATATTTTCATGAATTTTTATATATGAAATTCTTGTTTGAATTAGAGATTTTTTTTACTATGTGTTGTAGCAAACTTTTATTATTATGTCCCAAAGGTGGACGTCCTCAGAAATAAGCGTTGTTGTAGTTCGTTCGCCTGTAAACGATCTCCGTGTGGATATTCACTGTTTAGTTCACATTTAAGATATTACTTTTTATTATACATTGAATAAAAGGAAGCTTAAGTAAAAAGTAATGTGAGAATTTTGTCTTTATTACTTTTACAATGTTGTTAGCTCTACCATTTGTGGATTAAATTAACATATTGCATAGTTGATGATATTTAGCGACTATTTATATTCTGTTTTTCGTATATTTTTGGCTAGAACTCAAATATGGCAATACACCCATAAATCTATTAAAACTTGACTAATATTTATGTTATATGCACATATTTTTCTTAAGCAGCGGAACTCATCACTTTGTTTAGTTTTCTACTTGATTACGACATTCTTCTACGAGATTATAAATTCTTATTTAATAAATTGCTCTTTTTTTATGTTCTCTCATTTTTTATTTAATAAATTCCGGTAGTTTGGAGTGAACTTTCAACGATACCACAATACACTTAATAATTTATGCAACTGATATTGAAATAATGTGTACACAATGTTTCATATACAATGTCATCTTTCAAAATGAAATAGAGGTATACCATTTCAAACAAGCGAGGCTCCTTGAAACGCACTATGCTTTCCAACCGAATCAATTCCACGAGAACCTTAGACAGTGAAATGAAGTAAAAATAAATGAGAAGTAAGGATAATCTATTATATTATGTGCTATAGAAGTCCCTATACTGTTCTACAATAAATTGTTTAGAAATTAAAACTAGTTCTAACTTACGACATGGAGAGAAATATATGTTACATGTTTATATAAAGATTGAAAAAATATTTTTACAAATTTTATATTGTATGCATCTTGTATATATTAAAGTACTTACGATATTTAGTAAAAACAGAAAATTAGAATATTTTGTTATAATTTATCCTTAGCGACACATAACGTTTAGTGTAAACTTAAAAAGTTAGACCTAGCAAGCCTCTCATATTACACATGTGTATGTTGTTCCTAACATTATGAAACCGCGACTCTATTGTTTAAAACTACTTCGACGTGAGTAATGGGACCGACAGAATGTTGGTTCCTTATAGTAATAATTCGAATATTAAATAAATATATGATTGTGCTTGCAATAAGTTACGTTATTGTACTACTAATTATTTGTGGCTACTTATATCTTTTATACAGCATTTATACCTAAATAATAAATCTATTAAACAAAGCAAATATGTATCTCTATAATTGTGAATAATAAGATAAGAGGAGTACTAGAAGTGTTTCCGCCAATAGTTAAATCGCATAAATTTCTTTTTCTACCCGCTACATAAAATTTTCTATCCGCATTCCTTTTCTACGCACGCCTACTCTTTAAGTACGAAGTTAGCAACGATATCTCATATCGTGAACCCGCGCGCGCCCCCACCGAGCTGCTCGGTGACTATTGCCTCATATGCTGGAGACTCTTGATACTTTGGATTGCTGATACTGCTGAGGACGTCCGAAACTAAGGAGCAGAACTAGACGTGCATTCTATCCCGCAGATACCTTTTCCGCAGATCACACCTCTAATAATTTAAAAATACAGTCCACTTTGAAGTGGACTGGACCACTTTGAACCCGCCGTAACAAGAAGAGAAAGAAACAGATGACGAGATGATATTTCAGAGTTGCTCTTCGCGCACTGCGCTTGTTATAATAATAAATTTTATAATATTTTAAATGAAGTACCACACAAAGGTAGCTGTTAGTATCTTTAAATTTTACAGCGAACAGGTACAATATAATTACTATAATATAATATATAGAACTCCAAATTTTTGAGTCTTACATTTTTTTGGAGTCTAAAAGTGTCCCTGGTGACTTAGAAGCAGGAAGTTTTGTAAGAAATGAGTACAAATAATGAAAAAAAAAATATTAACAATAAATATACATGATCAAAGTACATGCTTTGTGGCACGCTTAACACAAAATTATTGTGTCCTCATTCGCAAATGTTTAATATTTTCAGCTTCACGCCTTTTTAAGGCGTTGAGTGTTAAGTGGCGGAACTTAACGCCGTGTTCGCCTAGTTGTTAGGGCGAAGAAAATTGGAATAGAAAAATCCACCTTTCCTTAGTAGGAATCAACCTCACAAACCTTCGCGCTTACAGCGCTTCAGACGCTATGCCAAGACGATCCTAATAATCAATATTTTTAGACTGGTTTTAAATATTTTGGGTGAGATTTATGTGGACCATATAATGTAATATATTATTTTACGATAGTTCTCTTTTCATTACAAAAAAGATACATTTATGTTTTGTACATGAATTAAAAAATCTATTTAAGTTGAAATAATAATTATTAGTTTGCAATATATTGCACGCAAGACAGTCGCTGTAAGCGGATGCTGTAAGCGATCTTTATCATGTAGTTTATGCGCCGAATGCAATTTGGCGATAACATTCACTTGGTAATGCATTACATACTACGTACTCGTAGATAACAAACATTATATAATAATACTTTTACAATAAATCTACTATTATTTATTAAAGCCATATAACGTTAAATCTTACATTATAATTACGGTATACACATAAAGAAAATAAATATTTTGTTATATGCTAGTATTAATAAATTAGTAGACATTATTATATATACAGTTTTTCAATGTATGTAGTCTACGAACGTTGTGGTAAAACCAAAAACGGTACCAAAATTAAAATACTAGGTCGAATTCTCACTTTTCTAAGTGTGCGCAATCAAAAAGTTTTCACAACTGATATAGAACAATGTCTGTAATTTCAATAGCGTGGATTTTATGACCCTTACTATGTCATTTTTTTAATTATATCTACATATATGTGCAACATTTTTTTTGTAATTTCACTATTTTATTGGAAGGTAGCATTTCATTGTTTCTTATAATTCGGATGAACTGCTTTGATTCCACATTAGACACAGAAAAACTAAAATTTTAATATCATATCTTCATTTATCTATGACTTGTTGAAAATTGTTTCTAAATTATGTAAACTATACACAGAAAATCTAAATTCGAGGTCAGCTTTTTTAATTATTGTGAGCTTCATGCTTTATCCTGTATAAACGTAGGGGATACAGCGTGAGGCCAGAAACATAATTCTAAAGTATCAAAAACCAATTTACAATTTGTTAACATAGAAATCGTATAAATATAACTAGAACATTGAAGAAGTAACAATTAATTATAACTAATTATTCATATATATATATATATATATATATATATATATATATATATATATATATATATATATATATATATATATATATATATATATATATATATATATATATATATATATATATATATATATATATATATATATATATATATATATATATATATATATATATATATATATATATATATATATATATATATATATATATATATATATATATAGTGGATACATTTTCACTATTTAGCCTAATCTTTCTATGCACTTCATATATTACGATCAATAGCTTTTTACTCCTGAGGTTGTCTGTAAGAGATCACTATTAGTGATAAGACCGACTTTGCATGCTATGGTTTTCTCTTATCTCTTGTTCATGTTCTTATTATTTGTCAATTTTTTGTGTGCAATAAAGATTTTTATCTATCTATCTATCTATCAAAAACAAATCAGATTATTAACACCTTAGTATGAAAAACATCTATCCAAATTGAGTTCCAAGGTTGTATTTCAATGTGTCATTCTACTTGATTTATCTCAAACGTAATTGATAGGAAGCCCTGGCCAGATAATGTATAGTCATTTCGTGTCGCCGCGACGTTATTGCCTGGAAGATTTATGTATTTCCTATTTTTTTTTGGAAATATATAAGTGTACTTCTCTTACTTTTTCACGTACATATTTTTAGGGCTACATTTTAAGGAAATCTATTAATAATATTGTTTTAATTCTGTATTATAACATTTTTAGCCAGCCATCTAAACCGGTTGAGCACTATTTACTTCGCCAATGTCCTGTTGCATGGAGAATATACGAAGGAAAATATATAGTAAAATAAAAATAAAAACTGTTCACAATACTAGACGCACGTTGTACGCACGTAAAAAGAAATCTAGTAATTCGCCCTTCGCCTGAAAAAATAAATAAGCAATTACAAAATGTCCACACAATAGAATAAGTTAGTACTGAATTATATTTTATACAAGTGTTAGTTTATAATCTAATATTGTATTGACGACTGAGCGCAAACAGTGACACACATTAAACATTAGGAGGTCTTTAAAAGAAAGAACATCATGTAAGAGACGAATTAACTTTAAGTAAAAAAAATGTCGTAGCGTTGAGGCAAAACGTCTGCCTGTAACGCGACAGTTTCAGGGTTCAATTCCTCACTCTGGCAACTAGGCAAAGCGCGGCGTTGAGTCCGCCACTCAACAAACAATGCCTCGAAAAAGGCGGAAAGCGGCGGACGAGGAAAGCAGAGACTTAGCAACGGAGTGTCTTTACACTAGGTTACTATGATTCCTGCAGTTTCCTCTCCCTACCCTGCCATGTGTGGAATAAAAGCGTGAAGCTAACAAAAAAGAGAAATGGATTTAAGGAAAACCATCGTCTAGGCCCTAATCATCCAATAAATGATCCCTGAGCTTGATCTTAACTACATTACATGTATGCATGATCTTCATTATCATATCAACACGCTCTTCATACCACTTCTCGACTAAATTTATAAGTATGAGAGTTATTAAAGGAACCGAATACTACATATAAAATACTATATACAGAGGAAGAGTGGACAATAACTATAACTCATTCACTTAAAAGAAAACCAAATCAATAACTGTATTAAAATTCTTCGCGCCACGATAACAATATGAAAAATGTAAAAAGTTTATATATTTTTTTTAGCTTCACGCGTTATCCCACACATGGCAGAGTAGGCAGAGGGAACTGCAGGGACCATGGGAACCTACTGTTAAGACACTCCGTTGCTTAGTCCCTGCTTTCTCCGTCCCCGTTTTCCGCCTTTTTCGAGGCACTGCGTGTTGAGTGGCGGAACTCAATGCCGTGCTTTGCCTAGTTTGCCAGAGCGAAGAAAATGGAAATAGAAAATCCATCTTCTCCGACTGGGGATCGAACCCAGAAACCGTCGCGTTACAGGCACACGTTCCGCCTCTGCGCCACGACGGTCTTATCTTAACATATAAACTTTGTTAACGACATAAGATTACACTGTTCAAATTCAAAATTCAAATAATTTTATTCAAAATGAAAATACATGATTCATTTTTTGAACGTCAAAAACACTACCACCGATTCGCTAAAGTTAATGCCTCAGACCTGAGAAGAACCGGCGCAAGAAACTCAGCGGGACTTTTCTTTTCTTTTTAAGTGGTCAATATTTTTACATTAATTCATTTTGATAATGACATGTTTGAAACAGACTGAAGCGAGCATTTCATTCCCAAGGTTTGTTGTCATTTAAAAAATCATTAATCAGGTAATAACCTTTAACACACAAACATCTTTTCACAATTCTTTTAAATTGTGATATAGAGCATTGTTGGACGTTTTCTGGGATCCTATTGTAAAAGAGTACACACTGCCCCATGAAAGAATTGCGGACTTGTTGCAATCTATTTATAGGCGCTGTAAGTTTAAGCCTATTTCTAGTATACATATTATGTGAATCACCGATTTTCTCAAAATCATTAATATTCTTTTTAACGTACATGACATATACAAAGATATATTGAGATACAACGGTCAACATATTTATTTCTTTAAATTTTTGCCTTAAAGAATCTTTAGGTCCTGGATTATAGATTGCACGAATAGCTCGCTTCTGCAAAACAAAAATTGATTTAACACCGGGTGCATTACCCCATAGTATTATGCCGTAAGACATAATACTATGAAAGTAGCTAAAGTAAACGAGGCGAGCCGTTTCTACGTCAGTTAAGGATCTAATTTTCTTAACTGCAAAAACTGCTGAGCTAAGTCTATTCGCCAATCTCTAAATATGAGCTCCCCACTGTAATTTGGAGTCAATAGTGATACCGACAAAAACCGTAGAATCAACAGGATCAACGGCTACACCATTTAAGAGTACGTTGGTTTTGCACAATTTTCGTGCAGGGCGTTCTAAAAATAACACATTTAGTTTTCTTACTGTTCAATAGTAAATTATTAGCACTAAACCAGTGTACTACTTTCGAGAGGGCATTGTTTACATCGTCAAATACATTTTGTTGTCTTTTCATTTTAAAAATTAATGAAATATCATCCACAAACAATACTATCTCGTGGCTCCTTTTAACTAAATATGGTAAATCATTTATATATATTGAAAACAGGAAAGGACCAAGAATAGACCCCTGTGGGACTCCCATACTGATTAATGACTCAGGGGATCTCTTGCCAATAACAAATAAGACTTCAGAAGATCGAGAGCACGTCCTCTTATACCGTAATTATGTAGTTTCATGACCAATGAAGAGTGCTGAACGCAATCAAAGGCCTTGGACAGGTCACAGAACATACCAAGAGCATCCTGCGACTCTTCCCAGGCCTCATAGATATTCTTTAGTAGAGTTATTCCAGCGTCTGCAGTAGAGCGACCCTTAGTAAAACCATACTGTTTATCGTGCAAAAGATTATATACACGAAAATGCTCTAATATTTGATTTAAAATGATTTTTTTTTAAATTTTACTAAATGAGAGTAGTACAGCAACCGGCCGAAAGTTGTTGGGATTGCCTGTACTACCTGATTTAAAAATAGACTTTACTAAATTTCATTAGGTCAGGAAAATATAGTCGCGAGTTGGGGAGCAATACCGTCTATTATGTAAATAATTAGTTTAACAGAAATGCCCCATAAATCTACTGTATTTTTCATATCAAGGGACTTAAAGGCCTTAACAATTTCTTTTGAATTCACTACTCTAAATTTAAAATTTACATTGCATTCCTCTATGTTCCCCCTAAGCAATGATTCGGCGACAGTTGTGGAAGATATAAAAGCCTCGGTTGTAGAGACTGGAATATCAGCAAAGAACTTCTCAAAAGTACAAGCAACTTCTTGTTCTGAAGTGGTATAACCATTATCAACTTTCAATTTAAATTTATTGTTGCGGTTCTTAGTCTTTCCAGTCTCACAATTTATTATGTTCCACGTCATTTTAACTTTATCCACAGAATTTTTATTTTATATGTATACATTTTGCCATGGAAAATACTTTTTTAAATATTTTAGGGTAGGTCCTAACATAGTCATTAAATGATTTACTATGGTTATATATTTTTTTCACCATAAAGTTCATATAACCTTTGCCTACTCTTATGTATTCCCACAGTCGCCCAGTCATTAAATGACAAGAAACCCCCAGAGTTAATAGTTTTAGAAGTAAATATAGCTTTGAATTCATTATTTATAGGATTGAAAAAATTACCAAATGACAAGTTGGGTTCACTATTAATATTTTTAACTTACTATTAATATTTCAAAAACTTCACTATTAATATTTCAAACTAAGCCACAAATATACCATATAGGGGTATTGTGAAAAAATAATTATGAGTAAGCTTAATTTTTTTAAAAGAATGCTGTTTACTATCGCATAGTTTGCAAGGTATTATATTTTATGAAATTACATTTTTCATGAATTTGGTACGGAACCATCAGCTCGTGAACACTGCTCACACTTGACTAGAATTATCATCATGAATTGCGACACTCTCTACGGACAACACTTGTATATAAGATAAATAAACAGAGCCTAATGTTCCAAAACAATAATAGATGCCTTAAAGAATATATGTAACTGGTATATACTACTCTCAAGCCACATTTTCAAAATTTCCATAGTTAGGCGTAAAAAAATGCATTAAATCTTGAATGTTACTTAAAGTTGGAAAAGTTATGTTTGGTTCAAGCAAATCTTGGGATCTAGTAAATGGGTTTGAATGTGTAAACGAAATGAAAACAAAATGGGCGTCAATTTATTCTTATTTACTAAATACTATGTTGTTTCTAGGTTACGAGTTGAGATAAAACTAAAATACCCGTTCGACGCGAAAACAAGCGAAAGGCCTCAGTTCAGGTGTTTCGCTATTGTATGATGGATTAGTTCTTAATGTTTACACCAAAATGTTTTTTTACTCATTGAAAAAGAATGTTAAATATACAAGTAGAAGTGTTTGTTTCGTTCTTTCGTTTCGTTTGTCTAAAAACGTAATACAAGTAGTATTAAGTAAACAAGAACAAAACAAATTTTGAAAATAACAATGTTCGGGCTTTTGGGAAAAGTATTCTATTCGTTATTTTTTTAACTTATTGTTAGAAAATATAATAATTTAGTAAAAAGCCACGTTAACCCCATAGATGTAACATCTTTCATTATGCACAATTGAACTTTAAATGTGTTATATGCCATTAATATGCAATCAAACCATTTTGATAAATTTAATTCGGACACTATAGCGTAGGTAAAATTGCGTCAACAATATTTTTCCAAGTGTTGATTCTATAACATATAAAATTTTCGAAAATATACAAATAATGATATAGTAATAGTTTTGTAAGGTGAAGATACATGATACTATGCACCATTTCTGCTGTTTCTTTTTATCTGTGATGGACCTGTATATGGCGTCTAGTGAGAAACTTTTCCTTCACAGGTTTTAGTTCAATTAACTTATGGCTGTACATAGTTTTAAAACGTACTTTATTTTTACTTGAGTTTCAGAAAATAGAATTAAGGGAAAAATGATTCATAAACCATACCAAACACTTTTTGGTGTATCGTAATATATGGCAAACTATTGGTTCTAGTTTACAACTGTTTTCTACTTTAGATTGCCCAATGATTAAGTGTGTGACTACTACAAGAATAATCGTTTATTTAAGAAAATAAAAAGAAGATGATATGGAAATTATTTCTCTGATATCAAGGTAACTTAATTTACCTACGACTTTATTCTACCTCATTGACTAAAAAATCATGGGACTTAGGAGAAGAAGAAAAATGCTATGATAAATCTAAGCAATCTTAGGTTTTTTTTTTTCATTTTACCAAAGGTCTAATACATGAAAATTTAGTAAATACATGAAAAATAGTGACACTTTTTTCACTTTTTATACTTAATAAACCTTTAAATATTATTAAAAAAACATTATAACTAAAGAGCTAACAACAAAACGAAAGTATTTCAAATCCCTATTTTCTCAGATAGGAATAATCGTAGTCTAATGCCTATGAAATATTATTCAGACTAACTAAATAAGTTTCTAACGATTCTTCATTTGATACATTCAAAGTAGTTAGAATCGAGATGCGTTTATAGTTATATACTAAGGTTTTTAACGTCGTATTTTTTAAGTTACACCATGTAACTTAGTGTAAGTTATAAAATACAAAGTTAAAAACATTTAGTCAGTACGCAATGACTATAAAAAAGCCTAAATTAATATCATAAAGTATGTAGATATTGCCAGAAAATTAATTGAAAAAACAAATTCTTAAGCAATCCCATTCACTCAGTCGAAACAAACGTTAAATAAAAACAAAATAAGATTCGCCGAAAAGAAGCGGCCAACATAAATCTCCTCGTATTTCTACATTCAGTCCTCGTCGCCTCCAATTTGCGAGCTTATCTTACACCGCTATGTGCGTGATGCAAACCCGACACTGAAAAATTCTAATTCCTTCCATTATAAGCTCATCCATATATAAGCTTTTTTGGAGTAATATTTGGGTTATTATGGGTGTAATTAATGTTGCCTAACATTAATAAATAAATAATCATAACATTAAACTACACTATGTAAAGGTGTGAGACGGGTCCTGAACCCATTTCTTTATTAGAGATTAACGAAAACTACATAATATTAGGTCTAAAACTTGTTAAACTTATTACACACATGATTACACGCACATAAATTTTATAAGGAGAATCGCAGATTAAAGCTTGTAACGGGTAATGGAAATTTTAAACTAATTGAAGAAGAAACGACGTTCAACGCTGCGCTTTGTCACAAAATGGTGAAATTAAAATATTTTAGATATAATAATTTATTTAAGTGATTATTGAACTCACCAATGTCGTTTATGGTTACAGGCTCCAGGCTACAGGCCCACTGAAGAAAGTGAGAATATACATTACAAAGTACAATTAAAAAAAAGCCATATTCATAATAAAAAAATATGCTGAAATAAGTCATTTTTCATGTATTACAAATTAGTATAATAGAAACATTATCATATTCTTCTTTATTATAAAAACTCTTTCGCTACATATGAAAAAGCTCGCAATTAGCGTTGATTGCACTCGAAAAACCTCAAACATTTCCGATGTGTCGGCTGAAGGAATTTATTACGCAATTCCCGCTAAAATAAAACTTGTACAACATTTTACAATTTTTTATAAAAAAAAATTTCTGTAGAATATCTATATTTTATCTTTATTATTATTAATTTTGATAATTTATAATTCAAAATTAAGAAAGTACTAAATTTATTAAAGATAGTATTATTGCCTACTTAAATATTTCCACCGTATTAGTTCAAATGTGCTTGCCTCCAACACAATGAACCAAACTACTTCCTACAAACGTAGAAAACAAAGAAGACCGGCGAAACAGAACCTTTCTTTTCTCGTTATAAAATAAGCTCTCTACAGATATTACTTTATGAGGAATTTCCAAATATGTGTGTAGACTCCTGTCGAAGTATCGAATTACTAGTACTATTACTATCTTGTTATTTTCACAATGACAAATTGTATTCTGTCAAAAATATGTCTTGTATGGAATGTATCAGAATTACGATGGACATATCTTTATATATGTTCGATTATAAATTATCTTTTATATATGTTGTTATAATGTATCATAGTTGTTTTAGCTAGCAAAATGTTTTAAAATATTTTTAAATTAATTTTACTTATGTTTGAACTTTGAAACATTAATTTCTTGAGTCAAATTATTATTAAAATATACCGAAATTTTTTAAAACACCCTCGTTGGCCAGTTTAACGTCATGTCTAAAGGCAATGTTTAAAGAGAGCAAAGTGTTCTTAGCAACCAAGATATAATAGCTTGACTTTTATGTTTTATTTCTTTAAATTCACTGTAGAGATCTTAAGTAATAACTACTAACTAGTAGACTTATCGCATGAAATTGAAATTTATAAAAGTATATTATCTTTTTATATACTGATAGTAAAGTAGGAGATTTGCAAATGTTAGCTAGAAGAAAATATATACAAGCGATTTGAGCCTAAATTACTGTATGCACTATATAATGTTTTATTTATTTTTTACAATGTTACTATTTTTTTCACTTACAATAATTTATAACAAACAGTAAGCGAAACTTTGAAAATTTTATTTGCAACCGGATAGACTTCATAAAAAGACTAAAAGCTCTTGTAAAAATAACATTAAAATTCTATAATATTTTAAAACAGGCTGGCTTATTCATAACATGACGGCCATATCTCGTGAAAGCTTCCTTTTCACACTTAATCGAGTTTGTTGCAAAAGCGCTTCTAGTATACGTGGTATTTGGTCAATATTGAATTCTCGCTCAAAGCGTGCCTGTCGTTTAGTTGTTACCTGACGTGATTGTATATCATGATACAATTATTAACATACATATGTATGTGTACACCATGACAAGAGTATGTTTTAAATGTTAACACATATTACCTCTGTAATAGCTTTTTTTGAGGGTTTTTTTTATATAGATGAACCCTACTTTACATGAATTATGTTAATAATTATTTCCGTGAAATATAATCCACAACAATTAAGTAGCATTAACAACTTATTAATCGTACATTTATGAAATTGACATTTGTTTTGTTTATTGTTATAACAAGGTCATGTTATAAAAATAAGATTTCGTTAAGAAGTTTATCAAAATGATATCATAAGATATATAAATCTTTAAAACACAAGACAAATATATGTTCTTAGTAACATTAACTTGAAAAGTGCTTCCTTTTTATTCTTTTCTTTTATTAGTATAATATTTTGAAATATTTACTGTTTGTTCTGGAAATATGAAACCGGAAATAGACATAAAAGCCTGTAGTATCGAAATGATTTCGAGTAGTATCATAATATATATTACTTTATGTTAGAGTATTATTCATGTTATTAAGAGATTTTGCAGATTATTTAAACTTTAGGCTTTAGTACACTTTTTATGTATGGACATTGTTAAACAAAACTTCAAATTATTTTTTCATATATGTTTCAAAACTCCATAGTGTTGATAGATAGTGCTATTACACGTTTGATAGCAAAGTTGCGTGAACACACGCACGGCCAAAGTGGCCAATTTGTTACTTAACATTCTTGCGGTTACAGAGCTCCTTGAGAATACCCATATGTTACAAGTAAACGGATCCCGCTTCTTAATGGAACTTTACCTTCCTCTAGTTTGAAATCTATGAGCGGAATTGAAGTACCTACAATTTATATGACTACTTTCTTTATTACGACTGTTACAATTGGTATGTTTAACATTAATCGTGTCAAATTTTCCATTTTATATTTATATTCAATTACATTCAACTTAGAAGTTTAAGTCATTTACGTTTATGTTTTTTTCTATCTCGTTTTTTATGAGGAAACAAACAAATAAAATTATTTGGATCTATTGTATATAAAATTAACATAGGTAGATAATTGTTGAACGATTGTTCTTTGTATGATTGATCTTTGGGTAGCGGAAATTTGTGAAAATCTCCCTACAGAGATTTTTACAACTGAATAAATTGTATAAAGCATATAGAAATTTAAGCGCAGCGTGATGAAAATAAAACGCATGGCTCAGTGGTTGAGAGCGGTAGCACAATTCACAAGAGGGCGTGGGTTTAATTTATCAGAGTTTTTTTAAAATAAATATTATTTTGGTAATATATCGTATAAAAATATTTAAAATTATTGAGTTAGAGGGAGACATACTTCATTTATTAAAAGTTATAAAACATAAAAATTATAATAGAAGTGGTTACTAAAAGAAATATATATTAGATTGTAAATAATTTATTTATAATTATACAATTCAATACTGACGCACTGACAGGTGATATTTTATCTATACATGTACGGTTTGTCATAACCTGTATGTTTTTGATGTCATACATGCTCACACTATCATTTTTTATTAAAAATTGTCATTTTAATAATTTTCACGGTTTGTAGTGTAATAACAAGACAAAAGACACGTTTTTTTAATTATTTTTTTAGTTTATTTGTATCCTCACTTAAAGATAGCAAACCTACGTATCTAGAAATTTTATTTATATACACGAAATGGTTATAATTTTGGTCTTAGTTCTTAATTTCAAAATAATTTCGAGAATACTCAAGGCCTTGTTGTATTAAAGCTAACAGTATAATAATAGTTAAACATAATGTAGAGTCAAGATGATGTTTTAACGATTATCGCCTCTTAAAATTATTTCATTGAAGACCATTTCAACCTTGACTGCTTTATTATCCTTAATTTACAATATTTACAAGATATTTTTTTTATATTTGGCAATAAAATTATGTTAATACTAGTTTGTCTAGTCTAAGAGAAGTAAGAGAAAATCTAGAAACTAGACTAGGATGACTACGATGTACGCTAAAATTTGTAAAGTGAGATATCAAATGCGAAACTATAGTTTTATTTTGTCAAATGTTATCAAGAAACGTTACAGGGCATGTTCCCCTTGAAAAAGCCTAATTGATTACACGATTTTGGATATTTTAAAAAATCTCACAAAGTGCTTAAATACTGTATGTACTTTTCAATTCCCAATTTCCTCAAATACATATTTTCCGTTTAAAAATAACTAATAAGCCATACAAATAAAAATAGTCATTAAAAATAATTAAGCCATTTAAACTATTGAAGTGGTAGAGCCAAGCTACACTAACCCAAGTAATTTTATAGGGCCTGCCTCGAACCGGGTAATTATGGTTTCACAGAATACCGTCGTGAAACAACAGTATATTAATGCTGCTGTGTTTCGTCAGGAGATTGAGAGTTCCAGAAACCCATAAGACCCGGGAAATCTGGGTATTAAGTTGGCAATATTGAACATCAACAACGTGAAAATAAAAAAAGTAAATCATTTACATTATTTTGGGTTGTGGATGTCTATGGGCGAGGGTGTCCACTTAACATCAGATGGCATTTCTGCTTGTTTGCCATCTAATCATATCATGTAACATTGATCTATGTTCTATTTATTTTATTATAATTAAACGACAGATAACATCATTTATATTCGTTAAAAAATTATGACACAAAATTTAGCGTACACCAAAAAGCTAAGAGTAGTAGGACGAATTTGACAGGGCTAAGTTAGATTATAGATAACTCTAGGGAATGTTGGGATTCAAAACGACGTATTATTTTTGATATATTTGACAATTATATATAGATTTAATTTATACTTTTAAAATTTCTTTATTGAAATTTAATTTGTTCAGAGCTTAGAAAACAATTGTTTTAAGCATTGGCAAGCGACTAAGTTTACTAGTATTACTTTGTTACTTAATTGAACTCAAGCAAGCCATGCTAGTGCTAGTTGTCCTGCTTTGTTTTTTAATACAAGTGGTTTGTTTTGTATTTCCATTACTCAAGGATTTCAGCATAAATAAATAAAATTAAGTTCATTTAGAAATAAATATAGAAACGCGTTAAATTTGAAAATATTGGATTTGAACTGGCACCTCTGGAAACCATTTTAGGTCTAAGAGAGTAGGTTTTAATCTTGCTCGATAAAATTTCAATGACCAACAGTTTTATTTATTCATTTAACCTAGTATTCTGGAATACTTAAATAAATAATGGGAAAATTGTATATTAAAAATTAAATAGGATTAAATATAGCACCACACATCTAGTTTAATATATTAAAATCTTAATGAATAGAAGAAGATATGAAGGGAAAGATATAAGGAATCTAGATTAGCTACAGATTTATAGAAAGATTTGAAGATCTTATAATTAGGCTTATTTATTATATTAGTACACACTAAATCTTAAAGTTAGTGTTTCTGTGTGTATATTCAAAATATTATTTATATATTTTTATGCACAACTTTGAAAGAATCTTATTATTAATAAATTAAAAAAAAAATATATATTAATATATTTTTTTACTATTAAGATTTCATTAAGACTAAGGTTACAGACCAAATATTTTTTTTTTCATAACTTATATTATAGGAAATTATACAATCAATAAGAAACACTACTGCAAATTTAAATAGATTAGATGTTTTTAACTATACATTAGTAATGGTCAAACGTCTAGGACTCCTATTAACATTGGTCGTGGAACCTCTGACGTGGACTTGCACAGAGCCGTGTGCTTCCGAATGAAGGCTCGCTGCTCTCGAAGTTCTGGGGGACGGAGCACAAACGCGAAGGTCTACTGCGCTGTGAAGACTAGCAGCTCTTGAGGATCTGGCCGTGTGACCGGCGTCTGGAGCTAGTGCTGGAAGGTCTGCGGCGGAACGAGACCTCCGCGGTGGACTCTCTGGTATGAGGGCCATGCCCATACTTCCAACAAATACTGAATTCTACAGTGGTGTTAAATGAACATTATTGTTTATATTTTTAAATATTTAATTAAAGAAATATTTTAATATAAATATAAATTAGAATTACTAGTCTGCCTGTTTCGAAATTACTACTAGTTAGTGTTGTAGTAATTTAAACGTAAATTGATAAATTTGAATACTGTAAAATGTTATTTAATTAATCTATTTAATTTAATCTAATTATTTCTAATATTTAAGTACCTGTCGCGGACGGTGAGCGAGATACCCACAAGGTTGATACGAAGGAAACGACCCGCCGTAGTCGTAGGACACGCAGCCTCGGGAAAGAGACGCGCGGTGCTGTTACATAAATATTTATTAATTTAGGACGTTTCACTTATATATTTATAAATATGGTTAACATTGTAATTAAAATTGTGAGTTAACTGTATTTTATAGATGCATAAAAAGTGTATACTTTTTCTCGTTTATAGCAGAGGTATAAACCTAGACCTGGACCTAGTGTTAAAATAATCGAGAGTAATGCCACTCAATGTCCCGCTGTCTCCTTACCAATCTTAAAACTGTCGCACTTAGCTGTCTTTAACAACTGGTAAATATAGATGTTAAGTTCTTGGTTAAATACTTAAAAATATTATTATAAGTTTAATTATTATTAATGTACATTAAGAGATCTTTATCAGGACACCTAAAGTACTTGAATGGGAATCAAACCAACAACCACGATTATACTCTGACACCATATTTTTGCGCCATGAGAGTGTATTAAAAAAACTGTATCAAATTAAATAATATAATTTTACTTGTTCATAACCCAACAATCATCAATAACTCAAATATCAACAATGTTCATTATTATAATAACCGCCATTGCCAATCTGACAGAATGAATTATTGTAATTAGTACTAGGAACAAGGAAAAGTGCTGTAGGTTCCTACAGTTCCACTGCCTATCCTGCCCTGTGCTGCAGGTTACAGCGTGAGGCCAAATATATATTATAATGAATCCTCTTTTACGTAGATACGTTTACGTTACGTTTATATGTTTCAAGCCTATGACCATAAAACCAACATTAACTGCGGCGTTCACATATAATACTATTATAGTTAAGTAAGTAATTTACAACTTATAAGCAAGATCTTTAAGCTGACTTACGTGAGGAGGTACTGAAACTGAATTTTCCGCGAGCGCGCAACTTTGCCTGTGTTGTTGTTGAAATTTCGGCTGGTATGGTTCTAGCATTCTATAACAATTTAATTATATTTTGTATAAAAATATATATATATATATATATATATATATATATATATATATATATATATATATATATATATATATATATATATATATATATATATATATATATATATATATATATATATATATATATATATATATATATATATATATATATATATTTTTATACAAAATATAATTAAATTGTTATAGAATGCTAGATAGATATATATATATTATATATATATATATATATATATATATATATATATATATATATATATATATATATATATATATATATATATATATATATATATATATATAATGTAAGGTAAACGTCAAATGTAAAGATACTAACATATGTTTATGAACTAGATCTTGTCGTATTATAATAAACTTTTATTTTTTAATACTTAAAAAACGACTAACATATAATTTTGTTCAGATATACATTAATGTATATATTCAACATTTTTATTGACATATTGAAGCATTTAGAATAAGCTTAAATGTTAGAAAGCTATCAATATCTATGTAAAAGCATGAAATCTACGTACAGCTTATAGACGCACCTGATCTTGCCCCAACGGTTGAAAAAGAGGGCTATTGCAGCTACCCACAGTAGTAACACAAACGCGACTATCAAAGCCTCCTCTGCTCTCACCACTACTCCACCGCCGTCTGTTAAATAAGAAATAAAATTAATATACTTTTTATGATTTACTTTAACTTGCCTATTTTAGATATATTATTTTAAATATATATTTATAATTGTAGTTAGTGCGAAAATAGAGTATGGGGAATGGCCAATGTGGCATTATATTTAAGATAGGTTATTGTGATAATGTCTAATTAAAGCTTAATTTTATAAAATAATAAGTTTACTTTGGTTTATAAACATATTTGAATTTAATACTAAAATAGTTGTTTCTATTTAATTGAAGAGAAATTTCTTATACTATTTCAAAAATAAACAGTAAAATATTTTACATCAATTAAGAAATCAATTATGTTAATTTATAAACAACCACATTTTATTTTCTTTGAATAATCACTAATTGCGATTGGAATATTTTTTCCATACAAAATTGGCCAGACTGTAACTTGCCCAAGATTTTGAATAATCTATTCTAATGACCTCATTTAAACACGTAGAATAAAGAGAACTTAATGGAATAATGTATTTTTGTTTTAAAATGAAATACATGTACATGTGTATCAAGCCACTACTGTCTTATTTTAGTCGAAGACTATCAAACTATACAAGAGAAGTTTTATTAAATATATGTGAATACGTACGTATAACTGATGATGATCTTTAAAACAAAATAATGATTTGGGTATTTTTATGCTTTAAAGTATTAATTCACAATAATAGTAGAGAAATATTTAAAATAAACATATAAAAATTTGAATGCAGCGCGAGGTGCGCCAAGCGTTTGTAGTCAAAGTCCTTGAGAGGTTTCCATGAGGTGCAAGTTCAAATCTCAATGCCTTCAATGTTCTATATATTTATACATAAATAGTATTAATGATTTCGATTTTAATATAGAAATATTGTAATGTCGGTTACGTGATAACTGCGTTAAAGCTTGAAATGTTTTCAGTTCATAGCTGATAGTAACAAACTACCGTTACCTTGTTAAATTGTCAACATATGACTTTTTTTTCTTTCTTCGTCCCCGCTTTCCGCCTTTTTTTCGAGGCATTGTGTGTTGAGTGGCGGAACTCAACGCCGCGCTTTGCCTAGTTTGCCAGAGCGAAGAAAATGGAAATAGAAAAATCCATCTTCCCGACTGGGGATCGAACCCAGAAGCCGTCGTTTTACAGGCAGACGTTGCGCCCCTGCGCCACGACGGTCCTCGTATATTATATATTATATATGTATATATATATTGCTAGCTTAGCAGCTACACTAATTTCATCATAATTTTCTTACTAATTTCTCATCAATCATTTGGTTCACTTGAGTGCCTGTTACACTATACTGTGAAGTAAGTCACGTACGCAATTAACGTTGAGTTCTTGTCTAAGAACCGCACTCAGAGACAGCAATTAGAATTGGGCTAATTTAAAATCGATATAAACGGACGAACGTCGGACATGAGTGACAATGAGTTTAGCTAAACGTAAATCGTTGTTTATTATAGTGTAAAGCCAATAAGAATTTATAAAAAATATGTCATTTAAGATGCTTGTAACAAAAGTTTGACAGCACTAAATTAATTAAAATGCTATAAGCATTTGCTTTAACACCTTTCTTGTACTTGCAATATTATTTTATTTAATAGTTTATTACATATCGCCAATTATTTTGATGCAAATCTCTGTATCGAGTAATTTGTATAGGTGTCTTAGTTATTTCTATTGGTATTTATTTTAGTAGAAACCAAGCAGCTTAAAAGGCTTTCCAAATTTGTAAAATATAGATTACCATAATATAAAGTTTACAAACTTGGAAAGCCAAATGTTTGTATAAATAAAGATTTAATGATTGTATAAAAAAATATATAAGAACAAAATAAATGTAAATGTAAATGGGCAATTATTACGGATAATTAATTACAATTCAAATGAATTTTTTTCTACTGTAAATTTGCGATGCTCAAATTTTAAGGACAACAAAATTACAAAAATATTTAGCAGCCTTATACTTAAATGTTTTTAGGGTTCCGTACAAAAATAAAAAAAAACGGAACCCTTATAGAATCACTCGTGTTCCTGTCCGTCGGTCTGTCACAGCCAATTTTCTCTGAATCTACTAGACCGAATCAGGTGAAATTTGGCAGGATGGTGTAATGCCCTGACCCGAACACAGATGTGTAACGTAAAAAATATTTTTTTGAAATAAGGGTAATTTTCGGGGAATAAATTAGGTAATTAAAAAAAAATTGCGAACCTTACTCAGTCATATATTAAAAGAAAGGGCTTGTTACCAGGATCTTGAATATATTTTTTTCAATTTTTTGAAATAAATGGTTAAGATGATATTCATGAAAAAAGCCGAAAATTGACCATTCCATAATCTCCGAAATTACTGGGCCGAAAAATTTGAAAAAATTACTGAATATAGTTTATGGCTTGTAGAAAAACAGGAAAACCTATAAGGATTCCATAAATTGAAAATAAAATGGTAAATTCGAATAAAAATGTTTTTAAGGAAAAAACGTTTTCAGGGGAAATATTTCACTATATTGTGTACGGAACCCTTGCCACGCGAGTTCAACTCGCACTCGACCGGTTTTTATTTTTTAATTTTATTACGAATTTTTTAGATTACGAATTATTTGTGTATATAACATTGTCTTTTTATTAAATAAGTAAAAAAATTATACAAACAAGTAAAATTACAAAACAGTCTACTTAAGAATAACTTACTAACCAAAATTCGTTAAAGATAAATTTGCAATGGTTATATCAGGGGGCGTTGACCTCGTGGGACTTAATCGTAGGAAAACATCAGCCGGAGGACATTCGGTAGGCTTTCCCCGTTCTGAAATAATAATAATACGTATAGCTACATACAGACCATGCGATGACAGCACGAGCATGTGTACTGTACGAGGTTTCAGCCAGTTTGCAATTCCGGAACGAGTCTTCTTTAAAAATATTATTTTAAAAACATAATTTTCTATTAGTGCCAATAAATTTAATATATTAATTAATTTAATATACGACAAATAATTATGCAGAATGTAAATATGAACATTTAAATTTTTATTTAAATATTTAAAACTTTAATACTTACCAGATTAAAAATGTGTTTAGAAATTTTGTGAGCGACGGAGCCAATTCATGCCAATTAAATTCTACATTCTATACAAAAAACAATATCTTTTCTCATATAGATTAGAGCAGATAAATAGCTTACCAATTTCAGCTGTTGATTGATTTGTTCTAGAATTTAGTCCTGGGTACGAAGATGATGGGGACGGATGCAAACGGAGCACCACTTCAGCAGGAGGTCCACCAGTCACACCGCTCCATTCTAAGACAATATTATCATGCATATTATACCAATTGATTTTGTGTTGTTCATGTGATTGAAAATAGTTTTCAAATGTCGTGTATTTTTATAATTTTTAAAGTGTTAACTCATACGAAGAAATACTTAGAGAAATATATATAACATTTGAACGCAGCGGTATTTGAACCCGCACTTCTTGCAAGCCGTCCTGCGTTCTGACCACTACACCATGCGTTTTTCATTACGCTGAGTTGAAATTCTTGGTGTATTTAACGTAACGCAAAGGTACTATCAGTTAATGGGCGATTCCCACCCACAATAGTTGGGTTTACAGTTAAATCTGTAAGCTGCGTTTCTGAGTCAAATTTGCAGACAAAGCGTTATTAGAGTTAAGCTTAGTGCAAAGTTAAATTAAAAAAAATTAGATAAAAATCATTCTACATAGGTTTATTAAATTTAAATATTACCTTTTATACAACGATTAAATTGAAATATTACCAAAAGTATTATTTTATAAATATACAACGATTTTCTTATCTTATCTTATTGAATTATTTACTTACACATTGAATTGTTTTAAATATTTCTATTTTATGGATAAAATATCAGTTTCTTAAAAATCATATCCATCCCCAACGTAGCAACGTATGTAAACTAAAACCCAGCCGAAGTAAGATCACGCCACTAGTGAATACGTATAAAAAGCTTAGAGCTGTTAGTACATCAATCATTAAAGCTTTACCACTCTCACCAGCGGAGACGCGAGATGGATGTGCAGGTGATTTACGCGATCCTATCTCCTGTCTTGACTCCGTTACAGTTTCTGTAATAAAGAAAATATAAAAGTTTTATTAAGTAATATTTCAAAGAACTAACTTCCCTTATGATTATTAAATATATTTTAAAGTGTTTTTCAATTCTTTGATATTAAGGTTGATTTGATATGAAAGTGTGTGTGTGATATTTTATTTAGAGGTAATTTTGAGTTTATTTAACTTTTTTTATATAATTAGATGGCAAACGAGCAGAAGGGCCACCTGATGTTTAGTGAACACCATCGTCTATGGATCCACAGACTAAAAATATTAACATGCTGCTGTTTTACGGCGGTATTCTGCGGTAGCGTAGTAATTACTCGGTTCGAGCTTGGCCCTTCAGAACTACTGTCACTACTATTGTTACCAAACTTACCGAACAACAGTAACCATAATTTCATTACGTACCAAAAGGACCTGAATAAATTCATAACAAAGTTTGAAACTATAATTTGAAATAATACAAAATATTTCAATAACTTACGTACTTCTATACGATCTCATAAGAAACGTCGACAATATTATTGGGTGAAAAATAACCAAAACTTTACTTTTAACAATTTTAAGGAAACCTTCGTGAGTTTCGAATGTCGTGAACTTATGTAAATAGGCTTCGTAGAAAATGGGCAAAGTTTGTGCGAGTATTGTTTGGCATTATACCGTATTACATTTCATTGTCCTTTCGCAAAAAAAAATAATAATAGAATGTTACACACAAAAATTGTTAAATCAAGAAAATTGGGGACGATCAGTAAATTTTCATAAGAACTATTAGACTACATTTTTAAAGGTATTTTTTTCCTTGGTGAGAGATTAGTGCACCTATTATCGTTGCATTCCAACTACAGTACAATTTAATAAACTTTTGCTACACCCACAAGATACTCCGCTTCCTGCTTTGCAAAAGCTCCATTCCATTCTTAATAAGGATCCTTTTTTTATTTCCAAACTCATTCTTTTCTCTGTAGTCGTATTAGAATTTCCAGATGTACTCATTTAAAGTACGATACATAATTTACATCCACTGAAACTCCTGGAAACAGGTCATAAAATGTACATTTTGCTGGTTTTTACATTTTATTACCTTCGAACATAGAGAACTATAGTCGTATTTTTTATTAGACGAAGCCAGCTGACAGTAACTAATGTCACTTTCTAATATAATGTTGTCATATTTAAAGTAATAGTGATGCGTTGAGTTGTCGTTCAATCAGAAGAATGAAGAATGAGTGTAAATAGTTAATCATTTCAAACTATAATAGAAAAGAATAATATTTCTATTTTACAATAGAATCCTATAAAAGTGTTTTGATATAAGTTATATACTAGTAGTATGTAACTACAGTCAGTTTTTGACAGCTTATAACAAAACTTATTTTATGGCGCCAGCGATACCTTCGAAAAATTAAAGAGTATCGAAGGGAAGGAAGGCATATTTATTGCCAAGGTGAAACCTGGATTAACGAAGGTATTTATTACTTAATTAAAATTTATTATTTATTTATTGACGTGACAACGTCTTAAATTAGGTTGTGCGGCTCGGAGTCAAATATGAAAATGGTAACGAACTATGATCGGTCCGCCGTGCGTATCACTTGACACATGTACAATGTTTTAGTAAACAAAATATATTTTCTATAGTTAAAATTTGTGCAATTTATACTATAATTATTATTCATATCAATAAATATTCTACCGAGAAAAAGACGTTGTCACGTAAAATTTTCGCCCGTAAAACCCACTTTACAGGCAACCATTTTATAATAAAAATATTTTAATTTCAGTAATAATTTTTTTACTATCTTGACCAGGCTGTGTTATCGTCCCGCCAGGCCTTCCTAGACGGCTTGACCACTGGCTTAAAACAGCCTACAGGAAAGGGAACAAGATTAATTGTCGGCCATATAGGCGGGGAAGAAGGATTTGTTGAAGACAACTTATTAATACATGAAGCTAAAAATAATAAAGAAGATTATCATCAAGAGACGAATGCCGATTGTTTTGAGAAATGGTTTAGTGAGGTCTTACCAAAGTTAAAACCTAATTCCGTGGTTGTGATGGATAATGCCCCCTACCACTTCAGAAAACTAGAATCGCTGCCTACAATGTAATACCAATGTAATATAGTCCAAGACTAAAGCTAGAATACAAGAATGGCTAACAAGCAAAAGTGTTTCATTTGAAGCAACAATGGTTAAAGCAAATCTTATAGACGTTGTACGGCAGCACAAACGAGAACATTCCCACAAGTATGTTGTGGACGAGATGGCAATGCAGCATGGGATAATTATTTTACGTCTGCCCCCATACCACTGTGAGCTCAATCCCATTGAATTGGTATGGGCGCGACTAAATGATACGTTGCAAAAAATAATAAAACTTTCAAAATGGCAGATGTAAAAAAACTTTTTGAAGAAGGACTTCAACATATCACGGCTGAAAAATGGAGTAGCTGTATTGAAAGAAAGAAAGAAAGAAAGAAAGAAAGAACACTTTTATTTGGGACAAAAAAGACAATTAGGTACAAAATAAAAAGTAACAATAATATAATAAAAAATAACTTAAATACTAATACCTTATCATTTACCAAAAAAAATGGTTGCCTGTAAAGTGGGTTTTACGGGCGAAAATTTTTCGTGACAACGTCTTTTTCTCGGTAGAATATTTATTGATATGATTAATAATTATAATATAAATTGCACAAATTTTAACTATAGAAAATATATGTTGTTTACTAAAACATTGTACATGTGTCAAGTGATACGCGCGGCGGACCGATCATAGTTCGGTGACAGTTGACACATCGTTACGTTACTTTTTCATATGTGACTCCGAGCCGCTACCTAATTTAAGACGTTGTCACGTCAAAAAATAAAATGAACAATAGAAAAAATAAAAGTAACGATACAAAAAATTAAGAAAAAAAAAAACTACAATATAGGTATATGACGTGTCCCAAATAGGTATACCATTCAGCAATTCATAGGTGTGGACACCTAATGCTATGTTAATGCTCAATGGTACCCTTTTTTAAATACCTACTGACGGGCGGTGACCCATTACAATACAAATACTAAAATTTAAAATAAAAAATAATAGAGATTACAAATATAATTTTTATGAGATAAATTGCATACATTAAATAATAATTTATTAATTTAATAAACTACATGCAAATATATTGCTCATATAATTAAAGAAGAGGATAAAATGTATGGTCTCCACAACATGATCGACAATGTTTCAGACAGATTTATAATTAATGTCACCGAAAGTGATAGTGATGATTTCTCATCTGAGAGATGAATAAATACGAATTATGTATTCAGCGTTGTTTATTATTTTCATTTACTATTATGCATTGTTATATTTTATACATCTATAGTTTCAATTACATTATGTATTGGAAACAATATCGACAGATTTGAACACTAACTAACTACTAAACAATCCAAGCAATTTCATTCATTTAAGAGTTTTTCAAACATTCACTTTGTCACAACACTATTTTTTTTCACTAAAAACTGACAACACAGTAAACGTCAGTTGACTTCGTCTAATTAAAAATACGACTATAGTTCATAAGCCAAGAAATTTTTAAGTTTTTCATCTGATATGAAATCAATGACTCGCTTTTTATTACCAGAGTGAGAGGATGAAAATAATAAATTTCCCCGAGTGGAAATTGAACCTAGACGTTGTATCGCTGAGACACGAAGACCTCTAGAATAAATGTTCTGGCATTTATCTTATATACACTAGAGATTATTTTATTACGTAGAAAAAGAATTTGAAATAAACTTTTTGTTTTTATTTAAATCCTACTTTGTTCTAAATTTCGTTTTAGACGTTTTGCGTATTTATCTTCATCATCTAATTTTATAATGTTACAATTAACAACTGCCAGTTGAGAAAGTGCAAATTGGCGTCTAATTACTTTTTAATCCACCCTAACTTCATAACAGTCGTAAAACGTACAAATTGTGTAAATTTTATAAAACGCTTTCAAATAAAAAATTGACATATGAGTGAGCATATCTGATTTCATCCTGATCACGTCAGTCATAATAGGTAGCTTTAATTATTAATTATTAAAAAAAATATGTATAAAAAATTAGAGGACCGTCGTGGCGCAGAGGCGCAACCTCTGCCTGTAACGCGACGGTTTCGATCCCCAGTCGGAGAAGATGGATTTTTCTATTTCCATTTTCTTCGCTCTGGCAAACTAGGCAAAGCGCGGCGTTGAGTTCCGCCACTCAACATGCAATGCCTCGAAAATGGCGGAAAGCGGGGACGGATAAAAGCAGGGACTAAGCAACGGAGTGTCTTAACACTAGGTTCATATGGTTCCTGCAGTTCCCTTTGCCCACCCTGCCCATGTGCGGGATACAGCGTGAAGCTAAAAAAAAAATATGTAATACAAGTTACTTCAATAAAATCAGAAGACAATTTATTGATTTATACATGACACGACTTAGTTTCTACGTAGTATCGACGAAGAATTTTGCCAAGTTTTATTACTTTATTATACACATCTAATATAGTAACAGTTACCCAATTAAGAAGTTCAGAATTCAGTCCATGGCACACCAGTGCCTGCGTCGGAATCTAGGAGTGCTGAAATACTGTAGATTCATAAATTGCGCTATACGATAATATAATTAATTTTACATTATATCTGTTACTTACTTTATTATTGCTCTATATTCCACATAATCAAATTTGATATTGTTATATTCTCAGAATATATGTTATTTGGTTACAATCAGAAAAAATATTGCAGGTATTCAATTCAAACGCAAAGGCTAGGACTTGTTGCGTTTATTTTGTTAACTAAATCGTTTGAAGTCTTAAGTTAATTTATATTTTTTTAAAACACGCATAAAGAACCAAAGGTATTCCTTATTTTTCGTGGGCAGTAAAAAAATGTTAAATCAAATATTGTACTACTATACGAAAATAATAAAAATATCGCATAGTAAAAATTATAAATAACATATCTATATCAGTAAACCAAGCTAACGTTGTTACTAAATAATTAGTTAGTTTGTTAGACGCTCCCAGCTAGAGTCCGTCCGTGTACTTTGTTAAGAAACTTAGCTCACGGATAAATGAAGCTTTGTCATATTAGTTTAAGTAAAGTACTTAACAGTTTAGTTGGAAGTTAAAAGATAATGCGGGTCATACTTGAATTAGTTCCTTTTAACATACTTCTCCAATTAGTTTAATTAAAACATAAAGAATAAGTTTAGATATGTAGACTTTTTTTATATAGGCGTTGTTCAATGCATATGGAAGGGAATATCTCAGGTGCATATAACCATAATTTTCTAGAGATTGCACTAGTATAATACAACTACAATACAACTATTTATATACGCGTGTATCAAAATGCTATTATAAAAGAGACAACTTGTATTGGGTCTGGGTGATAAATATCATTTGATTTTTTAAAAAAATATTTACCAAGATTTAAGAATAAATTTTGTGTACAAAAATCAGTGAATTTAGTTTATTCGTGAAATAATATATTATTCTATATAGTGAGTTCCGAAAATGAAAAATTATGAAATTCTGAGTGATCAGCTAAAAAATACTAGAGGATCCTGACATTTCATCAAAAAAAAATATTACGTAAGCAAGATTGTTAGCAATGACTATATAAGTGATTCAATTTATCAAAAAATATTACAAAGTAGTTGCTGTTATCTCATCAGGTAAATTTTTAAGCTATACCGCCAAAAGTTTTGATGCAAGTAATTGGAGATTGCAGATGTTAAATAAGTAAGTTAATTAGTGGAGTTAAGCCTTTGCAAAGATTTAAAAAATAATTAGAGAATTTTTCTTCAAATGTGTATTCTATTTACTTATAATTTATATATTATTATAAATAATATATCAAAGTCGCTTCAGATGTAAGCTAAAAATGTTTAAGCTATACAGCGCATTTTAACTCAGTTTTCAAGAGTGAGAGTAAAATTAAATAAGAAGATTACATACATATATTTAAATAATAGTGAAATATATTTTTATACTTATCATAATAAAATTATGTCCATTGGGGTAAAGTTATATGTACCTTTTTTTAGTTTCACGCTTTATCCCGCAGGAATCGTAGGAACCTATTGTTAAGACACTGTTCGCCTTTCTAGGCATTGCGTTTTGAGTGGCGGAACGCAACGGCGCGCTTTACCTAGTAGCCAGAGCAAAGAAAATGGCAATGCAAAGTCCATCTTCCCCGAGTGGGAATGAACCCACAAACAGGCAGACGCTATACCTCTGCGCCACGATGATCCTATAGTATATGAGTTATATTATATTTTATTAAATTCAAATTCATTGTGTTTAATTCAATATGCAAAGAAAACAAAAGTAAATAACGATTGTGCCAAGATCTCATTTAAAGAAGCGTTTCCGATTTACATCGGACTACAATTTTTCTTCTGACAAAGGAAAGTTTTGTTTCCGATGAATCACGTTAAATAGAACTGAAAATAATGATGGAGAAGAAATCAAGTTTTTAAGAGATTCGTTTTTAAAGAATCTTTAATGTTAATTTATGAATGTTAATAATATTAGAATACTGAGGGAATTGTTCATTTGAAAATATTATTCCTAGGCAAAGTAATGAAAATATTTTTTCTTTATCATCTTTTCGTTATTTTTATTTTTATAAACCATACCAGTATAAAATATTTATTTTGAAATACAAATGACTCTACAGACACTTGGTCCGTACCCCTTTTTAAACTTATATTATATGTTCTTATCATAAATATTAATTATATTAATATTAATTGTACATTTCTACACAGTAAACGAACAGACCGGGGGGCAGGTCCGAACCCCCACTTTTCAACTACCAACACTCTTTCTGTATGTGTTCGTAACAATCCAAAATTGAAAAAAAAACCTGGCAATTGACAGTAGTAAAAATATTAATATATGTCTATTTTGTATAAAATAGACAGTTTACCTGCTTACTTCCTATACCTTTAAGTTTCGTTAATTAAATAAGTGTTAAATACTTAACGTGTCTCATAGAAAAGCCTTCCATCCTATTACAGAATAGGATAAAGAGCTTAACCAGTCACGCTAGTACGGCGCGAATGTAACGCGTATGGCTGAATTTAAATAAATTGACTATTATGGAAATGCCTGAGGTATAGAATCCTAAATATTAAGCTTTTCAACATAAAGTAAAAGGTTATTAAAGTTACAAATCTTGGTTTAAATTTACATTAATTTAAGATAAATTATTTAACTTTTTTTACGTTTTGGTTGTTATATCTTAGTGCGCAGTCTCAAACCGCTGCATCGAGTGCTGCAATACAATTTTTTGTGAAAAATGAACGGAGTGTTTTAGCAGGGCAGGGTAGGCAGAGGAAACTACAGGGACGGTGAGAACGTGGTGTTAAGACACTCCGTTTCTTAGTCCCTGCTTCCTCCGTCCCCGTTTATTAGTTTATTTTTATAATAACAAAAAACTAATATTTTAAAACAAACTTTTGAAAAAAAAACATTAATAAGTAAATACATTTGTATTTTTATAATATATTAAAAAATGCTTAGAAAAAGAATCTGTTGTAATTTTAAACATGATTTGTATTTCCCGAAGAACAAGAGAATAAATAGAGTAACATAAGACGTACGCAAAAAATGTTATTTTGTTATTTCATCTATGTTAAATTAAGTACTGGAACGATATTTAAAATATATCGTTAATAACAGTTCTTTCAGTATTTAGGCTTCTCAATTATTTGGATGTAAAAGTTTCAAGCAGACGGGTCAGTTAATAACAGCGCTTACACAAACTTTGTTTCGGAACTTTCTTGATTAAACGTAGAATAATTAGCTTCTGTGCAAAGTTTTTAAGGTAATAATTTGTAATATGTAAAAAATAGTTTGAAGGGGTATTATTGGACAGTAAGAATACTAGATCGTCTACAGTCGGCGATCAAACAGGTTGCAGATAATATTACGTAAGGTTATTAGATGTGTATGTAGCATTAATAAGTTTACCACATCATTATAAACTAATTTCGACACTTTTTTAGGAATTAGGTTAAAATTTACATACATAATATCTATAGTAACGTATCTTATGATGTGCTATGTTTTTTTTATAGCTTCACACTTTTATCCCGCATATAGCAGGGAAGGCAGAGGGAACTGCAGGAACTCTCTTGCTTAGTCTCTGAACTCTGTTGCTTAGTCCCTGCTTTCTCCGTCCCCGCTTTCCGTTTTACTCGAGGCATTGCGTGTTGAGTGGTAGAACTCAACGCCGTGGGAATCGATTCTCAAACCGTCGCGTTTACAGGCCTCTGCGGATTTTGTTTTTTGTTTTTTTACCACAGAATTTTCTTCTTTCACAACTTCTTATTCATCTTGTAGAAATATTATAACCGTACGTACGTACGTATTAAGTAAAATATTTAAGACTTTCAAGAAAAGTCTAAAATAACTTACATCCAGGCTTGGCTTACTTTTTTTATCAGCATAACAGAAATATTTCACGTATTTGTTATTATACTTTTAGATATAAACCAAAACGTCTATTTACTTTTTTAATAGAAATTTATCACACAAGCAACAAATATTTTAGCTATAAGTTAAAAATACAAAGTAATACTCATTCACTGCTTAATTAAAGTAAAGGGTTCGGCCTATTAGCGTGAGTGTCGAAATTTAATGATACTCCCATGATATTAATTTTGTAATATGTAAATATATAGTATCCACAGATCCAGAACATAGGTGTGATTATTTATTGCATTGTCACCGTATTTACTCTATCTTTTATTTACTTTTTATTTTATTTTTACTTTCTATTTATTTTATATTATTACTAAAACAATGTTATCATTTTATTTTGTTTAATAATCATTATCATCATTCCAATTCGCAGAACTGTACTGGGTTCTAACTCTCCAGTACCTCGTTTGTGCCGTCTAGCAAATAAATAGTCCACAAATATTGATATTTTTTGGGAATCACTTCGTAAAATCAAGAGTAAACTCGTTTGCAAAATGTAATGCTGCAAGCCTCTACACAAAGTGTTTTGTTTCTGTGTTATATTGTTGTTTGTATTTTTTCACTTCATATATGTAGCTATTATTATCATGTTTTATGTTTATATTTCCACTCTCACATTAATTTTGCATGTGGTGTTTATCATCCAAACATTTGTATGGTTCTTGGTTTGTGTTACGTACCAATGTATTTTTATAACTTTACTGTACCTATGTGATAAACCAAACTAAATAAATAAATAAATTAGGTAATATGAATTTATATTTGTTATGAATTGGTGATATGAAGTCATATTAGTTACAACGCACAACATTTTATAATTTTTTTATTAAAATAAATCATAGTAATCATTGTCTACAGCAATATAATTACTATTATATAAACTTTTAAAGTGAGAAATGACTCACAAATTTTGCGACAATTAAAATTTAATTTAATATAATTTGCGAAAATATATTAAAAAAAAAAAACGATTCTAATAAATTGTTTAATTTATTGTTGAATAATTTCCACTTTAAGCCTATTGTCTCGAAGTAAGTTGGTTCGAAACTTATCTCTTTAAGGCTAAGGCAACGTTATGTATTATGCAGGGTAGTTCGAAAGGTAAAGTAATTTATTAGTAGTGCTCTAAAACAAATAAGGGTATCCATTAGAAGCAGACAGTGTTTGACTGCAAGCCGTGGGATTGAATTATTTGGTTACTCACTGTGGTTTAAAGAAAAAAACTTGGAGTTGAGTTCAATCACTCAATAATGAAGACGAGAGCTTCTACAATAATCATAACTTAAACATATATATTTTATTGAGGACCGTCGTGACGCAGAGACGTAGCGTCTACCTGTCAACGCGACGTCTTTGGGTTCGATTCCCACTCAATGAAAATAGATTTCTCGTTTCTATTTTCTTCGCTCTGGCAAAAACAAAGCTGAGAACAGAGTGTCCTAACACTAAGTTCGCAGTATGCCTGCGGTTCTCTGCCTACCCTGCTAAATCTGTGATAAAAGCTAAATATTTTAAATCTTATGAAAAAGGTCATACGTAATGAATGAAAAGAAAAAAGTACAAGCAGGTTAGATCCACCTAATCCAGTGTTACATATTACTGCCAAGGGATATACCTATATATTCTGTTCTAGTATATACCGACATAAGCTACTGATTTATATTAACGTTCAGTAACATCTGCGCCTCAATACGACCTATAATATAATAGTATATTGTTCTACAACGCTGCAATTTCTTTATGTGCATATCGTATAACCCATATTTTGCAGTATAGGAAATATAACCCAGGAATAGCCAGGAATTTTATCATTTTCAGTTTGTTATTTTAGATATTTTAATAGTTGTATGACCCTATAAGGAACTATATTTTTTTTAATCTTGCCAAAAAAAATTATAACTTTTTATTCTACGTAATTACTATTAATACATTAATATTTTCATATTTTTATGTCTTCTTTTCTACCAACATAGGAAACTAGCGTTAAGACACTCCGTCCCTTAGTCCCTGCTTTCCGCCTTTCTCGAGGCTTTACGGTTTGAGTGGTAGAATTCAACGCCGCGCTTTGCCTAGTTTCCAGAACGAAGAAAATGGAAACAGAAAAATACATCTTCCCCGAGTGGGAATCGAACCCACAAACAATGGCGTTTACATGTAGACGCTACGCCTCCGTACCACAACGGTCCTAATATTTTCATTTCATTTCATAGCTACACTCTTTATTCCGTATATAGGAGGGTAGGCTTTTGCCTACTCTGATGCAGAAACCGTGGGCACTTAGTTTTAAGACGTGATACCATCCTGCTTTAAATATTTATTACCAATTTTATAACTTGTTTAGAGATCCCAAATTATTATGACATTTAGAGCAAGCTCTATTTTCAGACCACGAACCATAATCCAGTGAATATAGATTAGGGCTAGACAATGAATTGTCTTCAGATCTGACGAAGCCTGATTTCTTACCAAGGATGTGTAACCCGTCCCTGAATCTTGCTGAAAGGTTTTTCTTATTTATTGAAAATGGTGTTCTCAAATAACTTGGGCTGCCACTCTATCATAGAACCAGCCGAACCATTATTGAAATCGAATAACGCTTTGTTGGATAATTGGTCATACGGTCATTTTTTTACTAAATATTCCTCAGTTGTAAAAATATCCTTAACTTTAAGCAACATCGTTCTGTCTGCGTACCGCTTAAGTAGTTGTTCCTAATAGCGTAATAGTATTTGTTTAATATAAAATTTCCATAAAAATACATGTAATATAGTTATCTTCTAAAACTTTAATCTCTCATATAAAATCTTTTGCTTTCTAATAGGATGTCGTTGGGTCATTACTCTTACTGCTTAGATCATCTTTTCTTACGAACGCTAAAGAACAGATTTGAATGTTTAGGATTTGAAAGAAAATAAATCTTTCAATAAAATAAAATACTAAAACAAATGTAAACAAATATTAAAAATCATTAAAATAATTATTGGTCGCAATGAAATCTATATGGTCGTAAATAATATTTTCCTCGATAATAGCTCGTTCAATCGAACGTTTACTTATTTTAAATAAAAAAAATCTTCGTTATTGAATGAAAGTATTAAATAAAACAAAGAAGGAAATTCACATTAAGGCTCCACACAGTCCAACTTTTATTTCATTTTGTTTCTGGCAAGCTTAACACGATTAATGCATCTAAATGAAATCTTGATGTGTTGCCAATATTATTTAAAACTTTTTATTCGTGAGTCGTAAGTCTAAGTAGCTTTTGGCAAGAGTGTATCTAAATTTGTAATTTAAAATGTACAGGCATTTTTATTTTTTAACATCAAAATTAAACCTTCTACTTGAACATTTAGCATTGTTACAAATATAGTACAGAGTTACAGAATTATCACTTATTTAAAATAAGACACGTATTCGATGGTCATAACTTTAACCTTCACGTACCACACGAGGTTATTTTTTGTCCTTGATACCATAAATCGATGGGAGTGGACGCTCAATTAATTTAGTAGTAATAGTTGACAGGCCTACATGATATTTTTGAAATGTAACCAACTAGTGAGAAATACAGACAGTATTTTGATTACAAGTTTCTTTGTACCTAGCTTACCTATATATCTAACCTACTTACCTAATTTAAAATACTTTCTGGCAATATCTCGCACATAGCAAGATTTACAGAGGAAACTTAGTGCTAAAACACTCCGTTCTCCACTTACACAAGCTCCTTAATTACACATATAAATCATTTTAATTATTATATATTTTCTGTACTAAATGTTAAATGTAATATAAGTAGATACATATTGAATGAAGTATTAGCGGTTAGTATTCAATTTTGATTCTTGTAAGATAAATAAGTCCATAATATCGTAGGAATGCTTTAAATTTGTTTTGAAATCATCATTTTTAAAAAGTATACGATGAAAGAACAAGTAATTCACAAAGTTTGATAAGTCTAAGACTTTTAATATAATGAATATAATTGCATATATATAAAAGCCATATTTAAACGTCACACATAAACATCTTGTAAATATAAAAGTGATTCAAGCAAAGTGCTTACAATCAGACACTGATCCGCTGCGGCACGGCAGCCTCAAATGTAACAAAAATTTTAAATAAATCTTACATATAATTATGTTAAAAAATATATATAATCCGTCATATATGTAAGTTAAACAATATACAATAATACATAGTTATAAGTAATAATATACAAATGCGTGCTTGGGCTCACACGCTTTTCCTTTATAAATGTAGCCATATTATCCACTTAAGTAAATATTTATGTTAATATAATCAGAAGGCAACTTAATTATTTGGGGCTTAATGTAATTGTCCCAGTGACCGGAAACTCGGGTTCACACACAAATGTTTTTCTAATAATTCCTTTATATATTTTGACGAGAAAATGTATATATTTTTATTAGCTTCACGCTTTATCTCGCTCGTAGCAGGGTAGGCAGAGGGGACGACAGAACTAGGTTCCTACACATAGTGTTAAGATACTCCAATCCGGCTGTCCGTCTTTTGAAGAATTGGGTGTTGAGTGTCGGAACTCAACGCCACACTTTACCTAGTCGCCAAAGTAGAGAAAATGGAAATAAAATACTGAATCCTATACGAAATGTAGATTATGATATTTAAAAAGCGAAAGTCAACGATTTATGATCAAATTCCTCTCTTGTATTTTATGTTTTCTCTACAATTATTTAATTCATGGATCTGCTACCATTGATCCTATTAGTTCATTAATTTATTAATTATAAACTTATTAGGTGTTAACAATATTTACATGATTATTATATTTGTTTATCTCATGATAGAAGTTTTATTGTGATATGTCGTATGTTTTAGATAAGTGTTCATTCCAAATTACATTAAAAACTATCACACAACTATAAAGAAAAATTGCGTACAGGAAAGTGTTGCATAACGCCTCACTATGTGTAACCAAATCATTAATGGAGAAAAAATTAAAAATGTATAAAAATATGTACGTAGCTATAGTCGATATTACGCATTTTTGAAATTTTCAAAACTTTCAGGCCTGGACAATTAAGCCATGCATACTTATTAGGTAAGTCCTTTTAAAAATCTCATTAATTTATATTTTTTTTTATCAGCATCTTTATACAAGATTTTAATTATTGTTATTAATGATCATTTGGTGAAAGAGAAACATAATGATTCCTAAACACAGGTAATGCTGCAGTACAGGTAGTACAGTATAATTAAATAGCAAACGCAAACATTCTAAATATTATATTTCCCTCGAGTGACTTTTAAGCCTACAAATGAAGTTTTTTAGAGTTTAGTTAGAAACGTTCCAACACTCGTTCTTTGTAAGGTATTTGAGTGGTGACGCTTTAGAAAATTCTTCTCATAAAAGATTCTATAGAAATTTTTAACATCTCTATAAAAATATGCTTATATAAGTCACAAACTTTATAATAAACCTTAATCATAGAAGTTTTTTTAAGATTATATGAAGTTAGATACTGTCACAGCATATCCTGGTAATTGTTACGATTTTTTACGTTAAATGAAAAATATGATCTATATATAGACTAATATTATAATAGTTCTCATCTATTGGACTCAGGTAACCTTGACCAAGTCGTCGGTCTATCTCGTAGAGGGCCTGCCACTCCGAATCCTTTCGACTCCAGGACTATAGTTTCTGCGACCTATGTGCTTGTTACTGCCACTTGAGTTTAAGAACTCTGTCAATTAATTCGGTTCTCCTACGTACCTCCTTACATCGGACTCAATCCCGCAGGGAAGCTTTGAGCAAAAAGCTCTGTATTGCCCTTTGAATGATGTTTAGCCGTCTTCTGATGTCCATAGTGTGCGACCAATTGTTAAGAGCCCAAGTAAGACTAGTTAATCACTAAATATATATTAACGATCATTATTTTATAAAATATGAGGAAATTTTTTTAATGAAATTTAAATTGAGAGACCAATTAAATAATCTGCACAAAAAATCACTTCCTATCGTGTAAGAGAAAATAATATAGCTATAATAACTATTAACCGTAAACGTGTAAATGCATTTTAGAAGCAAATCGGGCCAAAGCTTAATTATACATGCAAACAATGGCACGCGACCTCACCTCATTGGTGTAGATATGTCGCACAAACTCTGCTCGTTATCCTCGTAGAGTTTTTATAATTATTTTAACGTATTACAAAATGTACAAAAAGGATTTAAAACTGTTTAAGAAAACAAAACTGGCTAATAGTTATTATTTTGATATATTTGAAAACTGGCTAATAATTTTTTTTTAGCTTCACGCTTTATCCCGCACATGGCAGGGTAGGCAGAGGAAACTGCAATGACCGTGGGAACCTAGTGTTAAGACACTCCGTTGCTTAGTCCCTGCTTCCTTTGTTCCCGCTTTCCGCCTTTTTCGAGGCATTGCGTGTTGAGTAGCGGAACTCAACGCCGCGCTTTACCTTGTTTTCCAGAGCGAAGAAAATGGAAATAGAAAATCCATCTTCTCCGACTGGAGATCGAACTCAGAAAACGTCGCGTTACAGGCACACGTTGCGCTTCTGCGCCACGACGGTCCTCTAATAATAATTATTATTATTATTATTTTGATATAAGTGGTATTCTGAAAAGGCATAGTGAAGTAGCTTTCTCTATAGCGTAGTAAAGCACTCTTGATACTTGACTATAACAAGAGCTTTATATGCTCGTGAATAGCCTGGATCTCTGAGCCGTAGGTTATCAATGGCAAAACACACAAGACAAAAATTCTTCAATCTCGAGGTTGAATTTACTTATTTAATTAGTAGACTGTTTGTCGTAGGTCACCAATCTTGACAGGAGTGGGTCTAACGTGGTGGTTCGACGATTTTAGTCTCGTCCATGTTGTGGCTCACTTGTTGAGAAACGCTACTAACTCGAGCATTGCACTCAAGTATACCAAGGTCTCGGCCATGACTACGATATCGTCAGAAAATCAATATGATATATTAAATATATGATATGTTATATAAGATACTCGGTTTTCCACTCAGCGTTTATAACAACACTCTTTAATTTAACTATATATTATGAATAACGTACATAGATTTTAATATAATTTACATATTGAATAAAGTAAATGTTTCACAAAAGTCAAGATAAATAAATCAGCAGTAGTAAGATAGTTTTTAACCCGCTATTCGCCATTCGAGACATTGTGTGTTGAGTGAAGAGTGGGGAAAGGAAAAATCAGCCCCCCTTGTGGGAATTGAAACCTCCGTGTTTACAGTTAGGCGAACACACACAATCACATACACACATGCAAGTTATGTTAACTTTTATTTAAACGTTATCCAATCTATAACATAATGAAACTGTGACTGCGCTCAAAGCAAATATTGACTTTGGAGAGGAAGTTTATAGCGTTATTTATTTTTATTTATTTCAACTCATGTGCATATTACTCATTTTTTAAATATATTAAGTGTGTGTTCAATTTCAATCGTTTGAACAAGTCCTTTGTTTTGAATTCAATTTACGAGTAAATTAATTCAAATTTTTCTAGTTTCATTTAATAAAGTGGGCATATAATATATCAAGTGCAATTTGGAAATAAAAAATACTAACGATAACTTTTTTAATCTATACCTATTAATAACAACGAAATAATATATATGTATACTCGTTAACCGTGGACTGACTGAATATTTAAACGAAGTTAAAATACAGATTATATCTAAATAGGTTGTTTAATGTGGTTTATTGATTTTCCTAATTGTGTACAAAGCGGGCAAAATCTCTACACAGACACTATTAAGTGAGGGTTGTGAACTTTAGTAAAGCTGTTTAATATAATTATGAATTTAATTGATTTTAAATAATGATCAAATATTATAAAAGTATATAAAGAAAACCTTTCAAATCGTAAAACATATTTTCTAATAAATAATAATAAGAAACAAGTTATTATGAGTTTTGGTATGTAAAAAAATAGATCGTACAGCGGGGACGGAAAAAAAGCAGAGACTAAGCTACTTAACACTAGGTTCGTATGGTTCCTGCAGTTCCCTCTGCCTACCCTGCCATGAGCGGGATAAAGCGTGAAGCTGTAAAAAAAAGCTTCTAGTAACTTCACATTCAAAGCAAAGTATAAATGTTCATTAATAGTAATGTCTACAGTCCAATATATAATAAAGATCAAAACTATCTAAAAGTCTTGTATAGTCAATTTTATTCTTTGAGGACTTAAAATAGATTGTGTTGTGTGCACTTGTTGGCTTGTAAAATCCTGTATAGTACAGTAGGATTACATAGGATTGCAATTTGAAAAACTTATACCAATTTGGCGCTTCGCTCTTTCTTTTTTTAAGCCATATTGTGGTCCTCTTTTTGCACGTAGAGCTTCTTTTCGTCTCACCCATCGTTCGCCATCTAGAAAAAAATGAATTAATTACATTAATATAAAAAGTTACATTAAGATCTTCTTATATTGCGGCTGATACAACTATTTTAAATTGTCAATTCCTTTGTTATTATTATTGTTTAAATTATTTCTTATCAATAAGGTTATAAATTAAATTTTACGCGATAAAATAGTTTCGTACTATTACACTTAATAATATTAAATTGAATATTGCACAGTAACTACTTAAATATGTCTAAGGGATCTTATAAGGCCATTGATTAGCATATAAAGCTCTTGTTATAGTCAAGTATTAAGAGTGCTTTACTACGCTATAGAGAAAGCTACTTCACTATGCCTTTTCAGAATGCAACTTCAAAATAATAATTATTTTTAATAAACTAGCAAGTTTTGTTTTCTTAAACAGTTTCAAATCCTTTTTGTACATTTTGTAATATATTAAAATAATTATAAGAACTCTACGAGGATAACGAGTAGAGTTAGTGCGACATATCTACACCAATGAGGTGAGGTCGCGTGCCATTGTTTGCATGTATAATTAAGCTTTGGCCCGATTTGCTTCTAAAATGCATTTACACGTTTACGGTTAATAGTTATTATAGCTATATTATTTTCCTTTACACGCTAGGAAATGATTTTCTGTGTAGATTATTTTAATTTTTAATTAGTCGCTCAATTTTAATGCCATTATAGAAATTTCTTTATATTTTATAAAATAATGATCGTAAATATATATTTAGTGATAGTGAAGTGAAGCTAGTCTTACTTAGGCTCATAAAAATTAACATATTATGAGAAATATTGAACTCCTTGGCGGTTGCGTTTCGTAATGAAATATCCACCTAGATATTTCATTTACTATAGAACTTTAAAATTCGATTGACTGATAGACCTTACAGTTTATTGGGAGATAAATATTTTAAAAGTTATAACTTAAGATTAACAAGTACAAAGATTTGAACTAATTAACGTATTTCATTTTTAGACTGCACTTACAAAGCGGCTGAGGAATCCTATAAAATATTGTTAATTAGAGAAAGGAACTCTAATTGTTACTGATACTTGCGAGTATATCATTGTCTTGCAACGCAATCTACTAGTGTGAGGGAGTTTCTAATTAGCTTATTTTTATGTTAATTACAACAAACATAATATTCATCCTTCTTAGAGATTACCTAAATTTCAAGTTCCAAATTCTTCTAAGATTAAACTTTATTAAATCATTTTGCAAATAATCTTCTTGAGACTAAAAATTTAATATAATTTAAATACTAAAGCTTCAAATGTCACATTAAAAAGCTAGATATCACAGAGCTATCTAAATCCGCTAGGGTATTTCAATTAAGCTTCACGTTTCATATTACCGCAGCAATATTTGGATCAACTAGATATATAATGAAATTATAAATTCGTTCCAAGGCCATCAGCGTTGGAATACGGTGGTGCGAGAGATAGCATCTGACTGTCGACGCAATTATAGTGAATTCGATTCCTACTCTGCGAAATAAATTAATTTCCACGTTTTAGCAGAACTAAGCGTATAGATATGTCCTACGATCTTATAACGTAATATGTAGCGCTTCTAGGGAAAATTTGCGATCTTGGGTCTTGTCTTAGTTACCGTCTATTTACTTACTACTTATTCAGTGAAGCGTGAATTTAAAAACATAAAATCGTAAATAACCAGTTGTAAATATCTGGCTATATAATACTTAGTAAAAATAAACATTAGTTTCTCTTTTAGTTTTACATAAGAACGTTTTAAAAAAAATTAAATAACGTATTTTCTTTATTAGGAGAATATAGCTTAGAATACTAATTTCTACGAATATCTTACACACGTTTATCAGACGTCTAGACGTGCATCCATTAGTCAGACCAGTGCTATTTACAGCTTTATCACGTTTAGTCACATATATCATTTTTATCAGGATTTCGTAACTTGGAAAAGAAATACTTGTATTTCTTTATTTGTATATGTACATATAGTTATACAAACATAGTTGCACGCTTTATTCCGCACACAGAAGGATAGGCAGAGGAACCGCAGGAACCACAGGAACCGTAAGAATCTAGTGTTAAAACACTTCGTTTTCTACTTTCCACTTTTTTGTCGAGGTATTGCGTGTTATGTGGCAGAGCTCAATGCAAAATATTGCGCAAACAACGCGAAATAAAAAAGTCTATTTTCCCTGAACCGCCGCATTTACAGGCAGAGGCTATGCATCTGCGTCACAACGTTCCTCTACATTAAAAAGCAGCTTTAAATTTACATTCTTGTCATTGATTTGTAAGTAAAAATAATATAATATAAGTTAAGCTTGAGTCACAAGTTACTTAAAACTCTTGACATTTTTTAATTGAACTAAACATCGTTTTGTCTTCTTCCCGAAGAATCTTGGAACCAGATAACGTCACAGTGACAAATCAATCTTCGTAATTTTTAAATCCTCAATTGTGCCTTTTAGTCAGTTTTTCTTATCTATTCCTCATATCTGGACAGATTTCTTATTTTAATTTCAAATTACTAAATATAATTCAAAAACTTATTATAATAGATTTTACTGTAATATTTTTATGAAGAAATAAAAAAATATCAAATCCTTCGCTACCCTCTCATTTTCGTCCTATAACAATTCTTCCCTTCTTATCCAAAATCCTGGAGTCCATTGCACACCAACAAATCTCCTGCTACCTTCATAAATGCGACTTACTCAGCCCACTCCAATCGGGCTTTCGTCCAGGTCACAGCACAACAACAGCATTGTTAAAGGTCACGGACGATATTCGCATTGCCATGGAAAACCAGCAACTCACAGTGCTCGTGCTAATTGACTTTAGCAATGCTTTCAATGCAGTAGACCATGACCTCCTTCTTGCATTCCTTTCCCATGCTAACTTGTCAGACTCTGTCGTGGAATGGTTTTCTTCTTATCTTCGAGGGCGTCGGCAATCCATACGCATTGGTCAGCTACAATCTGATTGGTGCGAAGTGAGTGCCGGCGTTCCTCAAGGCGGCATATTATCTCCCTTCTTGTTTTCTGTTTTTATAAACGCCATCACTAAAATTTTAACTTCGCACTACCATCTGTATGCCGATGACTTGCAGCTCTACAAACACTCTTCTGTCAGTGATCTTGCCGCGGCTATTAACTCCCTAAACGACAATCTTCACCGCATATCTCTTTGGTCCACTAAATATGGTATCGCTGTCAATCCATCCAAGTGTCAGGCCATCATTATAGGTAGCAGGAAACAGTTAGCTAAGATAGATGTCCTGACTCTGCCCAGCCTGCGATACAATAATACACCAATAGAGTTCAGTAGTAGTGTTAAAGACCTCGGCATTATCATTGACAGTAAACTTAGTTGGGGGGATCATATTAAAGAAGTTTCTCGGAGGTTTTACGCCACCATGCATTCCATGATGCGTTTAAAAAATTTTTTGCCTACGGAAACTAAAATCCAGCTTGTTTCTACCCTCTTGGATCCAATTCTTGATCGTAAATATATATTTAGTGATAGTGAAGTGAAGCTAGTCTTACTTAGGCTCATAAAAATTAACATATTATGAGAAATATTGAACTCCTTGGCGGTTGCGTTTCGTAATGAAATATCCACCTAGATATTTCATTTACTATAGAACTTTAAAATTCGATTGACTGATAGACCTTACAGTTTATTGGGAGATAAATATTTTAAAAGTTATAACTTAAGATTAACAAGTACAAAGATTTGAACTAATTAACGTATTTCATTTTTAGACTGCACTTACAAAGCGGCTGAGGAATCCTATAAAATATTGTTAATTAGAGAAAGGAACTCTAATTGTTACTGATACTTGCGAGTATATCATTGTCTTGCAACGCAATCTACTAGTGTGAGGGAGTTTCTAATTAGCTTATTTTTATGTTAATTACAACAAACATAATATTCATCCTTCTTAGAGATTACCTAAATTTCAAGTTCCAAATTCTTCTAAGATTAAACTTTATTAAATCATTTTGCAAATAATCTTCTTGAGACTAAAAATTTTAATATAATGCAAATACCAAAGCTTCAAATGTCACATTAAAAAGCTAGATATCACAGAGCTAACTAAACCCGCTAGGGTATTTCAATTAAGCTTCACGTTTCATATTACCGCAGCAATATTTGGATCAACTAGATATATAATGAAATTATAAATTCGTTCCAAGGCCATCAGCGTTGGAATACGGTGGTGCGAGAGATAGCATCTGACTGTCGATGGAATTATAGTGAATTCGATTCCTACTCTGTGAAATAAATTAATTTTCACGTTTTAGCAGAACTAAGCGTATAGATATGTCCTACGATCTTACAACGTAATATGTAGCGCTTCTAGGGAAAATTTGCGATCAGAGAGTCCTGTCTTAGTTACCGTCTATTTCCATACTACTTATTCAGTGAAGCGTGAATTTAAAAACATAAAATCGTAAATAACCAGTTTGTAAATATCTGGCTATATAATACTTAGTAAAAATAAACATTAGTTTCTCTTTTAGTTTTACATAAGATTGTTTTAAAAAAAATTAAATAACGTATTTTCTTTATTAGGAGAATATAGCTTAGAATACTAATTTCTAGGAATATCTTACACACGTTTATCAGACGTCTAGACGTGCATCCATTAGTCAGTGCTATTTACAGCTTTATCACCTTTAGTCACATATATCATTATTATCAGGATTCCGTAACTTGGAAAAGAAATACTTGTATTTCTTTATTTGGACGGAGTAAGTAGGGACTAAGTAACGGAGTGTCTTAACACTAGGTTCTTATGGTTACTGCAGTTCCCTCTGCCTACCCTGCTATGTGCGGGATAAAGCGTGAAGCTTTATTTGTATATGTACATATAGTTATACAAACATAGTTGCACGCTTTATTCCGCACACAGAAGGATAGGTAGAGGAACCGCAGGAACCGTAAGAATCTAGTGTTAAGACACTTCGTTTTCTACTTTCTACGTTTTCGTCGAGGTATTGCATGTTATATGGCAGAGCTCAATGCAAAATATCGCGCAAACAACGCGAAATAAAAAAGTCTATTTTCCATGATCGACGTTCCTCTACATTAAAAAGCAGATTTAAATTTACATTCTTGTCATTGATTTGTAAGTAAAAATAATATAATATAAGTTAAGCTTGAGGCACAAGTTACTTAAAACTCTTGACATTTTTTAATTGAACTAAACATCGTTTTGTCTTCTTCCCGAAGAATCTTGGAACCAGATAACGTCACAGTGACAAATCAATCTTCGTAATTTTTGAAGTTAAATCCTCAATTGTGCCTTTTAGTCAGTTTTTCTTGTCTATTCCTTATATCTTGACAGATTTCTTATTTTAATTTCAAATTATTAAATATATTTCAAAAACATATTATTATAGATTTTACTGTTATATTTTTATGAACAAATAAAACAATAAAAAATAGTTCTCACTCTCCGTACATCTGGTTTTGATCGGAGTGTCTCGATACTCTGATTTTTCTCACGATCCGATATTTCACTGCGAATTCTTTTTGCTTATTCTACAATATACACATATAATTCTCCACTTTCCGCCAGAATTTCAGACATTGCAACTTGAGTAGCTGGTCTCAAAGATGATAGTAATTCTAATATATAGCTATTAAATTATTATTCAAGATACTAATATGATGAGCTATTACAGATTTATGTGCTTTCATAAGCTGTATAAATGATTGAATGCAGTCGTAAAAGTTGGACCGACTCGATTTGTAATAAAAGTTTAATAACGCTTACTGATTCACACAGTATGAATTGTTTGAGTGAGTGCGGAGATATTGAGGATATTGAGTAGTTTCTGATATACGAAAACTAGAAATTTCTTTTCCCTTTATTGTTTGTTTGTATATGTGTGCTTATGATTTGAAAATAATTTGATATATAGCTAACACTACAGACACTTGAACCCCCTTTAACTTATTTTATGTTATTGTCATAAATATTCATCATATTACTGTTAATACACTATACATAGAATCCTTATTAAATATAACGAACTTTTAATTTATCTTTATATTATTTTTTATACTTAGACATAAGGCTATGACTGAGTGAATTACATAATTTTTTCCACATCATATAATTTATGAGGTGGAATTGACATGATAAAAGTGAACTGTGATACGAGATGAACGGAAAACTAGTGTTAAGACATTCCTTTCCCCATTTTCGACTTTCAAATAAATGTTGCCAGACCGAAAAAAAAATCATTTTCCCTGAATGCAAATTAAGCTGTGTATTTTTTTATATTGTACGATAGCAATCGAGCAAAACCGCTACCTTATGTTAAAAGGACACCCTCGCCCATATACATCTACAACCTGAGAGGATGTGGATGCATTGCCAAGCTTAACATAATAAAACATGCCTGTACACACGATACTTGAAAACCCCTAAACTATTCTTCTCAGGGAAAACTGCAGGAGGTTTTTCCTTAAAACTGTCCATATACAAGTAAAAGGTGCTTCACATAAAATGTAGCTATTGTTCAGTAATTTTTTACATAAAATATAGAAAATAAATGTATCAAAGGCTGATATCGCATAGACAAATCCGTACTATCCTTGTGCCGGAAATCTTACTTGTAAATAATCTGGGTCGCAAAGTGTACTTTCAATACATATTTATAAAAAGAAAATATAATAAAATATATGGTTTTCTTATTTCTTTTCTACATTTATTTACATTAGAGGACTGTCATGGCCCAGAGGCGTGAGCGTCTGCCTGTAAACACGACGGTTTGAGGGTTCGATTCCCACTCGGGGAAGATGAATTTTTCTATTTCCAATTTATTCGCTCTGGAAACTAGGCAAAATGCGGCGTTGAGTCCCACCACTCAGCACGCAATGCCGTAGACACGATCCTTAACATAGTTATCATTCTCTTTACTCTAATAATTTTCAATATAAATGAAGTTTTATATATAAAAATATATATATTTAGTATAATATACTTATTAAAAATAATAACCTCTTTAATTATGTTATGTCATGTTAATTAATTATTAACAACGAAAAAAATAACGATATTCGTGTTAAATTCTTTTTTAAACCAAATTTTAATAAAGTAAATTGAATATAATTGTTTCTGCAATACAATATATTTAAATCTTTCTCGCAAAGTAATCTTTCTTAGGAATTGTTATTCTTTACACTTTCGTTCAATATCAGAAAGATTAAAATATTTTATCCGCTTAGACTCTAGTATATAAATACAAACGAATAACACCTATTCGTAACAGCTGATTTATTAATTACATAATAAAATATAGCACACGTGGCGCAGAGGAGCAACGTCTGCCTGTAACGCGACGGTTTCTGGTTTCGATCGAGTTTCGCCACTCAATACGCAATGCCTCGAAAAAAGGCGGAAAGAGAGATATATATATATATATATATATATATATATATATATATATATATATATATATATATATATATATATATATATATATATATATATATATATATATATATATATATATATATATATATATATATATATATATATATATATATATATATATATATATATATATATATATATATTTAGCTTCACGCTTCCCTAAGCTAGCCTAGCTATCCCGCACATGGTAGGGTAGACAGAGGGAACTGGAACTTTATATATATATATATATATATATATATATATATATATATATATATATATATATATATATATATATCTATATATATATATATATATATATATATATAAAGTATATATATATATATATATATATATATATATATATATATATATATATATATATATATATATATATATATATATATATATATATATATATATATATATATATATATATATATATATATATATATTGCGTGTATTGTTACAATAATATGTACATGTGATATTAATAACTAATTTCACTCATTCACTTTAATATTCGTCATATTTAAAGAAAAGAAATCAATCAAAGAGTCAATGACTGCACTAACTGACTTATTTACAACGAAAATGAGTTAATTTAAACACAATAAACACAAAACAGCATCTCCAATCTGGACATCGTCATTAGCAGCAGAATTTAATCAATTTAAAAGTCTCATTCTTTCTCTTCTAAATACCTTGCAACGTCAAGTAGAGTTTCTCTCAACCGAGATTTCTCAACCGAAAAGAGATGAGAAGAAGGCGTAAATTTCTACTGTTTCATGGAGTACCAGAACAAAAGTCTGAAGAATTAAAGACAAGCATCACCGGGTTAGTAGGTAAACATTTGATACTATCAAATTTTTCACCCTCTTGCATAAAGACCTCTTATCGATTGGGTGGATCTTCTGATAAGCCCAGGCCAATCGTAGTAAAATTTACTAATGTTTCGACACGGGACATGGTTTGATTTGCAAAAGGTAAATTAAAGAGCAGAGGGATAACTTAGTCGGAATTTCTCACTAAAGACCGTCATGATGCTTTTCTTGTAGCAAGACAGCGATTTGGAGTAGGCAAGTGTTGGTCCGGATGGATCTCGACATCGCATTGAAACCAAGGCTGAAGTGATTTCTCTTTCTGATACAAACAGTAAGTCTCCCGTTGTCCAAAACATCATAAAAAAAGCAAACGACAAAGTGTTGGTACAGCGTGCCAAAAGAATGGTGAAGAAATAGTATATACTATTTAGTTTTACATATTTTTCTTTTTTTTTCTTCATTTTCTCATAGATTAGACTATCGTGTTATTATTGTTCTAGTGTTATGTTCTTTATTGTATCTTTTTTTTTGTTGCTTTATTTAAAAGCATATATTATTTAATATGTGTCACTATAAATAACATTCATTGTTTTTACAATTTATAAATTATAGTTTATTTTTTATATTATTTTTGCATTCAAATTTGTCAAACTTGTCACTAGTGGAATATGTTATAGTATTTTTGAAGCACAGTTTAATGATGGCAAGTTCCACGTTCAGATGCTTGTACTATCATGTCTGTTGTATTATGATGATATCTTGTTGAATATGTTTTTGTTTTTTTTTTTCTGTATGTATGTTGTTCTAATTATGTTCTTTTTATTGTTTTTCTTTTCTTTTATTTTTCTAATTTCTTTCTTGCAACTGGCTGATATGTTGAATAACTTGATTTTTTTTATTTTAATTATTTTATTTTTTATTTATTTCTGATTTATATTTATTTATTTTTATTTATTTGTGTTTATTATTATAATATTTATTTATATAAGTGATCTATAAACATACATATATTTTTTAGATACAAAACTACGGCATTTAACAATAGCAATGATGATTCCATTGTATTATCACCATAACCTTCCAGTTCCGAAGGCATTTACAGCACGGAAAGTTTTTTTAGCATTCCATCACCCGGTGAAAATCTTGATTCATATTTCTCGGATTTTCCGAAAAATTTTAACATAGTTCATATTAATGTTCAGAGTATTCACGGTACTCTGATTTGCTGTCGAGTTTCACTAGTAAAAATATACATGCAATTTAGGTGTCTGAATCATGGCTTAAACCATGCTTACATGCTTACAGTCTACCTCTTGCGCGTTACCAGGATTTCAACTGATTAGAAATGATTGGATGGGACGAGTCGGTGGAGGTGTTGCAATCTACTTGCGTGCTCACATTCCTTTTTCTATTATGAATATATTACTTTCACAGGGCAATGCACGTACTGAGCACTTTTTCATTGAAGTTTTGTTACAACATACTAAATTTTTTCTTGGAGTTTTTTATACTTCTAAAATTACTATTGATTATTTCTCGTCATTTGAAATCCTGGTGGATCAATTAACTCTCTTTTATGAGCATCCCTTGATTATGGGAGATTTTAACACATGCCTTCTTAAAAAAGACTATCGGGCTTCCGTCTGCTAACTTTGATAAATTTTGCTAATTTAAACATTTTACCTACAGCAACTCATCACATATATATATATATATATATATATATATATATATATATATATATATATATATATATATATATATATATATATATATATATATATATATATATATATATATATATATATATATATATATATATATATATATATATATATATATATATATATATATATATATATATATATATATATATATATATATATATATATATATGTGATGAGATACCTCTAAATACCTCTGACACAGTGCCCATATTCGTGAATGGAGATGCCGTGGAACAAGTTAAACGGTTCACCTATCTGGGTAGCGTGGTTGATCCATCGGGGGGGGCAGAGGCAGATGTAGAAGCTCGAATAAACAAAGCTCGAGCTGCATATGCTCAGTTAAAGCCCGTGTGGATCTCTACTGTTATCACACGGCGCACGAAGGTGAGAATTTTTAACTCCAGCGTTAAGTCAGTCCTCCTGTACGGGTGCGAGACGTGGTTCGTCAAGAAACAAGTGACCAAGAGGCTGCAAGTGTTTATTAATAAATGCCTACGCCGCATTCTGGGGATTTACTGGCCACAACGAAATGAACGAAAAAATGAACGAGTTAACTGCTCAAGAACCTGTCTACAAAGAAATACTTGTGAGGAAATGGCGATGGATTGGGCATGTACTGCGTAGACCAGACAGCCACATAGCCAAGCAAGGCCTCAAATGGCAAGCGCAAGGCACAAGAAGACCTGGCCGCCCTTGCCTTACTTGGAGGCGCTCAGTTGAGAGAGAAATTGCGTCAATTGGCCTTGATTGGAGCGAACTGGAGATTGCCGCACAAGATCGCCAGAAATGGAAATCCCTTCTGCGAGCCCTATGTCCCTGATGAGGGATAACAGGATCTCATCATCATCATCATCAAATATTTGTTTATATATATATATATATATATATATATATATATATATATATATATATATATATATATATATATATATATATATATATATATATATATATATATATATATATATATATATATATATATATATATATATATATATATATATATATATATATATATATATATATATATATACATATATATATATATATATATATATATATATATATATATATATATATATATACTTAGTCTTGCCATAAATATTGTTATAAAGAAAAGCACGATTTTTTTTTATACGTAACATTTATTCCTTTCATAGTGAGTTAGTTTAATACATCAATATATAACTATTAAAAATATACAATGTTTATTCGAAGTGGTCCCCATTGGCTGCAATACAGTCTTTTAAACGTTGAGGCCAGTTATCAATAGCAGCACGAACTCTTTCTAGAGGAAAATTCTTCACTGCCAACCGAATGGATCGTTTTAGGGACTCCAAATTATCATGGCGTTTAGAGCAAGCCTTACTCTCTAAAACTGACCATAAATCATAATCCAATGGATTTAGGTCAGGACTTGACGACGGCCAGTTTTCAGTGCTGATAAAGTCCGGAACGTTAGTTTTCAACCAAGATTGGGTGGATCGAGCTCTATGACCCGGTGCCGAGTCTTGTTGAAAGCACCATTCTTTGTTATTGAACATGGTGTTAGTTAAAGACTTAACTACCGTCTCACGAATGGTATTTTGATAAACTTGTGCCGACGTTTTAATACCTTTTTCACAAAAATATGGCTCAGTCACCCCTTCATAGCTAACACCCCACCAAACCATCACTGAAGTGGGATAATGCCCACGTTGTACTCTGTTTACTAATTGCGAAGCTTCTTTAGAGCTTCCAGCATAAATACGGTCATTTTGTTTATTAAAATACTGCTCAATTGTAAAAATTTTCTCATCCGTAAACAAAATTTTTTTGTGACCTCCCTTTGCGTACCGCTTAAGTAGTTGTTTGGATTTTACCACCCTATTCTTCTTTAAATTATCAGTTAAGAAGTGACCAGTACGTCTCTTATAGGCTGCAAGTCCTAAGTCATCTTTTAATATACGCGACATGGTTCTAGGAGCTATCTTCATCTCCCGAGATAAAATCTTTTGCTTACGGACAGGATTTCTTCGAATTCTTTCCCTAACTGCTTTAATCACCTTTTTCACACGAACGGTACGTGGACGGCCAGATCTTTTTCTGTCACAAACAGAGGAGGTATCATTGTACCTATCAATAGCCCGGTAAACAAACATTTGACTAATACCAAGCGGGTGGAGGGTTTTAAAAATTGCACTTTTCTCCATACCTACTTTATGTAAGGCAATCACAGCGATTCGGTTCTCTTTATCACCCCACTCCATTTTAATATAACAAAATATTTAACAATATAATGGCGCGAAAATAAGAAAACACATCAAGCAATCATATAAAAATGACAGATTCCAAATTCAAACGTAATATTTTCTTTTTTTGAATAGTAACAGTATTTATGGCCAGACTAAGTATATATATATATATACATATACTATATTTCTTTTTAATTCTGCTTATAAACAAGATAACTTTATAACTAAAATAATAACTCATACAATATTTACTCTAATCGCCGACTAAAAAACTTACTTCTACCTTTTCTCAGACGATAAAAGTCATACAAGCGAACATGACATACAACACCACTTTTATCTTTTTTTAAGTATGTTAAAGGTTTTGCTTTATTATTTTATGATATTTAACATATATTCCTTTATTAAAAAGAAAACGTATACAGTAAAAATGTGTTAGAACTATTAAAAGCATTACTTTGTTCGTATTTTTACACAAACAACGCTTGTGGACAGTCCATCAATAACTACGACATAGCTTTCCATTAATGCTGTTATTGTAGTACAAAATTTGTTTTTGTATATTTTGATAACTGTTGTACATATTGATAAGCACATTAATATAAAAATCTAAATTAAGCATTTATAATACCTATAATAATAAAGTAGGTAATATTATTAGTAGAATTCCAAAATATTAAGTCATTTAAAAGCAATTACGCATTCAAGTAGAGCAATGTTACTATTCTAAAATCAACTGAATTTCCTTCGCTAGGGATGTATAAATCTGAGCAGAAGTCAAACGTTTGTGACATGAATGCTAATTTGCTTGCAAGTTGGCTGTCGGCCTATATATTTCATTTTACATGGCCAAGTTATGCAGGAGTTAGTTGGCTTATTCCCGTAAATTTTAAACTTATGAAGTCAGTTAAAATTTATTATATATTTTTCAACTTGATGCTGCATCAATTGATAGGAGAGAATTAAGTCAAGTCAAGACATTTCAATATCTTGCTTTTTACATATATTTGGGTTTCACCTTAACAGATCTCTATGTCTTAATACAGCGAAGAAAAAAAAGGAATTATTTTATATACAATCAAGTGGTCATTGCACTCACTACCATCGAGTTTTATTATCAAATGCTTTACTGCAATATGATAGCCAACCAACGAAGAAAATATTTATTAAAAGTTATCCTCCTCGGCAGGTTTTAAAAAATAATTTTACAGATTAACAATAAAACATATTATAGCTGTGTAAAATTTCGTAACAAAATAACAATATATAGCTTATCTCGCTAGAACGATGACTTGGATAGTTTCCAAGGTTTTATGCTACTTCGAAATGAAATGGAGTAGAATAAAGTATTTCGACTTTACGCTCTCTGCTTACTCATACGAAACAGTTGAACTCTACCAGTATAGTAATAATTTTGTGCGATATTCATTATATTCAGATTATTAAGATGGTTTTTATTCTATGATATACGTTGAAGTTTTCGGACTGTTTCTTTTATTTCATTGATTTGTTAAATTTCGCGAAAAACAATGAAAAAGCGTAAACCCCCTGATCGCAAATTGATTATAAACGGAAATTACATACCATGGGCTAGAACTGTTAAGTACCTTGGCGTTAACCTTGATACAAAGTTAAACTGGACCGTTGAAAAACTACTGTACTAAGTCCTATTAAATCCAAAATAAAGCCTTAAAATAATGTGTTCGACTTATTATGAATGTCCAATGGCAACTTAAGTGTTGAATGAGCCGTTCGCCCATTATCTAGCAAAGTAGCCGCAATGCCAGACAATGCGACTGCCAATGCGATTTTATGTTGTAATCGTATTTGTATTTTAGCAAGAATCAACGATGTCTTACCAGTTCCACCTGGTGCGTCCAAGAAAAAAAACTACAAACTTGTTCAGCAACAACAGCCAACATAATCCGATCATAAATATTTTTTTGTTCTGCTGTCAGTAATGGCTCACTATTCACGATAATTGTTGCTTAATTACGATGGTCATATTGCTTTTCACGTTGTAAATCGGTATTGACTAAGTCGGTGGCTGGGCAATCAGGTTGAAATCAAAAGACATAAATTTTCGATCAATAATAACGCTTCATTATACATTTCTAGCATATGATCTATATTTTGGCATTGATCTGTTCGTCTAATTCGATGCAATATGTCTTCTGTCATAATTTTTAATATTTTTCCCACAAAGTGTGTGCTTGTGATGGATAGCATGTCGGCAAAATAATGGCAAAGAGCTGACGAATGTTGGTGGCCGTTGATGTCAACGCAGCATCAGCAAGCGCTAAGTCCCAATGATTATCGTCTTCTAGCAACTGTAGTTCATGATATGCATCTTGGTATGTACTGAATACACGGCTGTCGACTATTCGCAGAAATTCAAAAGACGTTGGTCCAGGAATATTCACCAGTAACAAACGTAAATAGAAGCACTCACGTTGCTTTGGGCGCACCGTGTAAAGTCGCCCCAATGTCTTAGCTTTGAATATTCCTGTAATGGAAGGATGTGGCTTTCCTTGTCTTCGTGGCTCCCATTTTTATTACATTTGTTTCATGTGAAAAAGCGTGGAACATCGGTATAAATCATGTTTTTGCGAATTAGCCAAAAAAGTCAGATCTTTGACACAATGTAAAAAACTCAGTCAGTGTTGTTTTTGGAGCCGCAAGCGCTCTTTGGAGAACATTATCTTTAGTGAAGTATACACGTTGACCGTTTTCAAGATGTTTTGCTAAATGCTGGACAGCAGGGTCTTTTTCGTGAATGGGAAAGCTAAAAATATGCCAAATAGCTTCGTTGCTGCTGATGTATCTTCCCATTAGGTATTGTGTAATTATGTCGTCTTCATTTACATTTTGTACCCCAAATATGGCCAAATCATTGCCTTTGTTTATATATTTACAAAAGTACTTAATTGATTTTACAGAACTGCAAAGCTCGACATTGATATGCGCCTTATAAGTTTTTGAAAGTAATGGTGAGTATGGTACGACCACCGATTATCAAATTCAGCTTGATTTGTAGCATTCGGCAGTCACATCGTAAATGTGGGGCCACCATTCTCAGTGTTTCTCCGCCGGTACATTGGATAATCGTCAATATCCGTAGTAACAATATCAAATAATACTGGATCAGTTAATTAATCTGAAATTTCAGCTGAAATTATTAGATAAATTTCTTCTGGACCGATTTTATCTTGAAGCCAAATTAAAATGTGAGCATGAGGCAAACCTCGTTTTTGCCACGCAATCGAATATAGCCAACAACGTGTGATACCAAAAACTGCCATTTTACAATCGTGACGAAACTCTTTTAACCATTGAATTAGTTGATTCTGATTTTCTAAAAAATTTCAGCAATATCACAATTGCTCTTTCATCTGCTTGTTCTATAAAATTACACTGGCATCGAGTTGTTACGCCCATAAAATAAAATTGAAGAAATTTCAGATCCTGATCAGGCATTGGCATCAACGAACCGATTTTATAGTACACTTGACCTTGTATTTTGAATGTAGTTTCAAAATTACGTCTATCGGATGCGAGATCGCAAATTTTAGTTGCTCCAAACGACGTCATATGGAAGCAAGAATTAAGCTTGCATATCTTACGCAAAAATAAATTTGAGTCGTCTTAATCGCCAGCAAGAAGGGATAATAAAGGTTCTGGTGGAATAGGTAGAGGTGACAGGTCAACTTTTCCTGATGCGCAGCACATGCCGTGTGTTTCATTTTGAAATTTAAATGCCTGGCAATATTGACGTACCTTATCCATTTCATCGATAGCAATGTTTGAATGCGCAGAGTAGTCAATATCTGGTGCATATTTAAAAGCAAGACAAACAAATGATGCAAGTGTTAATAAGCGGCTGGTTCGCTGCTTTTGTCGTTCTTGTACTCGTACTTCAGCTATGTTCTGTTGTCGTGCCGCTCTTGCTCTCACAATAGCCGCTGACGTTTGTCACGCTGTTCTTGAGATTCTTGTGCTCAGCTCTCTGCTGTTTTAATTCTTTGAGCTGCATTTCTTATTGCAATTTGTTCTGCCGACTGATGAGTTCTTTCAACACGTCTGCGTCGTGCCTCTCTGCTCCTTGCGTTGTTCAGGTTAGGTTTTTTGGTTTCATTTGACTGAAAATAATACCTCAAACATTGAAATATTGACAACAAACAAAAACATGCTGTTAGAGATAACCAGATTCATTTAGATCCTGTCTCCTTTGTTATTGATGCATAGCAATTTTAATGATATCACAATGTAATAATACTCACATATTTATATTTCAATTTATAAATTTACAACAATGAGCCACTATTACTTAATAAAGTAAAAACATTAAATTTCACTTTATTACGTTTATTACAATATAAATTCGTCGTATCAAACTTCATCAGCGCTAATATCAAACGTCTGTACTTGTAACAGAGCGCCATCTATTGAATATTTACTTAATCCAGACAATAGGTATCAACATCTGCTGAAATTGTTTACGTTTAGAGCTTATAAATAATCGTGGCTATCGGATAGTAAACAAATAATTTTCAATAAAATAATATTGCGACCATAAATTGAGGTGTACTACAATGTAAATTTGTAGTATCAACGCTAATATCAAACATCTGTACTTGTAACACAGCGTCATTTACTGAATACTTACTCAATCAAGGCAATAGGTATTGACATCTGTTGGAATCGTTTGGAGCTAATAAATAATCGTGGCTATTAGATAGGAAACAAATAATTTGCAAAAAATAATATTTCGACTATAAATTGAGATGTAAACTATCCTAACTTTCAAGTTAGTTCAAACTGCACACGGTGTGCAAAATTTGGTTAAAATCGTTTCCGTTTTTGTGTTTTGAAATGCTGAATCCTGAAACATAAAAGGAAACTAGGGAAGCTAAGTGGTCTCTTGATGTTTATTCATCCATCAATAGAAAGAACATGTTATTGCATGGAAGTGGAACAAATACCAAACACGATTTAAATGGTCCTTCAGATCTGAAGTATTGGGTCTTCTACCTACTTTAGATACTTTTACCACCTATTCTTGTTATTTTTTATTTTTACAGCTCAATAATTGATTGAAAAAACTTGATTATAGAATCTCACACATTCTTCCTGCAATTCTGAATTACACCTAACTATACAAAGTGAACAAATATGAGAAATTAAATAACTTATTACATGTATAACGTTTATAAAACTGGACCTATGCAAAATAAAAAATACACATACTATCTATTTATTATTCAAATCCAAATGAAATCGTAATTTAGTATTCTAAAAGTATTTTTGTACACATTTTTAATTAAATTTTTTATCAATCTCTAATCTCTACAGTAGAGTAGAAACAATACACAGTTTGCTATAACCGGCGGAACTTCGCCCTTCCCCCTTTATCTTACCAGAGCAAAGAAAAAATTATAAAATAAAAAAATATGATTTCCCCAAGCGGGAATCGAGCCCACTAACGAGTGTTGGTAGTGGCAGTCAATCGCTGTCATTTTTCACTCGCGAATATACATTTATTAATTACTTTATACGAATACGAAAACTCAATCAGAAAATACAGTGTGCACGACAAGAAACATTCAATTTACAGCTCAGCTTGCGCTGAAGTACAGATATATTTATGGGTCTCGAGAATAGAGAGTCAATTTACAAAACAGTGTTCAGGTTGATAATGTGTTGAGATTCAATGAAAGTTTTATTTTCTCTTCCTTTTTCATTTTAACCAATTTATTTGTTTAATTTATGTTACATTTTATTTATTTATTAAAGGCATTTTGCAGAATTTCTTTATTTAAAATACATTAAGATTTAGCTTTTGATAGGTAAAGTTTTTGTGAAATTACAACAAAACTATATATTTTTTAATAAACCAAATATAATTCATTAATTATAATTGGTTAGTGTACAACAAGATATAGAACGCATTTCTCTTAAATAGGCTAGAGGGGACGCCAAAAATGTCAGTTCAGCTACTACGTCGATCAAAAAGTTTGCCAATTCGCGGTATGGCAAAGTTAGAGCCGAAAACTATTCAGCGTAATATGATGTAGAGATTTAATAAGACTGCGCGTTAAACGAGGCAGAACATAGAAATTTAACAACTGTAGAAGTTGTGAACAATTTGTATAATTATATGAAATTTTGTTCGGAAACACTCTGATGGAATAATTCATAAAAGATTAAGTTAAAAAAGCCAAACTACTTTAGCTCCATGCTGTGATATTATCGGTCTACATATAGCAGGGTAGGGAGATAGGAATTAATGTTAAGACACTCTATATATAACTGTTGTATGAAGGTGTACTTTTACTTAATAATTTTTTTTAGTAAACATTTTTGTAAATACTTGTAATAGAAAATACTATTTTAATTCGGTTCTCAGTTCTAGCACAGGTCCTTTTCATATTGGTTCAAACAAAATAGCTTTACTAACGTAAATAGATATCTCTCTAAGCTTACCTTTTCATTAGCATCAGATTTGTATTTAGTTAATTTGAAACGAAAATTAAACTCAATTTGAGTTGGTTCAATATTTTTTCTTTTTTTTTAGCTTCACGCTTTTATCCCACATATTGCAGGGTAGGCAGAGGGAACTGTAGGAACCATATGATGAACCTTGTGTTACGACACTCTGTTGCTTAGCTTCTGCTTTCTCCGTCCCTGCTTTCCGCCTTTTTCGAGGTATTGCGTGTTGAGTGGCGAAACTCAACGCCGCGCTTTACCTAGTTTCCAGAGCGAAGAAAATGGAAATAGAAAACTCCATCTTCCACGAGTGGGAATCGAACCCACAAACCGTCGCGTTAACAGGCAGAAACTTACGCCTCTGCGCCACGACCGTCCTCAATATTTGCAATTCAAAATATAAATGATAATTAAAGATTTATGTGAATTAAGTATTACACAATGTTTAGTAGTAATATTTACTCTCTGCTTAAAGGTATGAATTCATAATAGTATAAATAAACATTTTCAAGCATCATACATCGCAAGATAAGAAAATCGATTGACAAACCATTCCGTCTCCTAAACTTCGGCCATCTATTATTGACGTAATTTTTTTTTATGGGAAAGGCAAGGCAAACGAGCTTTAGGGTCAGCCTGATAATATCGGTGTTACTTGTGTTACAGGTGCGTTCCCGGTCTTTAAGGTAGTGTAGACGTCTTTTGAATTAAATTCATTATAAACCTAAGTTTATCTGTAATCAAATTATTAGTATTATTAGTAATAAGTCCATTTCTTCCTCCATAACCAAAAATATTTGTTAGCTGTATAGTGTTAAAGAACACAAGGTACAACATATTGATAAAATAAAATAATACCTAAATGTATTTAATTGTATACATACAAATTGTGTATAAATTTTGTCAGGGGGCAAAATATTTAGCTTGCTTGCTTTTTGCAATTATCTCTTTACTTATATAATGACAAATGAAATCTGCGTGAAACTCCTGTTACGGCAATTAAGCTACTCACGTCTTTTGATTAAAATTAGTATAAAGAGATTCAAGGCTTTGTATACGTCTCATATGAATTAATTATAAAAAGTAACTAACAATGTCCTAGAAAGTATTATTAATTAACAAATAATATAATAAACTATGTTACTTAAGCAATAAAAGTAAATACACATATTCAATGATACAATAAAGTTTCGTTTCTTCAACAATAAAAGTACATGTGTATGGAGTATATGGAGTTGTAGTTCATGTTCACGCAATTATGGTAGGTAATTACATTAGTAGCTAGTTTTGATTTGATTTTATAGGTAGCTGTCTCTATAGTGGAAATGTCAGTTCGTATAGACTTTTACACCCATATCACTTTCTTTCAGTCCTTGGAGACAGCTATCCAAATACAAATTGAACAACCAAGCCGACATGGCACAGCCCTGTTTGACACCCGATTGGATGCCAAACCGAGGCGACATGTCGGCTCCTACTCGCACACAGGCTGAGTGATCTCTATAAAGAGACTTTACAGCCTGCAGCAAGGGTCCTCTCACATTGTACCGGGGTAGTATCTCCCACAATTTCTTTCTCACAACCCTGTCAAACGCCTTCTCCAAGTCCACAAAAGCACAGAAAACCTTTTGGTTTACAGCCAAAAACTTCTCTGTGATCATGCGGATGGAAAAGATCTGATCCATGCATCCTCTTCCAGGTCTAAATCTCCTTGGGCCTCCTACAATAGCCTTTCGGATCTTTCTTGCATTCTTCTTGCTAAAATTTTTGCCATATACTTTACCACCTAAGCTAATCAAACTGATAGCCCTATAGCTTGCACAGTCTGTACGTCTGTATTTGTAACACAGCGTCATTTATTCAATACTTAATTATATATATATATATATATATATATATATATATATATATATATATATATATATATATATATATATATATATATATATATATATATATATATATATATATATATATATATATATATATATATATATATATATATATATATATATATATATATATATATATATATATATATATATATATATATATATATATATATATATATATATATATATATATATATATATATATATATATATATATATATATAATATATATATATATATATATATATATATATATATATATATATATATATATATATATATATATATATATATATATATATATATATACTAGCTGACCCGGCAGACTTCGTACTGCCTCATCGATAAAAAAAAACCTAATCTTTTGTATAAAATGATTTTAAAACAAACAAATCGAATCCATATTTAATAAAAAAGCATTTATTGAATAAAGCATAAAGATTTATTATTATTTTCGATACATCATGTTGCTTACTTAGAAAACAGAGTTTACCTGAAATAATTTAAATTTGATATACACAGACACACACTGTTAAAATACAGTCTGTTAATTAATTTAAAGCTTTCTCATAAACTATACTTTTTGTTTTGTTTTGTGGTGCGTAAATAAACAAAGAAGACGGTTTTCCGACGCGCGAACACGCGACGTATAATGGTCCATGCGCGAAACAGGGAAACTCCAAGTTCATTCCACAAACTTCTAACGACTGTCCTTGCGATTTATTTATGGTCATCGCAAAGGCCAGACGTACTGGAAATTGTAAGCGTTTAAAATCGAATGGTAAGTCCATTGGAATCATCGGTATCCGCGGGATCAAGACATCCTCTCCTTTATATTTTCCTTTTAAGATTGTCACCTCAATGAAGTTATTCATCAGTCTTTTCACAGCCAGTCTTGTTCCATTGCATAGTCGAGGTTGATTAATGTTACGGAGCATGATGACAACTGATCCTACTTTTAACTGCAAATTGTGAGGTGGTAATTCAGGCAATTCCAGTGTATTTAAAAACTCAGTGGGATATTTGATTACGTCATCCTGGTTCATTACGGTGTCGACTGATTTAAAGGAAACCAACTGTCCTGGAAGAAAATTCTGAATGGTCGCATTAAGATCCTCGACATCTTTATTTTTCGCTGCTAATATTGCTCGTTCACCCAGACAATTATGGTTATTGAACTTTTGCGCTATATCTGGGAAAAATCGCTGAATAAGCTCCACTTTTGAGTCTGTGATGTGACAGAAATCTGTAGGTAATGTGATGAATCCGGTCGAGGTGTCCACTGCAACTTTATTATTTCCAATGTCTAACAACTGCTTCGCAAACACATTGGCAGTTTCATCTTGTTGCAAAAATACTCGCACGTTAGTTGTTAAGTGGAGTGTCTTTACGTACTGCCACAAATTTGATCATTTTAGGCATGCATTTAGTTGATCAGCAACAGTTGATCGGGGAATAACTGGAAGAGTCTGACGAAAATCACCTGACTACAGAATCATGGCCCCACCGAAAATATTTTGGTTGTCACGAAGATCTTTCAACGCTCTGTCCAGTGCCTCCAGTGACCTCTTATGGGCCATTGTGCATTCATCCCAAACAATCAATTTGCATACCTGTAGGATCTTGGCCATTGCGCTATTTTTGGCGATGTTGCAAATTGGTGTTTCGGTGATATGCATGTTTAGTGGTAATTTCAAGGCAGAATGTGCAGTTCGCTCGCCTTCTAGCAGAGTTGCAGCTATTCCAGATGAAGCCAATGCTAGAGCAACATCATTTCGCGATCTGATCCTCGCCAAAAGCAATGAAATTAAAAATGTTTTTCCGGTTCCTCCGGGAGATAAATCTTTTGGATTCGAGGGGAAACATGTCGATATGATAATCGCAAACAATGTATGAATTTGATGCGGCGATGAAATATAACGGAATCCTTGAGCGTATCATCCCAGTGTGAATCGTTCTCAAGTAAATGTAATAGTTGACATGCCTCACGGTAAGTCGCACACAGCTGTCCATTAACTGTTCTCAGTTGTTTAAACGATGTCGGACCACGAACATTCACCAACAACAACCACAAATAATAACATTCATCGTTATTTGGATGTACTGTGTAGATGCGACCCAGAGCATCTGAAGCAAATACATTTGGATGTGCTTCAACTGGTGTTTAGAATCATTTCCAATCCCAGAAACTAAAGAGCGTAAAGGATCTGGTGGTGGGACCAATTGTAGCAATTTTACTTTGCCTTCAGCACAACATAATCCAGTAGATTCACCAGTATATTTTAACGCCTTACAATATTTACAAATTGTTTTCATTTCCCCAATTGTTACCGATTTGTCGGCACAATAATCAATTGCCGGATCATAGTGGAATGCAGCTCGTTCAAGAATCACAGGAGCACTGCGTCTGCGGATTCGCTCAATTTCATTATGTCTAGGTTGCTGTTGTTGTGTTTGATGTGCACGAACTCGTTGCATTCTAAGCCTATCTCCTACATTGTCACTCACTAAAGAACGCAATTCTGACATAGCAATACGACTATTTTCTTGATCTGTCTGTCTCCGGTCATCAGTGCGGTTAGCACGTGAGGTAGCTCTTCGCACATTTGATTGACTACGACGACCTAAGTCAGGTCGTCTTCTCCTCGGCATCGTAAATTGTAATTAATCAAAGTGAGAAAATTTCCCGCTTATTTAGCAGTAAAGTGTCACTATCACAAAAAAAGCACATTACTTGGAATGTCACTATCACATAGGATCACCAAAGTAAAGAAAGTTCTCGCGCACGTATCCACAAAGATAGATATAATATCGTAATACTTTTCCATGCTCTGAAATGCGACAGGATGGATTGACATATTAGTTGGTTGTCAAATCAATGTCAAATATTATGATTGCGTTCAGAAATTTAACTTAAGAGTTATACTTTAATTTGTGAAAGAACTTAAGATTTATCTTTCGATCTCAATATAGTCTTATTAAAAAAAAATCGGACAGATTAACAACTGAAGTTAGCTGAAGTTAGCCGACCACTATGTATTTTGAGACTATGCAATTTTGTCGCGTTCGTGATTCACTTTCACTTCTGTTGAATTTCAGAACGCGATCCTCCAACGCGCACGCGAATTTGAACTTTATGTAGCGGTAATAAATTACAAATTGACTCTTCATTTTATTTAGAAAACATTTGTATGGGAAATAGAAAAAAAAATCCGGCAATTATTCGAATTTTTCTCACCTTTTAAACCTTCCCTAGAATTCCACGAATAATTCAAGACCAAGATAAGATAAATCCGTTCAGCCGTTCTCGAGTTTTAGCGAGACTAACGAACAGCAATTCATTTTTATATATATAGATATATATATATATATATATATATATATATATATATATATATATATATATATATATATATATATATATATATATATATATATATATATATATATATATATATATATATATATATATATATATATATATATATATATATATATATATATATATATATATAGCCCCTGCTTTCGCCGTCCCCGCTTTCGCCGTCCCCGCTTTCCGCTTTTTTTCGAGGCATTGCGTGTTGAGTGGCGGAACTCGACGCCGCGCTTTGCCTAGTTTGCCAGAGCGAAGAAAATGGAAATAGAAAAATCCATCTTCTTCGACTGGGGATCGAACCCAGAAACCGTTGAGTTTATATTATTAATTTAATTTTATTTTTAATTTAATTTTATATCACTCTGTAATCTCTACAGTACAGTAGAAACAATATACAGATCACTATAACCGGCGGAACTTCACCCTTCAATTAATCGTACCAGAGCAAAGAAAAAATTATAAAAAGTTACTAATTACTCTAAGTGAGAATCAAATCCACTATAGTAGGAGTTTATATATATATATATATATATATATATATATATATATATATATATATATATATATATATATATATATATATATATATATATATATATATATATATATATATATATATATATATATATATATATATATATATATATATATATAGCCCCTGCTTTCGCCGTCCCCGCTTTCGCCGTCCCCGCTTTCCGCTTTTTTTCGAGGCATTGCGTGTTGAGTGGCGGAACTCGACGCCGCGCTTTGCCTAGTTTGCCAGAGCGAAGAAAATGGAAATAGAAAAATCCATCTTCTTCGACTGGGGATCGAACCCAGAAACCGTTGAGTTTATATTATTAATTTAATTTTATTTTTAATTTAATTTTATATCACTCTGTAATCTCTACAGTACAGTAGAAACAATATACAGATCACTATAACCGGCGGAACTTCACCCTTCAATTAATCGTACCAGAGCAAAGAAAAAATTATAAAAAGTTACTAATTACTCTAAGTGAGAATCAAATCCACTATAGTAGGAGTTGCAGTCAAATGCTGTTATTTTCCGTTTGTCAATGTACATTTATTAATTACTTTATACGAATACGAAAACTCAATTAGAAAATACAGTGTGCACGACAAGAAACATTCAATTTACAGCTCAGCTTGCATTGAAGTACAGATATTAATGGGTCTCGAGAAAAGAGAGTCAATTTACAAAACGGTGTTCAGGTTGACAATGTGCTGAAATTCAATGAAAGTTTTTATTTAAAGCACTTTGTAATTTTATTTATTTAAAAAAAATATATGATTTAGCTTTACTTGGTAATATTTTTGAGAAACTACAAAGATATGTATAAATTTTTTTTTTAATTAATTGGTTAGTGTACAACAAGATATAGAACGCATTTCCCTTAAATAGGCTAGAGGGGACGCCAAAAATGTCAGTTCAGCCACTACGTCGTTCGAAAAGTTTGCCAATTCGTGGTATGGCAAAGTTAGAGCCGAAAACTATTCAGCGTAATATGATGTAGAGATTTAATAAGACTGCGCGTTAAACGAGGCAGAACATAGAAATTTAACAACTGTAGAAGTTGTGAAGAATTTGTATAATTATTTGAAATTATGTTCAGAAACACTCTGAAGGAATCATTCATAAAGTTTATGATTAAGTTAAAAAAATCAAAATTGTTATAGCTTCATGCTGCGGTACTAACAGTCTAAATATAGTAGGGAAGGGAGATAGAAATTATTGTCAAGTCACTTTATTACCTATATGTTCTATTATATGTAACATATAAGGTATAATATATATTGCGTGTTTTGTAATGGAATTCATATTAATTTGCGCTTTGATTTACCATTAACTAAATTAAAACTTTGTAAATTTTTAACATTTGTTACATTTACAGTAAGACAAAGTATGAAGGCGTCTTTATTTTGTAACTTTTTTAGTAAACCACTTGTAATAGAAATTACTATTTTAATTCGGTTCTCAGTTCTCGCACAAGTTCTTTTCATATTGGCTCATGCAAAATAGCTTTACTAACGTAAATAGATATCTTTCTAAGCTTACCTTTTCAATAGTATTAGATTTGTATTTAGTTAATTTGGAACGAAAATTAAGTTGTTATTAGTCGAATCCATATTATCTATTAATTATAACAATTTGAGTTGGTTCAATATTTGCAATACTAAAAATAATTCTAAATTGAGTTTTTGCCCTGTGTATTGAGTACCATACAGTTCTTAGTAGTACTAGTTATTGTTTACTTAAAAATATATATAATAAATAAACATTTTCAAACATCATATGTATATCGATAAAAAAATCGATTGATAAGCCGTTCCGTTTTCTGTACTCCGGCCATTTATTATTGACGCAATATCTTTTTTTTTTATGGTAAAGACAAAGCAAGCGAGCTTTAGGGTCACCTGATAACACCAGTGCTACAGGTGTTACAAGCTTTTAAGATAGTGTAGACATTTTTTGAAGTAAGTTGATCATAAACCTATGTTTATCTATAACCCAATTATTGATATATGAATAGAGTCAAATTTACCACTCAATTCGTTCGTAATATTCGAAGTAATAAGTCCATTTCATCCTCCATAGCTAAAAATATTTATTAGCTGTGTAGTGTAAAGAACACGAGGTACAATTATTAGAAATTGATAAGCTTAAATGTATTTAATTGTATATATACATATTCTGTATGAATTTTTTCAGGGGGTGAAACATTCTGTCCACTACAAATTTTTGCAATTTTCTTTTTTATTTTTACAGTGAGATCTCACTTCTTCCCAATTTTTTATAAATTTTTACCAACAGAATACAGAAACCTAAAATTAAAAGGTAAGTCTAAGTTATTTAAATTAATAATGACAAATGAAATCTGCATGAACCTCCTGTTACGGCAATTAAGATACTCACGTCTTTTGATTAAAGTTAGTATAAAGAGCTTCAAGGCTTTGTACACCTCTCATATGAATGTATTATAAAAAGCTTTGTAGTACACAAAGCGTCTTATTCTGGAGATATGTTCATTGCCGTTTTATTCTCAAGTAGCTTTCTAATAAACTTTAAAATCTTAAATTATTAAGTAATTGCGTTTTAATGTAAGCGCAGCATTTTTAAACTAGGTCAGTAAAAAAATAAAGACAGGTTTTTTAAACAGAGAATGGCGTAATATACTAGTTGTTTCTAAAATTCAAAGGATATCATTTGCATTTGCTTATAAATATATATTATTTTCTTATTCTCTACGGTTATATATAATTATCATAATTAATAGATAATATCGATTCGACTAATAACAAAAATATTTAATTATAAATATAACTTGTTAAGAGATAAATATTATATTGAAACAGAAGTTATTGACGACTCTAAAATAGGCTCTAAAACAGTTATCTCTATTAGTTTGTATGAAATCGATTTTATTTTTTGTTTAGCCATCAGTTAGCGAATTCTACGTTATATATTATTCTTCTTTTTCTTATACATAATATTTAAGAAAGCTTCTGTTAAATTCTGTTTCCTACTGCGTTTCTATTCCAATTTGCCTATTATAATTTTCCCAGAAAGTTTTTACGAGTGTTATCCTAAATAGCTTTGTTCAAATTAGCGTAGTATGTATCTACACTTTCTAAGCTTGGTTGTTCAGTTGGGTTATATATTTGCACATCCATCTATGCAGACAGCCATATACATAACTAAACTGCCATTTCAATATTGCAATCCATTTTGACATTTAACTGTATAAAAAGAAAGGAACTCTGGATAAGCAACATTTTTTTTTCTTTCTCCTATTCTTCTTACTTCATTCAGACCTAATAAATCTCACTTGATACGTTGCAATGATATATTAATTCTATTAAAGCCTCTTGATGTTTTAAGTATGGACATATAGGACAGCGATGAAATAGGACAGCGAGATTTTAGTTAAGTAAGTTTTTGTTAAGTTTTTCTATATTTTTATAATTAAAGAATTATGGTCTCCTCCATCCACGAATACCAGGCGCCTTGTTGAATACCGTTTTGCTATAATAATATCAAATATAAATTATTCATATTATAAATAATTTAGCTCATTATACAAAAACACCACTTCTACATTTCAGTTTCGATCAAATATGTTCATATATAAACATATTGAAAATTCCGATCAAATATTGCATAACTCATATAATGTAATTATTGTCGCTGGTATGGAAAATAAACATTAATACTTAATTAGCCTTTATTAGTTGTCCAAGCGAACTGCGGTACTACCAAAATCAATTTACTTACTTTATTGATGATTTACTCAATTTTGTTAGAAATGATTTGATCGAGGGAATATATGTATAGGTTTTTTTTTAAGATTTAAATATTGCCATATGTCCAAGGTAAGCGCTTGTCCGGTTTTGTGTTAAGGATCTGCATTTTGAAATTGTATCATACATAATTGTAGATTAGCAGATTTACTCTGAGATTTACTTATAATATATAACACTTGCCTGTGGTGGGCATAGTTTAAAAGCAGCATTTGAAAATATACTATTTACTTGTTTATTAATTACTTATTATTATATTTATTCTCGTATTCGTAAACACAAATATTTATTTATATACTTAAATACATTATTAAATCGCTGTATAAAAAACTCCACTGTCCTGTATACAAAGTTATAAAATATTTTATTTGATGAATAAAAGTGAAGATTGGGACGTTTACAAAAGGTAGCCTTTTGCAATATTTCGTATTCCTTGAGACTCGTATGAGAATAGACGCAATTCAAGTACCTAATATGTAGGACGGATTTATATGGTATTTCATAAATGCAAGCAGAAAAATGCTTTCAAAGAGCTCTAGAAGGATAACGAGGACCAGATAAAAATAGTACTGTTAAGTTATCTAATACTTTGTGGACAGTTACAAGTTTTATACACTATGCCCTTTTATGATCAATTATTATTGGAATGAATTCAAAATCAATACATACATTTGCCATAAAAAAAGTAATTGATATAAAAAAGATTCAAACATTCTGCATTGCAATCGCACTAAAAAAGCTTTATCGTTATTCATTTATAGTTTGAACAAATTTAAATACTTACAATTATCTTATCAGGAAATAGACACAAAGTATTATTTATATTATTATGGAATATTTGAAAAAAATCTAAGAGTAGTAGAGTCGAAACAGAGTTTTTTAATTATTAAGTCAGGAGAGCGGTCAATCGTTCGATAACTTTCGTGGTGATAAGTTAGTAGAAACTGTCCTAGTTGACCTATATAAATATTAAACGCTTAATATTAAAATCGTCTAATTTTCATTTTCTCCCGGAATCCTGACAAAGCGTTACTAGTAGATATTTTTAACAGAATAAGGAGTTTTGAAAGAAATAGAACGTTTAATCATGACAATTCTATCAAATTCTATCATGCAACACTATGACGATAAAACTAGAGGATGATTATAAAAATTAATCAAATAATATCTTCATTAGTGATAATCATTTGTAATATAAGATTTAGGGCCGGTTTTTTATCTAGGACTTTATCAACAAGTGATGTACACTTGTTACGTTTACGTAACAAGTGTACATCACTTGTTTATATGTTATACGTTTCTTGTCCATACTTGTTATACGTTTCTTGTCCAGCAGGTAAACATTAAATTTTGGTTTCACATGTCTCAGATAGAAATATCTAGCAGATACTGACTAAACTATCAACTTTTATCAAGTAGATAACTTACTAGCTTACTAAATTAAACTATATCCATAACTGGCGAAAATGGCCCTATTGGGTAATTATTTCTTTTTTAGCTTCACGCTTTATCCCGCACATGGCAGAGTAGGCAGATGGAACTGCAGGAACCATATGAACCTAGTGTTAAGACACTCCGTTACTTAGTCCCTGCTTACTCCGTCCCCACTTTTCGCCGTTTTCGAGGCATTGCGTGTTGAGTGACGGAACTCAACGCCGCGCTTTACCTTAGTTGCCAGAGCGAAGAAAATGGAAATAGAAAAATCCATCTTCCCCGACTGGGGATCGAACCCAGAAACTGTCGCGTTAGCCGCGTTACAGACAGACGTTGCGCCTCTGCGCTACAACGGTCCTCATATTATTAAATTTTGTCAATATAAACTACAACAACAAAACAAACTTTATATCAGTACGGTATTAAAATAAACTTACATCAGTTCATCTTTGTAAATATTATTTTTCTGACGAACCATTTCACAATTAAAATTAAAGTATAAATTTGTATAAGAAAATTATTCTTGTGTTATAAAGCTCGAGCAATTACACGTAGCCCGCGGCGATGGGACAGCTATCAGAGTTAGGTGCGCGCTCCACTTGTAGAGCTGTCAACATCTTAATTTTGCTTTTTGTTCATTTGTCATAGTAAAGAAACATAATATATTAAATTATATAATAATATTAAAGTAAAATACTAAATTATTACATTTTAATCGTAACTTGTATATAAAATATTGTATTAAAAATTTAATATTGCGTTCTTCATTGCTTGTTTAGTAGTTGATCTTAACACCGCGCTTTAATTTGCCAGATCATGGAAATGAAAGTAATTATTATTGAATTACTAAAATAAGAAATTTATTACTCGTGTTGATATCGACCTTAAAATATCCATATAACAAATTACAGCTAAAAGTATGTAATACGTCACCATGCTTAACTACAATTTATGACCAATTTCCAAACAAAAATATAGAACAGTAATTAATGATATATTACAATTTAAATACTTATAAATAAGTTCACAGTACAGATTCGTCGCCTGATTGCGATTAGTGTCAGAGTGACGAGAGTACACGATAACGACGCATTGCTCGAGCACGTCTCAAGAAATACTTGTGCTAAGCGTAAGGTATATTGTACGATTATTTGATTTATTTAATATTTGTCTAAGAGGCTAGCCTTGTATTTATATAACGAACGATGTCTAAAAGATAGTGCTTGTAAAATAGGAAATATTATGGTAAATAAAGTAATATATATTTTTTTATAAATAGAAGCTATGTATAAATTATTTCATAATATGAATAAGTACAATAAAAACAATATATCATACGTACATATCCACCTATGTATATATGGGCGCAAATCAATATACACTTAATAATTCAATTGTTACCAAAGGATTTAGTATCGAAATTAATGCTTAATTATTGAAATCAGTAAAACCTATTTGTATTGTAAAGTTCTTTATGATATTTTTTTTCGAATACTAAGCAGAAATATCAGAAATTAAATGAAAAATAAAAAGTACCTAATTATACAAAGTTAATCTCTTCTGTATTAATTATCGCGCGAGAATAAACCAATTGATATTACTCTATTATTTAATTCTGAAAAATGGACTCCTCTTAGCGAAACTCTGGCCTAGCGACATTTACATCAAACATAATAATTACGTATAGTAAGAAATTAAAAAATAATCTAAAAACTGCTTCGAAAACGCATCAAATGGATAGTCAGTCTACGCTACCAGTTAATTAAACACTCTTATCCTATTGTTATAGGAGCTACATTTAGTAATAAGGAGAAAATTTTTAATTAAAGGTTTTTCATTAATTAATTCAAAAGTGATTGCATTGAAAGTGAATTAAATAGCTCATTGAAATTTGTGGTTTTTAATTAGTGTACATTATACCAAATTATGGTTGCCAGAAATGTTTCTCGATTGGTAAAATTATTTTATATTATTAACAACGCCTTTGTTTTACAATTCAATTAAACATTTTTATCATATATTGATAATAACGTGTAGTTTTGATAATCTTTTGCAGCATTACATCGACCAGCAAGAGAAAACAAATTAGCTAATTGTATATATAAGGATTGAACCCAAAATGAACGTATTTAAAGAAAACCTTGTGATTACTTTTAATAAAACTATACTTAAGATCTTAACATATTGTTATAGTCTCAATTAAATGTACTTTAAAACGCTATTATAGGATAATAGCGTCAAAAAATCGAGTGTAATATAGGAAAATAAGATAAAATATGAGACTCAGGAAGTTAATACAAAGAAAACCGCTTATTCAACCACATTAGAAATGTAAGTAAATACTTTGTTTTTTTTTTCATGCAATCTCTCTTAAAGCCGGAATGAGTCGGGTTTTTACCGTTACTCCCTTTATGACATTCTTTTACAGCAATTCTTATTTAGGAAAATATATTTCTTTGCCTTTTAAAAATGATTATCACAAAGCTTCTTAGTGTTGATCTACTTGTATAAAGTATATTTTAAACATTAATATTAGTCTTTTTCAAAAAGATTTACAATCTTTCGTGACAGTGTGGTAGGTTTTGAATTTAAACGCTAAGACCAGATTAAAATGAGATTTACCTTTTGTAGTATAGAAATAATAATAATCTGTAACATTAAAATGTTCGTAGAAATATCTAAAGCCACAATTTACAAGTACTCTAGTTAGACCATTAACAATGAGTTATTTACAATTCCATTGTGTTTATTTGACGTAACCGATAAGGCTTTCATTATAACATTCCTCGCCTACATACCAGCGGTCTTACTCGTATACGTGTATGTAAAGAATGCGCTAATTTCGTCGACTCAGAGTACTTCTTTATGAAGTTATTTATATGACGTTGTTAGCTTTATTGTCCTGTTGTCCATTTTATTTTAATATTATTGTCCACTGTTAAGACACTATATTAAGCTACATTTGAATTATAACATATATATTTTTTATTTCAGTTATTTTCAAGTGTTATGTTAAAAAACAGAAAGAACTAAGATGTAACTTGCCACTTTGCATCTACTGAGAAAATTTAAAAAAATATTAGATAATTTAAAGATCGCTTTAATTTTCGCAGTTCTTGTTCAATCGAAGTAGTCGTAAATTGTAAGTCCTAGTAGTTTTAATTTTAATCGAACATTTTTAAATGCTTGCAAAAGCAAGCAAGCGAACGTAAAATATTTTGAATTTGAAAATTAGTGAAAGGGAAAAGTTACCCTCAGTAAAACTTGTTCTACACAGCGTAAACCCTAAATCTTTTACTAAAAATAAGCTTTTTAGTAAAGTTATTTAAAGTTAGAGTATTTACGAGTACATAACAGAGTCAAAAAGCAGAGGGCTAAAAGTTTATCTCAAAGCGGCGCGTTACGTACAAACGCCAAAAACTCATTGTAAGTTGAGAACATCGAAAAAGTGGAAAGAACAATACAAAACAAAACATATATTTAATATATTATTTCAATTATTCTGGAAGTAAATTGTTATTTTATATGTTGTTAATAAAATATTGTTGCTCTAAATATATCATACATATAAGAACTAGATAAATATTTATTACAGTACATATTTACAGTTTATATTGAAATTGTTGTTGCAGTTGCAATTGAAGTTGCATTGTAATACGATTTTAGTATATGTTTCACAAATCTTACTTTACATAATATATCATATTTACATTTAACGTGAAGGGTAAATGTTAATTTGGAAACTTAACTTAACTTTTAAATACGACGACGACGTATTGATTTTGGCTTTATTTTTAGAGGAAAATAACTAGGGCGCAAATCATTTGTTATTTATATACACCACTTTACTTTAAAATTATATTAAGCTTTTTACGTATTCACGAGCTTTTTAAGATTTCAGAGATAAAATTATATTACGTGGGTATTTTTCAATATTTAAATTTTATTAAAAACACCAAGGTTATTTCTTCATTAAAATTTTCAAAAGATCCGGTTTTATAACTTTGTTTTAAGTTACTAAATTTCAGGATATTATTTTAGAGTCATCCTTCACCCATTCGGTTATTTCATACAGTTATTATTTCTCACTTATAATTATTAACGAGGTCTGATTGCCTAAGCCACGATTGGCTCAGTGGGTGTTTTTTATGCAACAGTTGTGAGTTTGACTTTCATTCAGTGAAAGTGAACTGTTTCTATTTTTCTTACGTAATTATCAAGACAGCACCCTACTGAGTCCCATAACGCAGAAGGGAACGGAGTGTGTATTAGTTATCTATTTTCTTTGTATTAAAAAAATGCAAATCACAATACGTTTTGTTACGAGTTCAATAAGATGATAACGGGTTATTCATAAGATTATACTAAATTTTATAAATATTTATTCATAATAAATAATTGAGGGAGGTAGACCATTGGGATAATAGTAGGTAAAGTAATAAAAATATTAGGTAGACTTTAAAAATATATATATTCAAACCGTCGTAGCGCAGAAGTGCAGCGTCTATTAAACCGGACGGTTTGGTGGTTCAATTTCTACTGAATGTTGGATTTCTACCGGGATATTGAATTATCCCATTTTCTTCGCTCTGGCAACTAGGCAAGCGCGGCGTTGAGTTCTGCTCAACACGCAATGTCTTGAAAGGCGGAGAGTATCTTGACACTAGGTGCTCACGGTTCCTGCGGTTCGACCTGCCTACTCTACTATGATATGCGGGAAAAAGCGTGAAAATAAAAAAACATCTTAACTGCTGCTTTAAATAGATTACTTGTTCTTAATGTTTAACTACAGGTAAGTAAATTGATCTTCCTAAGGGATGCATTTATAATACTCTTATTCTTGGAATATTTCTTGACAGGCAATACTAGGTTTCAGGGCAATACTAGGACCGATTCAGCCGCTTCTAATGACATAACTAGGTCTCAAGTACGTACTATTTAAAGTTTGCTTATTTTATTCATAATATTATATTGAAATAAATATGAATTATGTTTATTTAATATACTTTTGTACGATAGATGCAAATATTATGTAAATAATAAAATTTATTATTTATCATTTATCTAAATAAGTTATTTAATTTTGTTTCATAATTTCTCGTTTAGAGTGCGAGAAAACTCAAAAATATAGCTTTAAAAATTATTAATTCAATGATTTTTTTAGAAAATTCTTATTTTTCAATAATTTATAGAACCAGACTACATCGAATATGGAAAAAAGCCTTACCTTTATTATATCCATTAATTGTCAAATAGCAATATAACATAACATATTATGCTAACGAAAGGTCAGCCAGGTCAGAGTGACACGCTATAGACGTGACACGATTCTAATAAATTTGGTACTATCGATCACAATACCTCGAGAAAGAGTCATTAAAATTTTACTTATTAATGTTATTGAGCTTTCGTGCAACTAAATGATGTAACTCCGTTAAGATTCATCTAAGGTAGATCTGGAATCTGCTTATCTGATCTTTTTAGTTTATTTTAATATATTATAATAGAGATCTAGAATAATTATAATGAGGACCGTCGTGGCTCAGAGGTGTGGCGTCTGCCTGTAACGCACTCAGGGAAGATGGATTTTTCTATTTCCGTTTTCTTCGCTCTGGAAACTAGGCAAAGCGCAGCGTCGAGTTCCGCCACTCAACACGCAATGCCTCGAAAACGGTGAAGCACATCAATATTAGTTAATTACCTTTTATTCAGTATTATTAAATTTACTTATAATTTTATAAGTTTTAAAAATATCTAATATCTTCTTATAATGTATTCAATACTGCAGAGGGATGACAGTGCTTAGACACTCCATTTCTCTTTTTTTTGCGTAATTTCTGAGAGCTTTAAATTGTGCGAATTTAGTGGCGGAACTTAACGCCACACTTTATTTTGTGATTGCGAACTCGCAATGATATTCTATCAGTGAATAACTATTCACTGATAGAATATAAATAGTACACTAGTCCTAATTTTTATTTCTCACATTTTTTCTTTGGTTATATATTAAAAGACTATCCTCTATATCACTCAAAATTGACAAACTTGAAAAAAGTTCCTTTTTTTTAGCTTCACGCTTTGTCCCGCATATTGCAAGGTAGGTAAAGGGAACTGCAGGGACCATATGAACCTAGTGTTAAGATACTCCGTTGCTTAGTCTCTGCTTTCTCCGTCTCCGCTTTCCACCTTTTCAAGGCATTGCATGTTGAGTGGCAGAACTCAACGCCGTGCCTTACCTAGTTTCCAGGGCGAAGAAAATGGAAATAGCAAAATCCATCTTCCTCGTGTGGGAATCGAACCTTTAAACTGTCGCGTTTACAGACAGACGCTTACGCCTCTGCGCCTCGACGGTCCTCAAGTTACGCTTTGTTTAAAAATATTTTTAACATTCTATTTTCACGTTCAACCAAATTATCGAACTGTGCACGGGTTCTATAAATATTGACACACGTCTCATATGTTATCTGAATATTGGATGTAAGCAAAGGTCATCGTGAAGACCGTTGCGTGACTATAATCGCTCGATATCATTCGTTCTAATTCCGTATTAGTAATTATATAACATTTGTTACTCATATTTGTCTAAATACATATTTTTATTGTTCTATCATACATTTGGATACTTTAAAGATAGTGACAGAAGACTGGATTTTGTCAATTTCATAGATTATGTACTTCTAATTTATTCTTTAGCTTTTTATATTTATTTTTTGTTTGCCTCACTTTGTAAATTTCACCACTTCACTTCACTCTTATATATATATATATATATATATATATATATATATATATATATATATATATATATATATATATATATATATATATATATATATATATATATAAATATATATATATATATATATATATATATATATATATATATATATATATATATATATATATATATATATGTGTATGTTTGTATTTATATGTATCCCTTTCTGTTTATATATTATTATATTGCAATTTGTTACTTTGTTTAAAACTTCTCCTTTACCCAAAGGTTGCCTGGCGGAGATCGCTTATGTCATAAGAACATTATACACATTTTATTGCTGTACAATGAAAAATATTTTTCTTTTTACAAACCTTTTTATTGATTTTTATATGAATTATTTAATATATATATATATATATATATATATATATATATATATATATATATATATATATATATATATATATATATATATATATATATATATATATATATATATATATATATATATATATATATATATATATATATGTGTATGTTTGTATTTATATGTATCCCTTTCTGTTTATATATTATTATATTGCAATTTGTTACTTTGTTTAAAACTTCTCCTTTACCCAAAGGTTGCCTGGCGGAGATCGCTTATGTCATAAGAACATTATACACATTTTATTGCTGTACAATGAAAAATATTTTTCTTTTTACAAACCTTTTTATTGATTTTTTATATGAATTATTTAATATACCAAGTTTGTTTGTTTCGAATAGGACACGATATTTTAATCCTGCGCTGAGATAACAATCCCAAACCAAAATAGAATTTACACTTGATTTATTACTGCATTATTTACATGTATTTATGCAAATATTGTCAACATCGATTTTTTTTTTAGCTTCACGCTTTATCTCGCACATGGCAGGATAGGCAGATGGAACTGCAGGGACCGTGAGAATCTAGTGTTAAGACACTCCGTTGCTTAGTCCCAGCTTTCTCCTTCCCCGGTTTCAAATCGGAAACGTAATTTAATACTTTTTCGACGAGGGCTTTTAAATTAAACAAATCTTGACTTGAATTTAGATTTGATATTTTTTGGAAAAACATTGTGTAAAAATCGTGAAATTAGTGATTTTATTAAAGTGTAAGTAACTAGTATTTTCTTTACTAAAGAATATAACGGAACTTAAAAATAGTACTACTAAAATATGGGAATTATAACCACTGTCATGGGCCATGAAGCAACCGAAAGTTACATACAATTGATTTACTATTGTATTAAATATTACAACTTCTGGAAAATTTAACTTTAAAAATACATAATTAATGCAGAAATAAAAAATAAAGCACTATAAAGTTTAAAACCTATATTAAGGAATTTCATAATTATTTGTTTTGAAAATTCACGGGTTACTTGAAAAATAAACCTTTTACGCACATATATCTTTTATTTTATCAAAGAAAAAGTTACCCGAATTTAGTCCAAACTTTTCGTTAACAGCTGTAAAAATTTCATACTCCGGTTGGTTCTAAATTGCAAACGAGATTTACATAGTGGGTGTCGTACTTGATGCTTTTTGATGTTTCATTATATTATCTTACCGGCGTATGTTTTAGCTTCATAATGTCTTATATTTTGGTATTTTTTTAGCTTCATGCTTTATCCTGCACATGGCAGGGTAGACAGAGGGAACTGCAGGAACCATATGAACCTAGTGTTAAGACACTCCGTTAATTAGTCCCTGCTTTGTCCGTCCCCGCTTCCCGCGTTTTTTGAGGCATAGTGTGTTGAGTGGCGGAACTCAACGCTGCGTTGCGCTCTCAAATGCTTTTCTTTTGTTATTTACGACTTATTTGTTGTAGAGAGGGGAACTGTAGGGAGATATAACAAATTTACGATACTCAAAAATTATTACAAAGAACAATAATTTGGCAGGAGAGAACGTTAGTTTTAATAAATATGTTCGTTAATCCACGCTAGGAATAGAAATATACTGAACGAAAACAGAAAACAAGAAAACAGATCAATTTATTTTTAATATAAAAAGTCCCAACAAAGACGCTAACAATGTAAGAAGTTATAAAAAGCTGTGTTCAAGATTTTGCGCCGCGTTCAAATTTTTATATGTAACCTTTAAATATTTTTCTCCCTTTAGTGGAAATAAGACTTTAAAAATAATAATATTAAAAAAAATAGTATACTTGTAAGTTACTATATATAATGAAAAAAGCAGCGCATTATTCTCTCATGAGATGAAGACGGAGAACAAATTTTGTTAAAAGTCTTATACATATACGTATACATAGAAATACTAATAATTGTTCTAAAGTCTTGTACGTAATCTAGACCTATTATAATATAATAATACATATATAAACTCAAACATTCACTAAGCTCAGTTGTGCGTGATAATTCATAATTTAGTCAATTCCTTTGTGGTTTTGAAGAACGTTATGTTGATTTTCTATTAAATCCTGTAAAGCACTCTTTTTATAATTTTTCAGCGAATGATCGTGTAGGCTTTAAAGTTTATTATTACGTATTATATATAGACTAAAATTAAAGAAATTATTTAAAATTTTATGTCAAAGTGTTTTAGTACAGACGGTAGTGGTTCCTTTATTCCTATACAACAAATACTTCATAGAAAAATACATTACAAGTATGTTTAATAACGTCTCATCTGAACAGATTAATACCCTATATTTGAGTCAGTACATATATTAAAATATATTAGTTACTTATATAAATAATATATTTTTATATATAATTCTTAAATTCACGAACAAGACGTCTAATTAACAGAAATATACGTCTTTATCGCGCAATTAGTGATGTCGATTTAAATTCATTTGTCACTGTCATCTGATGTTACAATAAATCATTAATCTGATACTGAATTATTTCTTCATGTGCTAAAATATACACGTAAATAAACTTTTGGATTTATATTCGTATTAAATAAAAAATCATTATTACTCAAGAGTGTGCGAATGTGTGTGTGTGTGTGAATGTATGAGTGTGAATTTGTGTGAGAGTGATTGTATTATATTAAATTTTATATATGAATGTAAATTACAACTAATAATAGCACATTAAAAAAATTTTAATAAGAATGACAAATCTCCAAAACAAATAATATTTATATAGAAAAAAATTATGCAAGTCATCTAGATTTAGAAAATTCAGATTTCCTTTCGTCATAGTTTTAATAACAGTTATATACGGATATATAAATTAAAATGTATATTAATAAATATAATGATCAACAAGAAAATTCATGTACTAAATAGATTCAATACAGCGAATACAATTTTTATAAATATATTCCTTTCAATATAATATATTACTGAACTCTTATAATAAAATTTAAAAATATAATATAAAAAATTACAAATTATACTGATATATTCAAATATTACCTTTTTTATTGTTTGAACGTGTGATGTCATATTTTAAAATATCCAGTAGTTCTACACTCATTTTAATTGCACTTTAAAAAATGTTGCATTATCTAAATTTAAAGTAAAGAAAAAAAATTAAGTATCAAATAATAAATATGAAAATAAAATTAAATAAAACAAAAGTTTTAAAACTTTGCAGTTGAATATAGAACGATATCAGTTCGTATTGGTAGCTGCCGCTACACACGACGTGCGGCTACGCCAGTCTACGACGTAGCACTGACTACGAGACCGTTCGCTCAGTAACATAGACTTTTATAAAGAAATTACAATTTACTCATTTCTTTGGATATTTATTTTTTTATATAAATATTTGGGGTAACAAGAATATTTACAGGATAAAATTGCCTTTAAATACCTAGTCTGGTCTTTTTTTGGATATACATATTTCACTAATTTTGTGCACAAATCTATCACTTGCGAGCACCATCCGTCTACCGTCTACGATACAATGAAAGTACATCCATTTTCATCTTTATATCTGTATTGAAGCCATTTCTGGATTGTACTATTGTTACTAAATGTTCTTGTAGAATTTAAGACTTTTAAAGAAATAAATAAATAAATACTTCGAAACCTTACCTTAAATCAATAATGTCTATTACCTCAGTATGTATGTGTAATATTATACAATAATCTTAATGCACTTGTATAAGACTATTCCCAAATAATATTCATTACAAATTAATTACCTATTGTTAAAATACAATGACCATGAAAGAGATGGCCTGCTTGTGAGCGTGATATTTGTAGATTAGGTTATATATTATGTTAAACTTTTCCACTCAACTTTCTGAAATCGAAATAAAAACGGAGACCGTATTATTAGATAAATAATACATGTTAGATAAATAAAGACTAGTAGATACTAGTGGTCTAATCTGCTTTCGTCATCAAATTTGACTCAAAGTTTAACCCTATTTTAAATAAAAATGTATGGCAAATAAATCTACAACAATTAAGTGCATGATACTTTACATTTGCGCCACAATGGCGCCGCCCAACTGCGTTACGATATAATTGTGAATAAAGAAATAAGTAACACTTTACAACTTTCTCATTAAAAGCTATTATTTTTATTTCCAACTAAGAGGTGTTATAAAACTTAAAATGTATATTAATATTTGGAAAATAATAGAGTTCTACATTATATACATAGCTAGATGATATTTCTGTATATAAAAATTACATTAATTTTATATTAAAAACATTAACTTTTATTATTGTTATTTATTATTATTATTATTAACGAGGTGTATCGATGCTCTCTCTTTCCAGTCTAGTATACTAGGTTCATATAGTTCCTGCAGTTCCCTCTGTGTACCCTGCAATATGCGGGATTTTGCTTTGCATTTTAATTTGTTTTTCATATATGAAAAACAAATTAAGTAAGTGAGAGTCGTTTGATATCTTTTTTTATTTTCACGCTTTATCCCGCATATGGCAGGGTAGGCAGAGGAAACTGCAGAAACTATATGAACCTAGTGTTAAGACACTCCGTTGCTTAATCAATGTTTTCTCCGCCCCGCTTTCCGCCTTTTTTTCGAGGCATTGCGTATTGAGTGGCGAAATCAGTTCGTATTGGTATCGGTTCGTTTGGTCAACGCCATGCTTTGCTTAGCTTTCCAGAGCGAAGAAAATGGAAATAGAAAAATTCATCTTCTCCGGGTGGGAATCGAAACCTCTAACCGTCGCATTTAAAGGCAGACGCTTACTCCTCTGCGCCACGACGATTCTTTGATAATTTAATCAAGAGAATAAAAATAGCAAACTAAATAAATGAATCACGTAAAGATTATTCAATCATATATTACAATCATTCAGTCTATATATTGAAATAAATTAGCTCCATTTATAATTTCAATGTAATCATAGTCTTTATACAGAAAATATAAGTAAGTTACTTCTTTGTAATTTAAAAACGTTTCAAATTTTAATTTGACATTTACGTCAACAAAGCGTTTTTCTTGTGAAATGTTTGTAAAATAAAAGAATAAAATGAAATTCTTTAGAAGGGATGTTACTAACATTTCTTATTAATTTTTGTTTATAATTTGAGTAAGTTAAGATATATCTTTTAGTATATTATTCAAATTTACATTGAAAGAATATAATGTATAAACGTCAAATTATAAAGAAGGCTTTTACATATTTGTTTATATTAAAATTTGTAATAAACTTGAAATATTTAAAATAATCACTTCTAAAATTTATTTTACACGCGTAACACTTTGATTTTAATATTAAAATTGGAACTAGTAAAATTTTTGAGTCATTAGTCAAAAATTCAAAAGACTTAGGACCGATTTGACCACCAGGTGATGATGTCCCCGATAGTATAATATAAATAATATCTTCTTGGTCTGGTAGATAAATAACAACTTTTGAAATTATATATTCTAATTTCATAAAATGATTAGGTATAAAATATAAATAAATCTGTGATTGATTGAACGGATATGAATATTTTAGGTATTTAGTGACTGGACACAAGTGTTGTTGAACTTCGAAATCGATATGAATATATTTTTATTGTACCTCAACCTACTTTGTTGAACATATAATAAAAGTAGTACACATTTAATTTGCTAATTTACTAATCTACGCTTATGTCGTCCAATTATATTGAAAGTATATAAATCGTCTTAATAATTCTAAGCCAAATCAAGTGAAGACCTATAATTTAATACATGTATACATTTTAATTTACATAAATATAGAAAAAATCGTAAAAGGGGAGAATCCTGCATAATTTAGGGTTAGTGGGTTATAAGAAGAAACTTAAAACGATAAAGGCTATTAGCACGTATTACATTGAAGGTGATGGAGTTCCATAGTAACGCAGCTATGAATAGTGTAATTTATGTCAATTTTTATAACATTTTTCTTTATATAAGCATTAAATTAAATTTTAATATATAATTGTGAATTGGTGCTTTAATATACCTATTTATAATTTGAGATTTTCTTATCAAAGACAGTGTTCCAGTGTGTTGGAGCTTCACCAGCTAATACTACACTAGAAAACAATAAGCATATAAACCTCTCTCTCGACCTCCTTATAATTGACACATTACTCTGTCAATTATAGATAATAAGGCTGTTGTCAATCGCATAGTCGTTATTAGGTAGATTTATTTTATACTTAGAAAAAAATATCATATATGGTAATTGTAAACGCAACGATCATTAATTCAAATATCTGATAACAAGACAAAGCGCGCCTTTGAAATCTCTCGCTGAACACTCGTTGTTTCATTAATCGCTGGGAAAGTGGGGGATGGAAAAGAATGAATGAAAGAAGTAAAAAAATAATTATTAGATTTTATTTATTTTTCGATATAGGTGCCTGTGACTACATACAATAATATCGTTAAAGTTTCTTAAAAAAATTTAAAGTCATATATAAATAAAAAGAAACTATGTTCGTTATACCAATAAATTCTCAGTTAGAGCAAGTGTATATGACTGAAATACGAACTGGAGAATGAAATATCTTCTAAAATATTTGCTCTTTAGATTTGTCATTGAATATTTTTATGGCCGTCCCACTTCACTAATAAAACACGTTTTAACAGTAATGACGTCGAGTTCAGAAAAAGCTTTAGGATTAGCGAAAGAATGTTATGTGAAGACATAAAGCCTTTATTGTTTGCAATTAAAGAAAATGATTTTATTGTTAAAAAATATACCACATATAATGTGTTCTAGCAACATTATATATAAAAGATATTTTTTATTGAATTGTCTGCGTTATGAGAAAATAGTCACTTACCAGTTGACACAATATAGCTTATATATTAATTTAAAACTTGTAAACTTGTAAAATTTAAAACTTGTTTGTACTATGAAATTTTTTGTATTTTTTTTTAATTCATACAATAAAGAAAAATATTAATTTGGTATTGTCATTTTATATGTCTATAAATATATTTTATCGATATTCAATAATTCTAAGAAGCTTTATTGAATAAGTAAATATATTTATAATTTTACTTCATTATTAACAGCTCTGCTTAATAAAAACGAGGTTGTTATTTACAAGGAATTTAGTCTGATCCTCACATTATTACTCTAACGAAGCCGCTGTGACCTCTTAATAACTTGTGTACTCGTATATCAATAATAATTAATTCTACGAAACGTTTGTAATAACAGGTTATATTAATTAGCTGAATATTACCGTGCGGTAGTATTTCACCGTATCGTACCTATACACTATACCGTATAAACTATATATATATATATATATATATATATATATATATATATATATATATATATATATATATATATATATATATATATATATATATATATATATATATATATATATATATATATATATATATATATATATATATATATATATATATATATATATATATATATATATATATATATATAGTTCTCAATTCTCGATGTATAAGGAGATGTTTTTCCATTTTTAACTATTTTAAATATAAATATGATCGTAAACCATTTATTATATTATTTACACGTATAACAATATTTCTCACTGAAAATAAAATCTATAACTTTAGGATATGTATACTGTTACGTCTTACAAAATGTATAAAATAATAAGCTCAGTTCGTTTTAAAGCCTTCAGAGTTATATGGCGGTAAATGTAAAGATTATGAAAGCTGGTTCTTTCCCACTGCCAAGTGGGACTGATAGTGTAATCTCCTGTTGCATACGACTAATTGTTTAAAGATAGTTTTATTTTCTTTTACAAATTAAATTTAAAAGTTAAATTCACAATAAAATGGAAAAGTCAAACATTTAACACACACACGCACACACACACACATAAATAAAAAAATATTTATAAATAAAAATACTAGAAGTTAACCAACAATAATCACAGTTACCAAACAGCGTTTTACTTTATACGAACCATTTAGATAGTATTGTCACATATTTTACATGGAACGAGAAAAGGAAACACATATCCGGAGCGTGAAACCTTTTTTCAGTATATTAGGGTAGCGATCCTAATCTGTACAGAGATACATTAATTCTCATAGTGGTGGTTTTTCATTGAGCTTAATATAGTAATATAAACGATTTTGTCTCACATATATCAGAATAAATGGAGAGAATCTTGTGTCAGGACACTACGTTTTCCGCTTTCACTTCAAATTTAAGACTGAAGAAGTAAACTTTACACTCTATCTTGTTTGAGTGGGGAAATGATAATAATTTATTATCCCTAGTACTCAAATTTAGCTTTCATACTTTACTATTTACTGAAATAAATATATAAGCTTCACAGTGAGATTTGGTCATCTTTAAAATCAGCTTAACTGTTGTTAAAAATAGATAAAGTATTAAGTAATATATTTGTTGTTTTTTGTTGTGTTAACACAATTCCAAATTTTTTAAGACATCATTACTATCTATAATAATTACATACAAAGCAATAAAAAGCGTAAACTATGCCAGTACTGTTAAAAATAATTGAAAAATCTATCATGTTTTTTTATTAAGTATAATAGTAAGTATTAAAAATATATTATAATTCACATTAAAAAATATTCTTAACTTTATGTAAAGTTACTTCACAAATTAACTTAGGAAATCATTCATTCAGAAGTATATGGGGCTGTTCTTGGCCCGCATTAATTGAGGCACACCTGTGCCAACCTTCAAGCAAAATATTCAATTCACATCGTCGAGGATTCCTGAATTCAAATTAAATTCTGACGGACGCGAACACCTGGCTTGGACTATCCCATCTAATATCATCAAAAATATTACCAAGGAACGTGTTGTATTTGACATTTACTAAATAAAGGTTTTACTAATATATATATCATGTTATTATTACTGAGATGATTGCTAGGAATATTTAAGAATAATCAAGTATTCACTAAGTCACAGTCATTTGCAGTAATTGAAGTACAAGAGACAAATATTTCTTAATTTCTCGTCCATATTATTTTTTGGGAGAAAAGAAGTTTGTTGATGATATATACATATGTATATAACTATATATAAAGTAATAACATACATGAGCAGAAAAATCTATTAATAAATGTAAGCATTTCAAGCCTAATATTTACAATAATAATAATTTTGCATATTTACGTACGTTTGAGAAATGAAACAATATTATTTCACCTGGTTCTCGCTTTATCCTGCACATAACAAAAAATTTAGAGGGAATGCGCCAAAACACTCCGTTTCCTACTTTTCGTGAGAATTCGGGACATTGCACATTGATTAAAAAAATCTGAACACTCTGCTCTCTCTAAGAAGAAAAATATTTTTCATGCTTTTGAGAGGGATACGAACCCACAATCATTGTCTTCATAGTTAGATCCTGCCCCACTCCTCTACGGTCGCCTATACCTAATATAATAACAATCTGGACTGAGTGAATAAAAGTAATATATATTTTGTCAGGTGTCGGCTATGTCATAAACATTTCGCTTTTATTTCTTCTATTAAGTAGCTATATTTCTTGAACTAACGACTTGCTCTCACTGGAAACCTTTCTCGTGTTGTCGATGTCACTTGTACATATAGTATATATACATAGAGAATATTATAAAATTCAAATAACAACTTACATCTCGTAACTTAACATAATTTAACTTTTATCATGTTTTGAATATCTCTTATACATATAGTACATATATAATAATATAAAATTCAAATTATGAACTCACATCCCGTAACTTAGATGGAACCCTTAAAGATACTCCTTAAGTAATCAATGAAACTAGGATTTACTTAATTTTATCATCATTTATAAATATTTGTAATTTTATGATAATAAATATACATATGGATGGATGCTATATTTTTAGTTTACTAGTTATAAATTCTTTTTATCCTTTCACCCGATTTCATTTATTTTTTTTAAGAAAAACAAAGAAATTAAATCGTTCAAATAATATATAAATATTACAACATTGAATTTACCCCTTAGTAAGATACTAAGTAAATAGACATTTAATTTCCGAAGGATATTACGTAAAATAACAAGCTCGATTAACTATACTGCGCTCGAAATCGTAATGGTTGCGGTAAAGAGTTACAATAAATGTTTTACGCCAGCTTGTCCTTCACTTTAAGTAGCATTACAGCTTTTTTATAGCCCAGGATACGGTCATAAAAGTTACGTCGGCTAGAAATATTGGTCATCTATGGAAAATTGCTGAACCAATCAAATACGTATAGGACTGTTTTATGGCATATAAATTGTATATAGTATTACATTTTAACAGTAAACTGATGCGATTGTAACTGAAGCGTTTTCAAGTTATACAATAAAATAAATTGTTGCTTTAAAGCTTGTATCTTGGATTATAAGAGATTTTGTATGGTCTCTCTCGAAACTACTAAATCTTGTTACATTTGATATTTTTATAGTTCTTTTCAATGTTGCGCTTGTCTCTTGAACTACTGGTTAGTTCATCTATCGAGAAAAGATCAGTAATCATCAGTAAGATATATTAATGCATGAATGTGTTATGTCATATGAGATTTTTAATGTGTCTACTTGAACATGTGGATGAAGATGCTAAACGCCAAATTCTAGTTATGCATCTTTCATTATTTACATTTAATGTACCTATATATTCTTTAGTATTATTGAACGTACAGATTATTTTGCACATATTTATTTATACTTTTCAACATATAATATATGTATATGTATTCGACAAAATAAAACGGCGTTATCAAAGTAATTTACATTATTACTGGAACAACTACAGATGAAATTCTGAATGTAATGATCTGATATTTATTCAACTTCCCGCCCGCATTAGATCAATGTGATTAAACAAAAGGCTGACCAAGTGACCCAAATACAAATTGGATCTTTCGTTGTTTGATCAATTTGATCGATCTTAATTCTTTAAGCTTCCCTCGCATTTAATGGAATAGACATGATTTTATATTACGACACTTTTAGTATTTATTGGGATTGTAATGGCTAAATCTAAAACCGTGCATCGATCACGATTAGTTATATAAGAGGAGAAACCCTTAAAGGGCCCCTTTAAAATGCTTTAACGCTCACTTTCACTGTTAGAGCTCCTCCCACTACCTGACCAAATTTTAAATGATTCTACCAAAGCCGCCTTCGAAGTGCGTTCTAGAAATGAATTTGTGATAGTTTTAGACAGGCCGAGATCTTTTAGTAAACTATAGAGAGATTTTAGTAAACTATAGAGAGATTTCTGTTATACCTCTCGCTGCTAATTCAACCGCATATAAGCTAGCCGCAGGAGCTGGATCTAATATAGAGAAAGGCTTTTGTGTAGGTTTTTTATGAGAACCTTCTTTCACAAACTCTATTGAATACTGGTTGTTATGTTTCTCTGTGCTCTTGCTACTGAAAGACTAACGGCTTGACGTATGATTTCCAGTACTTTGTCATGGCGCCGCGAGTATTGACCACTATCCAAGAGTACCCTACACCCCACCAGCATATGTCTAGCTATGAAGCAGTATCGAACTCGCCGTCTTATTAACGTATAAAAGTAGTTAAGGTAAAAAGAAAAATACGTAAATGATACAGATATTTAAAAGTAAATTATGAACTTTCCGAATATTTTCATAGATTTTTTTACTATAAAAATTATGGACCTATATAAAAAAAACATACAGCAAAATATTTAGTTTTTTAAAACCAGTGCAGACTCACTGCGACACTGCAACCGGAAGTGAAACACGTTTGTCAACGGGAAGTTGCAATTTCGCTTTGGCAACAGGACACGAGGTCAATAGAAATGATTTATAAAAGGACTATTATGTGTTACATTTCATTTTATTTGAAGTCATTTTAAAACGTATTATATGAAGCATGGCTCAATGGATCTTATTTTTTTATGAAAATAATATTTATTACACATACATATTTGTAAGAGTGGTGAAATCGATTTTGTTGTCGTTTATATTCAGATTTTGACAGAATTTCTTCTTTCACGCGTTGATGTTAGTAAAATAAAATAATAATTCAGTTGGATTCAATAATATTGTACAACCAAGATAGCTGACGCATAAAATGATAGATTACAAAGATACCTTTATAGTTAAAAAATTTTCTCGTACCTATTTTTTCCTTATAACTTGCACAAAAAAGTGTAAAACGTATAATTATTTAACTAAATTAACATTTATACGATTATACAGACAGATTTACGGTGTAAAATAATAATATGAATTTCTAGCACATAAATAAAACATACTGAAATTGCATATCGTTAGCCATACTAAAACATTATTGAAAGTAAACAAAGTACATAGATACTAAAATCAATATGCATCTTTTAGTCATAAAGCGTTTGTTAGCAAGGTTTACATAAAATAATATTAGCTTTGCCGCGGTTATTACGAAAATTGTTCAAGAATACATAGCCGAATATTAAATGAGATAAAATTTTGACAAGCTTTTGTGTATGATTTTGCTTATATGTCGTCATAATTTTAAAAATGATACTATCGCAGCAGTGCCCTACTATAAAAGTAATGTTAGTGACTTCAATTTTTATTTGGAGAATATTTGTATTTAAACAACTCTACCGACCTGATAAGATTTAGCATTTTTATTTCATAAAATAACGTTAAACACTATTTTATTTTAGCACAAGGAATTCAGTTTAGTCAGTAAATTTTGTGAGGAAATAAAAATAATATAATTAATATGAAAATTTCAGGAAATCTTGACGCAGTGTGAAGGAATCCTTGCTTCTGAAGGAATTCTACTTAAATTTAAAATAATAAAAATATTTCCATATTATAGAATGACGAATGATAAATGAGGTTTTAATCACAGTGTAAGAATAACAAAAAATAAAAATATAATAAATAAATTACAGACTAAATAATACTATTATTATATGCAAACCCTTCTTGTAATGCAAATACCCAGCAGTTGTTATCAAAATGTTTTTTTAGGATTTTTTATCATGAGCTTAGCTAAACGCCCGCCAGCAATGTATGTAGTCCAAAATAAATATTTGTAGTTAAAATACAGACAGTCGTCGGTCGGAATGATTCACTTGAACCCGTTTCAGTGGAAACTTTAAGTAATCATAAATATTTTTATATAAATTGTATGTGTTTTTAGTTACGAGTTATATTTTATAAAAAAGTCATTTTTTTGCGCGAGATAAAAGTAGAGAAGTTACTAATTTAAATTTATTGTCATATTTAGGTGAGTAATTAGTAAATTAAAAATCTTTAGCCTCTCCGCCCACCAATGAATTGTTTTTTATAGCTTCACGCTTTATCCCGCATATTGCAGGGTAGGTAAAGGGAACTTCAGGAACCATATGAACCTAGTGCTAAGACACTCCGTTGCTTAGTCAATGCCTGTCTCCGTCCCCGCTTTTCGCCTTTTAAAATTATATTATTATATATACTATATTCAACCTAATTTCTCCTTATAATGTTCGAATAAGTTCCCCGTTTATCATCACGGATTCCCTTTCTATAAAGTTGTTAGTTTTATATAAATATCTGTCTACATTATATAGAAAAAGATTTTAACATAATAATTAAACGCTTTTCAAATCTACAATGCTCCCACTTATTCCTTTTCATATTAATTCAATGATATATAGACTTCCCAACACATGTTGCTGGCATTCTGCCAAAAAGAACTCCGCATTATGATAATACATAAAAATCTCATATTTCCACTGTTTCTTGCAAACTGTTAGTATGGCCTGCATTTCAAGTACTAAAACGATCAAAAATTTAACTGTTTTACTAATGTAACGTGTTTTTGTTAAATATCTAACAATTATGCTAGCGGTCCGTTTCCGACATTTTGACATCAGATCGTTAAATGGTCATTATTATACTTTTTTTTTCCATCTAAGTCACAATGGCGTGTAATATTGAAAATATGATTTGTACATAATAAATTTTGATTGAAAATATTAATTTGTAGCGAAATATTTAAAAATTAATAGAATATCAAATATGCTGTTTAGCTCTGTAATTTTAGTAACTTTATATAAACATCACCGTTAAATTTACGTTAAAGCTCAACGTATACTTTGAGTAGACGTGAAGCTCTATAAATTTTTTACTAGATATTGATTGATAAGCTCCACGGTACTACGATACATAGCTTATTGTTAGGGATAAAAACATATATTTTAGTAATGGTTTAGTAATAGTATCTTGAATTCAAATGTTCAATTGTTTTTTTTTTACCAAAATTGTAATACGTATTTAATTTCTCCATTCTCCATATACATGTCCAAAAAATTCAAGAATTTTTTTTTTTTAGCTTCACGCTTTATCCCGCACATGGCAGGGTAGGCAGAGGGAACTGCGGGGACCGTGGGAACCTAGTGTTAAGACATTCCGTTGCTTAGTCCCTGCTTTCTCCGTCCCCGCTTTCCGCCTTTTCCGAGGCATTGCGTGTTGAGTGGCGGAACTCAACGCCGCACTTTGCCTAGTTTGCCAGAGCGAAGATAATTTTACCTTTTAATTTAAATACTTATACTAATTATAAATGTATTAACATTATATATACATGTGTATATAGTAAAGAAATATATAAGAAGCTTCACAATTCCAATCCTTGAACTGTAACTCCTGAAAGGTTTCATTTAATAAGTCCTTCTGAGAACACTTCGTTCAAATATTCCAAACAATATTCTTATATTGTCCCTGTGTACCGAATGTTATTTATGTGCATATTTCGAAGATCTTGAGCTTTTTCTATATAAATTTTGTTTAATACAAGCAAACAAAGTAAATATAATGGTGGAGTTCTGAATTATATTATTTTCAGAATTCAGATTACTTAAAATCTAAAAATATACAATATGTTGGTATCTATTTAAAATAATGAATATTTAAAATTAAACAAATATGGTGGTCCCATATCGCTCAGTACATTACTTTACTTTTTAACATAATTTTTTTTGTAAATCACTGTGCATAAAAACTTAATTTTAAATACTACTCTATTGAACTATATAATTAGTTAAATATCAAAGGCCTTACATTAAGATAATTCTTTCAAAAATTATATAGGTACTTTTTTGGAACAAAATATACACATAAATGTCATTTCTTTATTATATGATCTTTTTCTGTTACAATACAGTTTTATCTTACATCGTTATCTTATATACATATTAACCTAAACTGATCCAGAATTTACCTTACGTTATCGTTTAGTTTATCGAATTTTACCTTAGTTTTTCTACGCATTCTATCCTTTTCATAGGAGACAGCCTAATAATATATTTACTTAATTAAACGTTTAAACGAGAAAAGAATCTAAGAATGGGTGCAAACGCGTCTATGATTCGTTTCGTCTATAAATAAACCATAAAAGTTTTTAAGAACTTCATCTATATCCCTTTAAACAAAATATCGAATTAAATATTTCTAACTTTTTTTATATTTCAAGGAAAATCAAAAGAATGTGACTAATTTCGGATTTCCCAATGCATTATATATATACTATTACATATACTATTACATACTTTACTAGGTGAACAAACGTGCATTCATATGTAAATATTACGTGAATAAAGGGGAAAAGGCCAACTACATTTTCTTCTTTCCGGTAAAAAGGTTTAATAAAAAGTACCGTGTCAAGTACACAAAAGTAAATATTTTATTTTGTGGAAGCAATTATTTAGAAGGTTGAATTGCTGTTGTTAAAGTAAAATGGCGACTAGGAGTCATCGATTAAACTGCACACAGATAAATTTCCTTAAATCAGATTATTATTTGCTCAGAAAATTAAATAAAAGAGTAAATAATAATTTTAGAACATTTTTTATATATGAAATATATTTTTATATATCAATCAATTTTAAAACTTTTACATATATATATATATATATATATATATATATATATATATATATATATATATATATATATATATATATATATATATATATATATATATATATATATATATATATATATATATATATATATATATATATATATATATATATATATATATATATATATATATATATATATCTTCTATATAAATTCTATAGCTTACAAAAGATTTGCAACCCCTTACTGATTTATGTAGAGCAGTGCTTAAAGAAAAGGGCGGTACAACAGAAATGACAAAGAACTTTCAATGGTAGACATCTGTGGAGTTTGCCAAGGATTTTAATATAAATTTCATGCTGTCAAATGCAGACAAACGATTTTAAAAGGCATGTAGTGAACGTTTTTTAATAGAGAAATATGATCACGTATAAAATTTTGATTTATCGAAACGAACGTTGAAGTGGATCAAAGCGATTTTCAATTTCTATTCTAGAAATAACATATAACTTACAGTACTTACATAAACTTCTAGAATGATTAGTAATAAATAACATTCCTATATTTTAGTGTAGCCCTTAAGAGATTCGGCTGTTCCAGTAAGCTTTTGTAATTCTTTTATGAAAGAGTCTGTATATAGTATTTATTAAAAACTAAACGATTCAGATAAAATATAAGAAGGGGCAGGAAGAAACGTTTGAAAACTCTGCAACAATTTAAGTAGGAAACATACAAAAGTTGAAAATATTTAATTTCTTGTTGTTTCATTGTTATTGCTTTCTTACCTAATATAAGTTAAAATTATTTCTTTACCTTTATTATTATTATATATATATATATATATATATATATATATATATATATATATATATATATATATATATATATATATATATATATATATATATATATATATATATATATATATATATATATATATATATATATATATATATATATATATATATATATATATATATATATATATATATATATATATATATATATATATATACTTAAATTGTTGCAGAGTTTTCAAACGTTTCTTGCTGCGCCTTTTTATATTTTATCTGAATCGTTTAGTTTTTAATAAATACTATATACAGACTCTTTCATAAAAGAATTACAAAAGCTTACTGGAACAGCCGAATCTCTTAAGGGCTACACTAAAATATAGGAATGTTATTTATTACTAATCATTCTAGAAGTTTATGTAAGTACTGTAAGTTATATGTTATTTCTAGAATAGAAATTGAAAATCGCTTTGATCCACTTCAACGTTCGTTTCGATAAATCAAAATTTTATACGTGATCATATTTCTCTATTAAAAAACGTTCACTACATGCCTTTTAAAATCGTTTGTCTGCATTTGACAGCATGAAATTTATATTAAAATCCTTGGCAAACTCCACAGATGTCTACCATTGAAAGTTCTTTGTCATTTCTGTTGTACCGCCCTTTTCTTTAAGCACTGCTCTACATAAATCAGTAAGGGGTTGCAAATCTTTTGTAAGCTATAGAATTTATATAGAAGATATATATATATATATATATATATATATATATATATATATATATATATATATATATATATATATATATATATATATATATATATATATATATATATATACATATATATATGACTATATATCTTCTATAGATATTCTATAGCTTACAAAAGATTTGCTACCCCTTACTGATTTATGTAGAGCAGTGCTTAAAGAAAAGGGCGGTACAACAGAAATGACAAAGAACTTTCAATGGTAGACATCTGTGGAGTTTGCCAAGGATTTTGGTATAAATTTCATGCTGTCAAATGCAGACAAACGATTTTAAAAGGCATGTAGTGAACGTTTTTTAATAGAGAAATATGATCACGTATAAAATTTTGATTTATCGAAACGCACGTTGAAGTGGATCAAAGCGATTTTCAATTTCTATTCTAGAAATAACATATAACTTACAGTACTTAAATAAACTTCTAGAATGATTAGTAATAAATAATATTCCTTTATTTTAGTGTCGCCCTTAAGAGATTCGGCTGTTCCAGTAAGCTTTTGTAATTCTTTTATGAAAGAGTCTGTATATAGTATTTATTAAAAACTAAACGATTCAGATAAAATATAAAAAGGCGCAGCAAGAAACGTTTGAAAACTCTGCAACAATTTAAGTAGGAAACATACAAAAGTTGAAAATATTTAATTTCTTGTTGTTTCATTGTTATTGCTTTCTTACCTAATATAAGTTAAAATTATTTCTTTACCTTTATTATTATATATATATATATATATATATATATATATATATATATATATATATATATATATATATATATATATATATATATATATATATATATATATATATATATATATATATATATATATATATATATATATATATATATATACATATATATATATATATATATATATATATATATATATATATATATATATATATATATATATATATATATATATATATATATATATATATATATATATATATATATATATATATATATATATATATATATATATATATATATATATATATATATATATATATATATATATATATATATATATATATATATATATATATATATATATATATATATATATATATATATATATATATATATATATATATATATATATATATATATATATATATATATATATATATATATATATAAATAAATAACATTCCTATATTTTAGTGTAGCCCTTAAGAGATTCGGCTGTTCCAGTAAGCTTTTGTAATTCTTTTATGAAAGAGTCTGTATATAGTATTTATTAAAAACTAAACGATTCAGATAAAATATAAAAAGGCGCAGCAAGAAACGTTTGAAAACTCTGCAACAATTTAAGTAGGAAACATACAAAAGTTGAAAATATTTAATTTCTTGTTGTTTCATTGTTATTGCTTTCTTACCTAATATAAGTTAAAATTATTTCTTTACCTTTATTATTATATATATATATATATATATATATATATATATATATATATATATATATATATATATATATATATATATATATATATATATATATATATATATATATATATATATATATATATATATATATATATATATATATATATATATATATATATATATATATATATATATATATATATATATATATATATATATTTATATATATATATATATATATATATATATATATATATATATATATATATATATATATATATATATATATATATATATATATATATATATATATATATATATATATATATATATATATATATATATATATATTTGTTAAAATAAGGTGGCTAGTTAACTAAATTGCAAGTATAGGTATATTACATATTAAATAAAACTTATTTGTATAGAAATATATAGTTGAAGATATATGGAGATAAAAAACATTATTTTATATAACCTGAGACAAAAAGACCCTTTAATTTACTTGAAATTAACTTTATCAGAAGTTTTAGTAGAGTATTTGGCATAAATGTGTGAGTGCTAACTTATCTCCCACTACAAGGGTATGCATGGAATACAAATGATTCCCTAATATATATTATGCCGTAAGATGTAAAACAAAGTTTCGTCCACAATCTTAAAAAACGTTTAATGAAGGTGATAAAAGCTTTATAATATATCTCGTAGACATAGATAGAGGTAGACGAGGTCGTGATGCGTTTTCGTATCACGACCTCGTCTACCTCTCATATATCAGTAGTGATGCGAAGATGCTTTAATAATAAAGATAACGTTAAATTACGTTTTAACGGTAGGGACCGTTAAAACTCCTAGAGAGATTTAAACACTCATTTTTACTTACTTTAAAATGAAAATCAATACTCAAATCAATTCATCTACTTATAAAAATGCTGATAAAAATATATCAATAAATTAAAGACATATTGTTCAGTAGTGTTGAATTGTAACATCTACATATAGGCCATATGTAAACACATATGGCCACACCAGCATATAATTATACAGTTTTTTTTTGTTTTTTTTTTTTTTTTTTTTTTTTTTTAGCTTCACGCTTTATCCCGCACATGGCAGGGTAGGCAGAGGGAACTGCAGGAACCATATGAACCTAGTGTTAAGACACTCCGTTACTTAGTCACTGCTTAACTCCGTCCCCACTTTCCGCCGTTTTCTAGGCATTGCGTGTTGAGTGGCGGAACTCAACTCCGCGCTTTGCCTTAGTTGCCAGAGCGAAGAAAATGGAAATAGAAAAATCCATCTTCCCCGACTGGGGATCGAACCCAGAAACCGTCGCGTTAGCCGCGTTACAGGCAGACGTTGCGCCTCTGCGCCACGACGGTCCTCATTATACAGTTTATTTTCGTAAATGGATTTTCTGTGTTACCACTTTGTGGCAAGACATGTTTCTCATGTTCTTCCTAAATAGATTTCTCATAATGTTTTAATTGCTACTACTATGGCTACGGAAACGTATACTATTTAAAATTATATGAAAACTGTTTTCAAAATATTTATATTCATTGAAAATTTCTCAATCATTAAATGAAACCATTTAGATCATGTTTCAGGAAACAATCTGAATCGCACCTAGGAAAAGAACAAAAGATTTATGAAGGTCTAATCTAACCAAAGAACAATTTAGAATCAGCAAACTTAATTAACCGAGACTTACTACTATTAACTTTCGGTACTTATACTTATTACATTTGTACATATATTTTTCTATCTAATATGTTATTCTATTATGTATGAATTAAGAGTTTACATGAGCCTCACTCGTTTCTATACATTATATTGTAAACAGAAAATATTTGTCTTTTATTTATTTATTTTTATTTATATAAACAAAGTGTATAATATTTAAAATATTTCTTTTATTATTTAAATATAATTAACTCTACAGACACTTGGTCCGTACCGTTTTTTAACTTATACTATATGTTCTTATCATAAATATTGATTTTATTAATATTAATACATAATATATAGAATTAATATTTATTATAATGAGCTCCTATCTTAACATATTTTTTATATTTAATATTACTTAGAACTAAGGCTATGACTGATAAGCGAATTACATAAGTTAAACGTTAGAGATGAATACTTTAATTTATAATGTTTTGCTTTTTATAATTGGAACAACTTTAAACTTCGTTCAATTATAAAAATAAATATTTGTTATTTTGAGACAAACCAGAAACAGTCTACTTACAGAAATATTGCAATAAAAATATTTTATTGCATACTAGTATAATTTAAATGCAAGAAACTAAAATTTCCTTTGATTTTAATTAATAAATTGCGTAATTTTATAAGAAAGTCTTTAACATGTGCATTGCGTAGTGGAAATTTGACTATATTGAAGATATCTACATAAGATTTTGAAATAAACAATAACAATAACTTTTCTTTACTCTTCGGTTGCAATGACAAGAAAAAGTTTCTTAATTAATAATTGCACATTGCTACTATATCATATACAAAACACAAAAAATATATACTGATAGTATTAAAAAATATATGATAAGTATGTACAAACAATATTGGCATAGAAACCTCATATGCATGCAATGCATTCTGATCTTGAATTCTGTTTCATTCTTCTGTTCGTCTGCTGTGTAAATAATATCTAAAAAGCTTCCGAATTTGTGTTGTCATAAAATAAAATAAAAATGTCTTCATAAATAGCTTAATAAACGTTAACAAGTGGAGTCGGTTTAGCATTTAGTCGGTTGTCCCTTGAAATTAAATTTTTATTAGACCATTCGATTGCAATTTTTTTCGTTCATTTTATGCTTGTGAAAACATTGTAATAACTTTTAATTATATTTTTCAATAAACCATTGTAATTCACACTTTTATGTACCTCATTATCATGATTATTTTTGCTCAAAAATTCTGACACAATTTCCCTCAAGTGTATTGAAAGAGAGAAATTTATAAACATGAATTTCAAAATTATCACAATTTGAAGAAATTTTGAAGTTTACGAAATAATATTTTACTAAAACATACAAACAAATTTTCTCGCATCTAGATTATTCCTAATACTTAATTGTCAAAGGAGTCCAGTTAAATTACGTAGTAAAGTATGTAAGTAAGTAGAAATATACATACTTAAAGAAAACATAAAAATTTGAACGCAGCGGGACTCGAACCCGCGCCCTCCTGGGGACCGTGCAGGCGCTCTCACCACTGAGCCATGCGTTCTACATCACGCCGCGTTGAAATTCTTATATGCTTTTATACAACTTATATCGTTGTTAGCATCTCTGTAGGGAGATTTTTACAAATTTCCGCTACCCAAAGACCATTACAAAGAACAATCGTTTGGCGAGAGAGAATGCTATTTTTATAAAATATTTTTATGATTTTTAAAGTGTTCGAGTCCCTCTGCGCTCAAATTTTTATATGTTTTCTTTAAGTATTTTTTCTATCCTCAGTGTGGATTAACTCTTTAAAAATCATAAAAATACGAATATACTTGTTTTATTTAACAAATGAAATTGCTTCAACGGTAGGTCCGCCACAAAGTAAGTCGTACTGGCCCATTTCAGCGCTGCCTCGAGGCGTAATGCTTAGCTTATTGTTCCCAGCTGATGTTTTGGCAGCTGCGTTGCGTAATCTTGGACATTTGCAGAAAATTTTATTTTATATTTGAAATTTAGTATAAGATTAATATAATTTTATTTAATATTATTTATAAAATTAAACCCAAATCAGTTATAGCATTTTTAAGTCTTATGTAATTTGTCTTTAGATCCACATACATTTTTTTCTTACAGTTTGGTTAAAATAAGGTGGTTTTTTAACTACTGTCTAGCAAATAATATGTCTTGAAAAAAAAATGAAAAACGACATTTCATAGAAATAAAAAAGATACATATTACAACTACAATTATTATTATTACAAAAGAAATCTACAAGTTACTAAACGAGTAGCAGCAAATCTTTGTACCTTTTTTGTGTTTAAGGTGCCACAAAAAGACAGCATCTTAGCGCGATCATGTTGTCTGTATACTAATGTCAGGAGAAATATACATATATATATACATATATATATATATATATATATATATATATATATATATATATATATATATATATATATATATATATATATATATATATATATATATATATATATATATATATATATATATATATATATATATATATATATATGTATATTTCTCCTGACATTAGTATACAGACAACATGATCGCGCTAATGATGAATGATGGGATAATAAGAGCCAAAACTCTTCAATAATGTATATAATTCAAATTTTAAATTAATTAATTAATTCAAATTTAATATTTGATGTTTCTAGATCTGAGTCTCAAAGCGCAATTGTAAAAAAATGACGAATCGCCGCTACTTGTCATTTGTTTTCTCATTTGATCTTTTCTTTTTCTGTCAGCCAGAGCACAACAGAAGGTAAAAATATTAATATTTTTCACTCCCATAACTATTTAGGCTATAGTTACGCTATTTTATCTATATACGATAACCATTACCTAATACATAACGTTTTTGCTCCATAACGCAGGATGTTTGATTTCTATGGTCCCTCAGCCCGTCCCATGTCACAAAATCCCTAGTTTGATTAATGGATGCCTACTGAAATGCTCCTAACGGCTGAATCGATTCCTCTTAAGCCTCCAATAAATCTTTGGTTGTTTTTTGACTACAAAATACTGAGTCACGCTCATTACCTTTAGAAACTATTTGTAAGTTTACCGTATTAATGTGTGTCTGATATGGTATGTTAATTTTTTTTTTTTTTTTTTTTTTTAGCTTCACGCTTTTATCCCGCACATGGCAGGGTATGCAGAGGGAACTGCAGGGACCGTGGGAACGTAGTGTAAAGACACTCCGTTACCTAGTCCCTGCTTACTTCGTCCCCGCTTTCCGCCGTTTTTTGAGGCATTGCGTGTTGAGTAATAATAATAATAATAATAATAATAATGTTTATTCGTTTCTTTCTTATAAGCTACTGCACAAGGTTGAGAACCTCCTAGTAAGTTATAGAAAACCTGTGTCAGGAGGCCTCGCTCTTCCATAACTAATACATTTTTTTACAAGAAATAGAAGTAAACATTACAAAAATAAAATACTGACAAAAAAAAGCATTATGAGATGTAATACAATATAAAAATATAAAACTAAACTGTTAGTGTGTGTGTGTGTGTGTGTGTGTGTGTGTGTGTGTGTGTGTGTGTGTGTGTGTGTGTGTGTGTGTGTGTGTGTGTGTGTGTGTGAGTATGTGTGTGTGTGTGTGTGTGCGTGTGTGTGTGTGTGCATGAAAATTATTAGCGGAAAGAATGAATATACATACATATTTATAGATATGTATGTCGTTTTAATTATCATTTAATTGTTATCACGGAGACTAACTATTAAATATTAGAGCCTCCGTCTCTTCATAACTAAGGTTTATAATCCAGTAGGTAATACATTTTTTACATTCGTTATTTTTCAAAGGATAAATATTAAGTATTTTATTTATTTTATTGTATAATTGGGAGGATAGTTTATTAAACTGCCGATTGGCAAACTTAGTTTTTGTCTTAATAATAGGAGCTACGTTGTAATATGTCCTTTTTTGCAGAAGTGATGAGTCAAATTTTAGACTTTTATGAGTTTTTAGAGTACTATGAACAATGTACAGTTTTCTAACAGATAACAATTCACAGGAGGAATACAACAATTCAGTAGAAAATCGAAGTGGTTTAAAGTACATTATTTTTATCAAATACCGTTGGGCTCTTTCAAGCTCTAGTAATTTTAGTTTGGAGGCACCGCCCCAAACGGAAATGCAATAGGTCAGAACAGATTGTACTAAGGTAATATATAATCTGTTAATAATTTCAATAGTAGCAATATGTCTTAAAGTTTTGAAGACCCAAGATAATTTTCGAATCCTATTAGACATTGCTTCCAGATGGTAATGCCAGGAAAGATTTTGATCTATGATTATTCCTAGGTATTTAATAGAACTTTCTTTACTAATATAGGCACAGTCACAATTATTGTATTCTGGTTGCTTGCACTTATGAATCCTTATTTTAAAGTTATTATTTGGTTGTGTTGAGTTGTAAATAGAATAACACATGTAATTAGTTTTTGTAGTATTCAGGGTTAATAAGTTATTATCGAGCCAGCTCGCAACCTTAGAAAGACCGATTTCTGTACTTTTTTGTACATTTTCCCAGGATTTGCCACTAAATACTAGCGCAGTGTCATCAGCATAGGAAAATACGTGACCATTATTTAGCTTCATATTGCAAAGGTCATTTATGTACAATAGAAACAATGTGGGCCCCAATACACTTCCCTGTGGTACGCCATAATTTAAATTTACTCTTTCACTAATGTGATCATCTATTTTAACACTTTGCGTTCTATTACTGAGATAGTTTTTAAAAAGTTTTAGAGACATACCTCTTATTCCTATATACTCAAGTTTTCGCACAAGAAGGGGAATAGAAACGGTGTCGAATGCTTTTTTTAGGTCCAGGAATACAGTAAGGCATCGTTTACCTGCATCTAGTTCATTAGTGATTAAAGTAGAGAGAGATGTTACAGCATCTTCGGTTGAAAGACCCTGCCTAAAACCATATTGTGAAGTGGATAATACTTTATATTTAATTAAATAACCTATTAGTCTCTTATTTAGTATTTTTTCTAAGATCTTAGATATAGCAGGTAATATAGAAATAGGTCTGTAATTACTGACATCGCTTTTATTTCCGCCCTTGTACACAGGAGTTACTAGTGCATGCTTTAAATGCGACGGAAAAATCCCTTTCTGGAAACAAAGATTAACAAGGTGGCAAAGGATAGGTATAATCTCTTTTTTAGCAAGTTTGAGAAATCTGGTTGAGACGTTGTCCCATCCTGGAGCACTATCAGATTTCATAGACATGAGAACACTATGTACTTCGTCAGGAAAAGTGTCTAACAACACAAAGGACTGTGGCATTTTGTTAATTAAAGAGTTACATTGAAAATTATTGTTATCAATCTGAATACTATTTGCTAAGTTTTGACCAACACTAGCAAAAAAATTGTTAATATAATTTACAGACTCAACGGCAGACGGTTTAGACTGTAGAAGTTCAATATTACTGTTTTTACTTTTTTGTGTATGTGTGATTGTTTTAAAAGTTTTCCAAAATGTTTTAGTATTATTTGTTGATTTAGCCAAATTAGATCTATCATAATTACGTTTTAATTTTTTTATTAGGTTGTTACAGAAATTACGGTAGCGTTTGTACGTTATTTTTAGGATTTCATTATCCGGATCACTTTTTAGGGTTTTTTGCATTTTATTACGGTTTTTTATGCAGCGTAAAATACCAGGAGTTATCCATGGCTTTATTATGCGTTTATTTTTCGGTATTTGTATTATTTTTGTATTTTCTTGAAGAGATTCTTTAAGATATTTTGTCAGATCTTCCAAGACACACTCTGGGTCTTGACATAACAAAATTTTAGTCAAATCTTTTTTAGCCAGATTTTGTACTGCTGATTCGTAATTAAAAACATATTTTACTTTTGCATTAGAGTTAAGATTTTTTATTTTATTTATTTGTAACATTACCATTGAGTGATCTGTTATTGTAGTATTTAAGATGAATAATTTAGTGTCTAGGTTAGGTTGATTTAGTTTTAACATAAAATGATCTAAACAATTTTTATCGCGGGTTGGCAGGGTGTGTCCTGGTAATAAACCATGACCAGACAGTACGTTTAGATAGTTTGCTCGATTGTTACATTCATAGGTGGAATCAGTTATTTTAGATATTAAGTTTATGTTTATGTCACCAGTAAGTATTATATTTTTATGTGTTTTTAATGATTGTAAATGTTCACTTAAGGAATATATGAATGCATTCGCATTTATATTGGACGGCGAGCGATAAACTCCCAGAACAATACTATCTTCAAGATCAATCTGTAAGCATGATGCATCGGTAATTCGTACTTCTCTGGCAGTATATTGAAAAGATTCTTTAATATAACCCACTACACCGTCATTCTGATTTAATTGACATGAAGTAGCAAAGTATGTGTATGTATCTATATTAGGGATTATTTTATTTACATTTAAGCGACATTCGGTAAGAATAATCATATCTATATTAAAATCAAATTGAGAAATATGTAATTGCAAGTCGTCAATATTTTTATAGACACTTCTGATATTCTGAGTTACTATAGTAAGACGATGTTTTGATAATGACGTAATTTTTGGTAAATCGGCCAAATCACATTGCATGGCATATATTGGCAAAGCGGTGTCAATTTCTTTCAAATTAATTATTCGATCATCCATTGATAAGTTGTATAAGATCTGATATTACAATTAACGGCTTGATAGATCTATTTTTTTTAAATGGCGTGAAATTGTAAGTGAAGTAAAAATATAACCTATGTTTAGTATAACTGTAACTTTTTCTTAATCTATAAGTATGTAGTAAAAAAATATTTAAGGGATTATATGAGTTGTTGCTGTGATCTGCTAGTACGTGTGAGATATTCGTGTGTGAGAGAATAGTTATGTAATAAGTGTAAATTGTAGTATGGTTATGGTGTATGGTTGTGTTAAATGTTTTGTGTTTAGGTAAATATATTATAACAATAATTGTACTTAACAAAAGACACTGCATTAATAATATTAAAAAATGTTGGGTTACAAATTTCACTACTGTGGGAATTGTTAGTCATATTTCATTCATCAGTTTTTGCACTTGGTATTCGTGTTTAATTAGTATAACGGGTGTATTTTCATTTTTCCTTACATAAACTCTGCCATAGGCCGTCCAGCAATACCTATAAGACTTAGCCCTAGTCAGTTCACGTGATAGAAAATAGAGACGGGCGCCTTTGGCAGTTAGTTGTTCTGTGACATAAATCGGTGAATCTGTATTTACTTTCAGCCCAATATTCTTCGCACGGAGTTTTTCTTTGTGTTTAATGTTATAAGATTTACACATCTTAAGAATCTCAGTCTTTTGTATGCACGATGAAAACTCGACTATTATAGGCGTATTTCCCTTCCCTTCCTTTCTTCCTTGGATTCTGTATATATCTGTAATGTCAGCCATTTGTTACGGGTTCTTTCGAAATATACTACATAAGCAATAAACAAAAAATACAACTTATATTACCTTAGTACATTATCAACTCTTACAGAAAACTTAAATAACTAAACACTTGTAATTATAAATAAATTCTAGATTAACTTAAAACTAAACTAAATTCTTAATTAAAGTTGGACGCCAGGAGAGTTTTTACACTGAGATTCCAAAGGAGAATACTGAGTGATACGGAACTCTGCCAAAACCGGGCCATGACTACTTCAGGGTTTTATACTTTATTAACAAGCTGACGGCTTCATAAACAGCCGATAGTCAGCCACTGTGCATAAAGGGCGTTTCTATAGGCTACGACAATACAAAACAAATATCAATTATTTTTGAGTAAGGATTTGCTAATTATTTCTAACAGTATATTTATTTAAGTAAATAGAAAAACTTACCCCTACTGTGTAAGAATAACTATCAAAACTTGAGCGTAAATATATTTCTTCCATAACAATTAAACTTCCAAAAATTACTGGAATTAAGCATTCAGCTTAACGGTCATTTTAACGGTCAAGTCTTCCACACGTTATCCCCGTTCAACTTTATTTGAGAGAATGTCACATACCCGCTCGTTACACATATGATTTAAATAATAGAACAAAAAAAAATATAAAATAAACTTAAAAAACTCATACGATCAAAGGAAGATTTGAACTCGGGTCGGCTGTACAATCTGCAATACTAGCCACTGCGCTAACAGATGTGGTTTGCTGGATGTTGAAAATTATATATAACATAATATTCCCTCAACTAACACAAAAAAAAAAAAAAAAAAAAAAAAAAAAAAAAAAACTCGGAACTCAACGCCGCGCTTTGCCTTAGTTGCCAGGGCGAAGAAAATGGAAATAGAAAAATCGATCTTCCCCGACTGGGGATCGAACCCAGAAACCGTCGCGTTACAGGCAGACGTTGCGCCTCTGCGCCACGATGGTCGTCAACATGTTAATGTTTGCATATCCAAATTTCATTTAGTATTTACTTTCATCTCAAAGATATTTTTCTTACAGTTTGGTTAAAATAAGGTGGTGTTTTAACTACTGTCTAGCAAATAATATGTCTTGAAAAAAAAATGAAAAACGACATTTCATAGAAATAAAAAGAATACATATTACAACTACAATTATTATTATTACAAAAGAAATCTACAAGTTACTAAACGAATAGCAGCAAATCTTTGTACCTTTTTTGTGTTTAAGGTGCCACAAAAAGACAGCATCTTATCTGTCTTTTTCACTATATAATTGAAGTAGCAAGCTAAAATTAATGTAGAATACTCAAATATTTTAAATAATTTCTAAAAAAACAGAAAATATCAAATTTAAATTTATACTAAAATCTATTAGAAATGATCCTGCATCCACTTCAAAATATAAAAATGAATAAAAAACTCAAATAAAGATAATTATTATACAGTAATAATCTATGACATATTTGACGTACAATTTCTAGGCAACGTGACCCATTTCACATGGTTGACACACCTGTCAATGTGATGAAACCAAAAATGTATGATATACGGTGTCATAGAAAGCTTTGTAGGGTATCCGAACTATACACGTTTTAACTATTATTGATACAAATTGCTCTTCGTTTTATTACGAATTTATTATCATATTTTTTACTTGTTATAAAATATATATAAAACTATGACGAAAAAATATTTAAGGAAATTTATGTAAAGAAATTGCCTTGGTTGCCTTTTTGTATACTTCAAGAACGACGCATCTTGACGTTGCTTAAATTTCGTATGATATGAGGAAACAAATATGAAGGTGACAAAAATACATCACACTGGAAATCTAACCAGTTAAAGGCGTATACGGACAGACCTTAAACGTGCCTTGTTGAGATGCAAATATGTTTTAATAAAAAAAGTAATTATATTCTTGATTTTAAAAATTACAAAATTAAGTTAAAATGTTGGAATTTCCTTCTGCCATCGTTTATTACATTTGCTAATAAACAAGTCAGGACGGAAGTGTGAGTGCGCTTATTTTCAACGTCATTAATTATTGCCCAACTTTTAAATTTGTTTCCACGATAAATGTAATTAAAATCACTGATTAAATGTATAGAAACGTATATTAGGAAATTAAGGCTTTTATTGATAAGTAAATTTTTAATCATTATTTAAATAAATTACAAATGCTCTATGAGGACCGTCGTGGCGCTGAGGCGCAACGTCTGCCTGTTACGCGACGGTTTCTGGTTTCGATCCCAGTCGAAGAAGATGGATTTTTCTATTTACATTTTCTTCGCTTTGGCTAACTAGGCAAAGCGCGGCGTTGAGTTCCGCCACTCAACACGCAATGCCTCGAAAAAGGCGAAAAGCGGGGACGGAGAAAAGCAGGGACTAAGCAATGGAGTGTCTTAACACTAGGTTATGTTGAAAATCTTTAGAATAAAAATATGAATAGTTACGTAGTACACAGCCCAGTATATCTACCCAGATTAACTATATATAATTTTTACAATAATAATAATATTGCCACAGCAGAAATCGAACCCACAATCCATAAACAATAATAATAATACATCTAAACATACAACTGCAGTTATAACATAACATACTCCTATCTAAGAATATACAAGTATACTAATATAAAATATTTAAAATACAAATTCGTTTTGTCTCTTTCAAAATATTAAAAGAATTTATGAATAAGCTGGATTAAAGCTCATTGATTGAAATTATATGAAGTGGTACTTTAGTTAAATAAAGGTATTTTTAGTTATGCTTTTAAAGAAAGTATATTACGATAGGATTGTTAAAGTCTCCTGTTGTATGTTGGTGAAATAATAAAATCAAATATTACTAACAGTAGTTGATTTGACATTATTGAGCTATTTTGGAGATAATTGAATGAGTAAGACTCTGTACAAAATATGAAAACGCTTACTTTTGGGCGCTTCTGGAATATTCTAAGTTTGAACCCTTTGCTATGGAAAGTTGTTTTGTTTTCAATCGTTTATATAAATTTCTGCAAATACTGTAATATGTATGTATTTCTGTATAATAATTAATATTTCTTTTTAAAATTGTCCATCTTTGCAAACTAAAATTTATTATTAAATTTCTAACAATGGTTCTTCTATTCAAAGGTCCATTCTATGGTTATCTTAATGTCCTTATTAATATCCACATAATTGTTCATTTATTTTTAATTTGTTATTGCTTGCTTATACTTTTAAGCCTTGGTGCTACTATGACGGTGATGAAAAATGTATGTAAATGGTTGTCGAAGCCATCTTAGCACAATGGGATTACATGAGACTGCGAACAAGATGGTTGACGGTTCGAACCGTAATCAGGGGAGTTAATTAACTAAGACTTCGGCTACTTAATCAATCAAGCTAGTTGAGCGAGTGAGGAGCGCAGCGACGAGCGAAGCTCTCTGTTAGTGGGGGTCTATGCATTCTTTGTTCGCTAACTCCTCCTAGACCACTGAACCGATTTTGATCGGATTTGTTTTAAACGATCACTGTGGTCATGAGGAGTGCCAACATATATAAAAAACTGTGATCGGACATGTCCTTGAGGAATAATAACATATAAGAGCTTCGCTTCAAAAAGTGTCTTTATTGTACCGCTTCCGCGCTCGCTCAATTAACAGGCCGGATGGGCTGAATACCTAGTCTAGTTTAAGGGCAAGCATTTCTTTACCAGGGACCACTTTTACATCATTTTTTTCGAACTTTCGACGCAAGGATTAACATTTTTAGTAAGTTTCATTCGACTCTTCAATTATTTGTTTATAGTTAACCAGAAAATTAAATATATCTCAAATTCGTAAGATATTTTCTAAACTCGTTTTAACATATTATCTTGCAGCAGCCCAGGACCATTATACTAAAGAAGAAGTACCTCATATACATAATTCATTCCATTCCATTGTTTTGTTAACATTTACAAATTTAAAGACAAACGACAATACAATGTAAATGATATTAGGCTATAAACTAGACTATACTCGTCTAGTAAATAGTAGTAAGTTGAAGTTATTTGTAATTGTCGTCATTGTTATAACTTGTCCACTGAAGAAGTTCATAAAGTGTCCCAGGAAGCGTTTGTATTATTTCTGGTAGACTCTGTACGTAAAATTCCTTTATCAAAAAAATTGATTACATAATATAGCCGCAATATGAATTTTCTACAAAAACAAATAGGAGAAACTTACTAATTAATTAAGTTACAAGCATATTATTCAAAACTTATTTATATAGAGAGATGTAGTTAAAGATAGAGATGTATGTATGTATGGAAATAAAAACCATTATTCAATATAACCTGAGACAAAAAGATTCTTTAATTTTCTTGAAATTAACTTTATCAAAAGTTTTATTAGAGTATTTGGCACAAAATGCGTGAGTACTAACTTATCTCCCACCACAACAG